>JBAMJR010000065.1:3865000-4187500 GCA_038501785.1 Myoxocephalus aenaeus | reverse complement strand
GGGGGGAACAGCTAGCCTAGCACTGGAAACCTCACAGTGACGACAAGACTCCAGGAAGTGACTGCTTCCCCTGTAAAACTAGTAATTAGTTACATAAGTTAGCTAGTTAACGTGTTAATTAGTGAGCTTTAGAGATGCTAATGGTGAATTTTGTTAACGTTTGACACAGCCAGGCTAGCTGCTTCCACGTTTTCAGTCTTTGTGCTCAGCTAAGCTAACGAGCTGCATATCCATGAGAGTGGTATCAACCGTATGAGCTAACTCTCCAAAAATGTCCAACTATTCCCCATAAGAAAAAAGGAGAAGGTCTTTAAATGGTTGATGCCAAGTACTTCAAGGCTTTTGCTCAACATGTTTTATATATTATGTTGATTTAATCTTTTTCAGGACTAAATTGTTCATGTGTGTCGTGTGTGTACCTCTGTGAGATCCCTGTGTTGAGAAGGAGCAGACGAACAATCCGCTAAAGGCACCAGAGTGGTGAAGGTGGCGATGAACTGGAACGTTATCTGGACGGAGCCGCACAATGGGACACAGATCAATTTACATCACCTGACGTGATCAAGGCCCAAGTTAAATAACCTCCCAGATGTCGGTGGAATAACTTTTTCAAATGTATCAATTCATTCTGGTGTGATGGATTAATGTAGCAATGAGCTCACCAAGAAAGGAAACCAATCCATTTTACAATCCAAGCAGAAACTGAGGACCGGGCCTCAGTAATTGCAAGTTCTTCAAACTGAGATATTCATTGCACTTTCAGGAATTATTAATGGGATAGACCAGAGTACACGAGAGGGGAATTTAATCAGCGAGAGCTGTATTGTCTACTTGTCTAACAATTCTTCTTCATTAATAATCTTCACATCCATTACTCACCATGCACTTCCTAAAGTCGTTGGGGTCAATCCCCGGCAGGGAGCCCATGAGCAGTGGGAGTACGTGCCCACGGCCCTCTGGGTAATGGTTGTTTGGGGAAACCAGGCTGCGAGCCATGCCGATCATGCAACTGAGCGTGGCGGTGAGGGTGTGCGGCTCCGTCAAGGTCTCCATCGCTGCATAGGTCCTGTTATACACGAGATACGAGGAGGTCAAAAATAAAGTGAGCTGACGGGAGAGTTGAAGAGGGGGGGATGCAAAGGGGCAGGTGTATGTTGGTGTTCTCAAAACAACGGAGAGGAAACTATTGTAGTTTGGTCACTGATTCACATTTTCCTCAGTAGCAAATGAATCCAGTGAGAGCTGTCTGTACATTCATGGGTACTTTGCAAACCGGATCCGCTAGGAGCTAATTCAGCATACTTTTCATGGGGGCTGTAGTTCCAAAACTTAAAGCATGATTGTCCGCCAAATCTAACTAAGACAAAACTTAATAATAGGAGTAACAAACTCCATGCCTTTTCAATTCTATTCATGTTGCACATTTCTTTTTGACAGAACATTGACATGGTCTATGGCAGATATCTCAAACTAACACTTACTTCTCAAGTACAGGTGGTATGACGAGTTCTGGTGTGAGGAGAGCCAAGTTCTGAAGAGCGTAGGCTGCGTCCGTACTGCCGGTTTTACTGCACATCACCACAAGAGGGCAGATGAGCAACATACAGTGCAGCGTCGACAACAACACACAGACGCACTTGCACAGGTAATCACAAATGACCTGCTGTCTTTGTCCAGATTAGGCTTGTTGTCACTGAGGGCTTGTGACGGCAATCGCTAGTGAGACACAGCAGGACTTAGATAACTGACTGGCACTGATTCAAATGGCATGTTTACAACCCAGTGAACACTAATATGATGACTTGTAGGTCAAAACTGCTCAAAATTGTGCTAGATTTGGCTGAAAAGTGAAGGTATTTTTAGAGTTCTATAGGTTACATATAACCCTTTCTTTAACTGCAACTCCCAACTACTACACACTTAAATAAAATGCTGTAAAAATAATGCGTATATGTAATCTATATGTCTCCAAAACATTCATTTTTTCCAGCCAAATTGAGCCCTGCCAATCACCAAACTACGGGGAGGGTTTTGTTCGGTGTATTGTTGAGATAAAATCCACTGTAAGGTTTAAAATAAAGTATGCAGTCGGAAGGAATTTAGGAACCAAAGTTCTGTCTCAATTTGGGTCATTAAATGTGGATTAAGACGACCACCGGCTGTGACTGTGCACCACTCACTGTGCGAGTGAGTGGTGCACAGTCACACCTGCCTCCACATGACACGTATTGTGTCTATTCCTGTCCGAGTAGAAATACTTTTTATCGGTTTTCCCACTCACTAGAGCACAAGCTCAACATTTTAAATGTCATCTTACAACCTATATTTTACAGAATGGCATCTATTTATTTTTGAGTGTCTCTACATCTCTCTCTCTCTTCTGTTTGATTCTATTATTCTGAGTTTACTTTTTCACTAATGATTTTCCACAAATATTTGTTCCTAAATGTATTCTATGTTCTTTATTTCAATGCCTCTTATGTCTTCTTATTGTGTTTTATTATCCAGCCACTTTGTATCTTGCTTTGAGAGTGCTCTATGAATAAATAACTGACAACAACAACTAACAAAGACAAGCTCATCATGTCATGTCAAGTTTGGTTCACTAGTTATTATGCATGTACGGACAGATATTCGTAATTACATGTATAGTTTATATCATATAAGTCTGCATGCGTGTACGTATATATATATGTGTGGATGTATGCATGTACATGTGTTAAAGTAATAGGTGTTCAAAGTTATCCAGAAACACAGGTGTAACCATGGAAGATTACATACGGAGGGACAGGTTACAGTTCTTTTTTTATGGTTTTCGTCTCCCTAAGTGCAATACCTGAACATGGCCAGCAGGGCTGTGCCGGTGATGCTACGGGTGAACTCCTGCAAGTCTCCATCGGTCAGCCTTTGACACTCAGGAACCAGCGTGATCCAGCTGGGGGTAGCGTGACGTTCCCGATGCACACGGCGCACAACACTCGCCGGGAGCCGCTGAAGCAGGCGCATCAGTCGCAACTGCAGACAAACACACACAAACACACGTTCAACATTAGCATTATCACCAAGAGACACACTCGCACAGTCTGCTGTAAACAGATTTGTGATATTGCTCTTTTCTCTGGCAGTTGTGCATTTTATTATTGTGTTATTAGTGCGGCAAGAGCCAGGCAAGTTCTGAACAGCAGGTTATAAATCAAAGGAGTTTGACAGCCAGCAGCTGAAGATGTGTGTGAGTGAAAGAAGTGACTTACTTGGCAGCGACCATGATTGGAAGGATGGTAGAAGGAGGCAATGCTGTTGAAGAGGCAGGTCAGCTCCTTCTGTGCTGGGTTTCCTGGTCCTCCCTGCACAGATTCAAATAAGGTAATTCATATAATTAAGTAGCAAGGACATATATATATACTGTATATTTTTATGTATTCTTCTGAGAAAAAGTCTGCAGGTACCAGAAGTGCTGTGATCCACAACACCAAGTGTCCGATGTCATAGGAGTTGGTGAGATACCGCTGTGCCACCATATTACTGACCCCAACTGGAATGTTCAGACTGCGCAGGATCCTGGTGAAGATCTGCACGCATACAGAGTAGAGTTTCACCTCGATCACGAGACCCCCGAAGAAATACATCAACACATCTGCTGCTGCCGCTAATGACTCACTGTGGGAATATAAGGGGTCCAGTCCACGTAGCCGATGTCGTCGTTGGCGAGGCGAGCAAACAGGTTCACTAGGTGCTGCGAGACAACGTCAGACACACATTCACTGCGAGTACAGAGAACCTTCCCAAGAGTGAAGGCCGCCATTAAAAAAATAATAATGACAGCCAATTTGAAAAAAAAAGAAGAGATGTTCAAGAAGAGATGAAGTGTGCATCAGGCCAGGAGGCTGCGTCAAAGCAGAGCGGAGGCACAAAGGGAAAATCGTTTCTTCATGCCGAGTGGAAACCACTAATGCTTCAATAACGTTTCAACATTTCAATCATTGTCAAGAAATGTGTTTCATTCCAAATGACTGTCTCCACGATTAGGAAACTGAAAACTATGTAGTTCATTGCTCAATCGTTTAAAAATGTTTTTAAAAACCAACCACTTGCTGTTGTAGGTTCATACAGCAATTTAAAAAGGTGGGATTTTTTTTATTGATTTCAACTTTATTTAGCTTTGCTGTGGCATATATACTTTAAATTTCATGCCAGTGAACTAGGTGCCAAAAAACAAAAAATAAATGTTTAGAAATAATCTAATTCAGCGTATGTGTGTGCGTGGGTTTTACCCATCTTGTGGGGACAGTTTCTGTTTACACATTTACATTGTGGGGACACTCCTTTTTTGGGGCACAAAATGGGACAATTGAATATCCCCATAGAGGTAATCATTACATTCCTGGGTGAATACTTTTTTAAGGTTTAAGGTTAGGATGAAAGTTTGGATTAGCTAGGGGTTATGCTAAGCCTGCAGGAAATACATGTAAGTCAATGTAATGTTCCCAAAAGTATATGTGTGCGTGTGTGTGTGTGTGTGTGTGTGTGTGTGTGTGTGTGTGTGTGTGTGTGTGTGTGTGTGTGTGTCTCACCGTTTCCCAGGTTGGCTGATTTTGCACCGACATCCAAAGAGTCATCAATTCATCAAACCACAACCTAAAAAACAAATGCACAAAGACACCACCTTTATATTCAAAGACACGGACACACACACACACACCTGAAGCTGAAGCTGTATTCCCCTAATCTGTCTTCAACTCCCAGAAATATGAACTCCCTCCTTCCCTCGTCAATTCTGGAAGAGAAAGAGAAAAGCTGAAACGGAAAAATAGAGTATTAAAGATGATGAATTGTGGAAAGTGTACGGAAACTGCGAGTGAATCCAAGACTAAATCCAGACAAATAGCTTGGGAAAGAGCAAATAAACTGAAGAATGCTGAGGATCGGTAAGCTGGAACGCCACCATGAGGGGTGAGAAGAGAGAGGGGGCAAAGGTTTTCCAAGGAAACTAAACTATTAGCGACTATTAAGGAAGGGGAGGGGGTGCAAGAAGAACATTATTTATTGAAACTCCCAGGTGTACACGCTCACAGAGCCTGAAAATGTAGTTATTCATGACACATGGTCATAAGATCCAACCAAGATACGTGAAAGTATTACGATTTAATATGTTAGCTCTGGCCAACACTAGCTGCACTTATTATATGTATAATATATGTTTCTAAGCAGAGCCATTTAAGTTGGCCCACTTACTGGAAGCCCTGGCTGTGCTCCTCCGGGGGCATGATGGTGGGCAGGAACAGCTCCATGTTGCTGATGGCCTTCTGCATGACTATGTCAAACACGCACAGAAGGGGGCGCCACTCATCCAGCATCTCCTTGGTGGACGACGCAGGGAAATACCTGCGAAATTCCCAAGAGCACGCGCAGGAAAGACAGACGTGAGCACAAACAGATGCAGACAAGCAAAGACAAGTGGGGATACACACACACACACACACACACACACACACACACACACACACACACACACACACACACACACACACACACACACACACACACGTTGATCTAAAGCACACAGCTCAACTGGAGATCAAAGCAACACATTATCCCGTGAACAAATTACATGATCACAGAGGATGCGACTTACAGTCTGCAGCTTTTGATCAAAGCCTTCAAAATGTGGTCCACTGAGCTGCAAACAAGCAGAGAGAGGAGGTGTGTGAGTTTGTGAAGGAATTCTGCATTTACTTTATTATTAAATACATATTTACTCACACAGGATAAAAAATAAAAAAAACACAGTCAACATTCAGGTTGCAACATATTTCATTGTTTTTTTTTCAATTATTATTTTCGACAATAAAAGTCCAAGGTAACATCTAAAAATTGCTTGTTTTGTCTGACCAGCAGTCCAAACATAACAGACTGAGAGTGAGCAATATATAACAGAAAAAAAGAGGGAAATCCTCACATTTTGAAAATGAAAGAATTTTTAGCATCTTTGCTTGATAATTGAGTCTCCTTAACAATTATATATATATATATATATATTCAGGCCACTGAGCATCTCCACTGGAACTGTTGGTTGTTCGGGATAGAAGGCCAACAAGTTTATTTTCTATCAATGGACTAATCAATTTACTTAAGTACTATTTGATATATCCACTCGCAACGTTTTATAGCAAAGTGTCATGAGGACTGCAGTTTGTTTAGCCTGGCCTGGCTTCCCACTGGTTTAACAGTCGCCTGACTCACCTGCTCACCTGTTTCCACTTCCCCTGATTAGCCCTGCAGTACATGTACCAGCCCCTTTTCCTCAGCCACTGCCCAGTTTGTCAATGTTGCTGTCTGTGCGTCATGCTTTGCGGTCCTGCGTCTGTGCTCTCTGACCTGGGTGCCTCACCTGAACCCTGCAACCTTTCTGATTACCTGTGGATTATTTGTTTGGACTTTCTATCTGTGCTTGTAAGCTTTTGCATCTTCACTTTGGTCAATAAATCATTGAAGTGCTCGTCTGCCTCGACTGTCAGCGTTTGAGACTTTCTGTTGCTGCCTCTCACGCTCCCTTGTGACAAGAAAGAGGTTAACTATGTTGGTTTTGGATTACAATTGTATTTGAACTATATTAATGTGAATGATACGCCTATTTGCTTTCTTGCTGATTGTTTTATGTGCATATTGATACCACTGTCATGTCTGTACGGTTAATATGACACTACAACCGGTAGCCAGCCCACTGAAGTGGACAGAGCCAATTAAGCTAACTATCTACCCTTTTTTTCCAGTCTTTATGCTAAGCTAAGTTAGCTGGCTGCTTGCAGTAGCTTAATACTTACCATACATGGGAGTGGCATCAATCTTATCTAATGCTCTGCAACGGGCAAATAACCACATTTACCAATGTCAAACTTTTCCTTAAATGGGTAACAAGTAATTCTAAAAATAACTGAGCTTAAAATGCATCCATTTCATTGGCTCCCTACAAGTCAATGTAATGGTAAAACGTCATACTTGGGGAACCAGACGAGTCCGAGGTGCTCCGTTTTGGAGTAGACGATCCTCTCGTACAGATCGTAAATCGGTCGCCACGGCAACTGTAGGTCATCCCTTGACAGCAGTTCCTTCTTCCTGTTTGAGAAAGAAGCCAATTGTTGACTGTCTGGCCTGTTTTCATGAGGGTCCAAATCTTTTGATATTCAAACCTTTTGAAAGAGAACCCCCCCCCACAGTCGAGACAAAATGATGTTTGGAAGTGAGGAACTACGGGGTGTCTGAAAAGAGTTTGTATTCGTGGGGAAATGCGTCACTACCTCGCAGGCTGCGCTCAACGTGACGACTGCCAACATCCAGACGAGTCAGCAAACGCAGCACTGTGATTCTTTGTATTCAATAAAGCACAGCGGGACTGACGGCTGCAGGCATTAGTAGTTTGCAGGTGTAGACTCAGACTTAAGACACAGCTCGCAGTGAAGTGACCTCATGATTCTTTATTTTTCAAACACCCTGTTAAGCTTTTAAATTGCACACTAACTGATGAGTACTTTTATTATAAGCTTTAGAGCGGCGCACATTTTTTTTAATCCTCCTGAGAAACTTCCACATTGCTGTCTTATTACTTAGTTCTTTGTCAAACTTACAATTTTATATAGGAATAAACTCCACAGAAAGGTTAAGAGTCCCTGCACTGAAAAATGTGCACACTTTCCACAGCCTCCCATTCCTCTTGGCGTCTCCCCTGTCATTCATCTCAGCAATATGGAACAGACTCTCATTGGGGAAATTGTTAAACTGAAGGAAAGAAGAGACAATCGGGGAAATGCGGGGGATGAAAATAAAAAGAAACCAATTGAGACCTGATGCGTGATGTTGAGTATCAAATGTATCTCAGCTGTGAGACCTGGCACTGCATGTACGTTTAGCCCAAATCTTTCTCTTTTCATCTAATGGAAAACACTCAGACAAATGACAATGCTTTGTGATGGATGTGAAAATCATGGAAACAGCTGAAGACAAATGGGACGTGATGCATGTGGCCGTCGAGGAGAATACCCTGCAGTCGCTCATTATTTGAGAGACAAAAGCAGGGAGTTAAGATGTAGGTCAGGGCTTAAAGAGTAATAAATGTTCTTTGTACGTATGCGTGGGCGTGTAACTATTTTTTTTTAAACTATTTTAAACTTTTACATTTCAGATTGAAATACTTGTTACTCCCCGTGTATTTGACAGTTGTGTTTACTAGTTTCATTTCAGATTGAGATTATATATATAAAAACACACGTATATATGGGGGTTTTGTAGCCATAATATATATATATATATATATATATATATATATATATATATATATATATATATTATGGCTACAAAACCCCAATCTTTTTGCATCTAGTTGGGGCCCCATGTCACGCTTAAGATGTCTATGAGTTGTTAACAGTTCTACCAGAAAGATAGATTTCATTTCTAAACTTCTAAGTTACTTCGAACAGTTTGATGCCTCAAAAAAAAAAAAAAAAAAGACCAAATAGAAAATAACTTTGCTCTTTCCTCTTTCCTGCACCACATCAATCATCTAATGCCCCCACAATATGTATTTTGTGACCTTTTGAGGAAGCCCAAAGCCAGGGCACACGGGATAATACTGGACTATAAATTAAAATTAGCTCCATCTCAAAGGTAAAACAGTGAAATGTTATACATTCTATAACTACTTGTACTTTTCATACAGTACTATTAAGTACTAATGAATTGAGAACCTTTACTTGTAATGAATTAGTTTGGTTGTATACTTGAGGTATTTCTTCTGTCCTCCACAAACTAAATTAGATTGTCATGTGTTCAGGCTTTTGTAACCTCTATAAAACATATACATGCAGTTCATATATTGCTGTCATCTAAATTGAGTGACATCTACATTTTCACTCCATCAAAAGACAAAATCTTGATTGGGCAGCGATTCAGGTTAATATTGTTGCCCACATTAAACTGAAGGTCTATCACAATTTCAGTGTTGCCAGACACTTCCTTTTGATATAGTTTGAAGATTAGGCTCTTTTTCGTTTGCTATTTTCTTATCAATTCACCTCTTGCACTGAATTAATACATATCACTTTGTTTAATTTGATGCAGATGCAACATTTTCTATAGTTGAAATGACACATTCAGATGATTGTGGCGATATCTGTGCTCTCTGAGTGCTTTACTTCTGTTTTTCTTCTTTTTTAAAGCTCCAAAATGGCAGCAATCCAAATGCCAGAGAGGTAAGTGAAAAATCCACTTTAACACGTCATGGGACTCGACATCGGTTCACCATTTGTAGCACAGTGATGTTTGCCAACCGCGCTGCTCTCTGATCTCATTATATTAAAGGACACCAAAGGGCGAAAAAAAAGGCTACAGATGCTGGAACCAACCACCTCAACATGGCTTCTTTTATTAATGCGAAGGAGCCGCAGCTCTCCCAGCTCCATAACCTTGTTGCTGAGGGTGAGGGAATCAGATATGCCTCGTGTATCTCTGTGTGTGTGTGTGTGTGTGTGTGTGTGTGTGTGTGTGTGTGTGTGTGTGTGTGTGTGTCACACCCACTTGAGAAGCTGGATGAGCAGCCTGGCGTAGCTCTGCATCATGTGAGGCTCCAGGTCCGGCAGCGTGACCAACTCGTAGAGCAGCTTGATGAAGAGAATATGGTCGTCCTTACTGAACATCCGGCCGTACAGCTTCAGAAACCTGAGGGCAGAGGTGAGGACAGGTTACCAGGCGGGAACCGTCCATCCCCTCCTGCTTCCTGCAGCTGACCCATATCCTGAAAACACATTAAGTGCACTGCTTTGTCCTTTTCTGGAGGACCTGCAATGGGTTATAGTCAACATGTATTATAGCTGTGGCCACATGTAAGGACATGCACAACGTAAATCAATAATTGAAATGTGATAAATAAGATTACACATGTGTAACGCTTATACTTTCATTGATGGGGGATCTTTCAACTGTGGCCCATTTTGGTTTGGAAACACAAATTGAGAGAAATATATTTCAGTTTCAATTCCAGCCTACATTGACTGCTCTATAGACCATTATTATGAATCCTGAGTGAGTAACTGGGTTTGACTTGATGTAGTTTGTATCTGGAGGACAATCTGGCTTCAACACTTACGAGAAGAGCTTCCGAGACCAGAAGGCGACCCCGGGCCACAGCTCTCTGAGGAGGACAGCCCTGGACAGGTTCGCTTTGATCTCCGCCAGCAGCTCCGTGGCCTCCCTCTCCAGCCGGCCGGAGTACGGCAGCAGGCCGTTATACACGATCTCCTTCTGAGGGACAAACCCAGCCATACCCTCATCCACAGTCATATCCCACTGATATGTCAGGTCACCTTTCTGCTGAATGCGTACAAAAAAAAGAAGAAGAAAAAAGAAAAAGAAAAAGGAAAAGAAAGCCCCGTTCCCCTTTCAATCTAATGAATGTTGTGCCTTCTGAGACGCGCTGTGCCGAAGTTGGAGGTTTAATAATCCGCTGTGTCCAGTGACCAGGTGGAAGGCAGGCGATCACAGGGGGAAAGTGTGTCACGCTATAATTGAGCTGTGCAAAGCCCTGGACGCGCGGAGGGCCGGTTCCGCTCCGACTTGCAATGTCAGGGGCTGCGTCACCTCTCCAGGTATCCACCGGCTGCCTGCCTGCCTGCGCGCGCACGCAGGGGCCTTGTGCACTTACCGTGACGCACGGACAAAATGACTATAGCCCACAGGTTGCTGGAGAGAGGGTGCATTACTCTGTGGTCTGACTTTGATTTCAGCACCACTGAGTCCAAGGCTTTGATACGTGAAGGCTTTCATGTGTGGGCTAGGAGGATGAAGCCTGGAAGGCATCATTTTCTGGACTACAAATCCCAGAGGCGCAAACTAATCTGCAGAATAAAAGGATGATCTGATAAATGGATTAATGTGCCTCTCCTTGTTCTACTGACCCACTGTGGCTGTTATTTGGTACAAGCTCTGTCTGTCTGGCGCCTTTTATCCTCACCTACCTCTATCGGAAAAGACAACCTTTTTTCTTTTTACTTCATCATGCAGCAGCTCAGCAGGCAAAGTCATGCTTGTGTGATTTGGCTGCACACCACAAACACACTTGTTTACCTTGTACACTGACTTTAATGTCCCAGTCCCATGATATCCGGAAACACCTTTGTCCCCGACCTTCTCCATTCTTGCATTACTGTGCACCCTTCCGTGTAAATCCATTTACTTTAAGCCCATGTAATTCTCTGACCAGTGCATGCTTAAGAGCGGTGCAGCAAATGCACGTTATTGTCTGGCCTGTAAGGTTGCTGCTCAACGCCGAGGGCTTAGAGCATAATGCACAAGCCTTTAAGGTTCTCTGGTCTGGTTACTTTCAGAGAAACGGGACAAATTGCTGCAAAAGCTGTCTGATTGCACAAAGTGTTCTCAACCCGGCCTTCTGCAGCAGTCCTGCAACCTTTAATCAGTCTCACCTTTCAGTCTCACCGGAGCGTGCCCTTTATTTTAACACGCTTCTGTCTACAACCACAGGGGAAGACTGACAGAGTCACATACTTTGAGAGATCCCAGAACAGAATGTGCCTCCACTCGGTATATCAGTCCAAGAGTGCCACGCCGGACTTTGCCAAGCAATCTCACCCAAGTCTTCGCCTGAAGTCTTTTTTCTGCTTCTCAGAGCAGCGACAGCACCTGCTTTTCACCGTCTCCATTGCTGAACCACTTCCAGGAGGACGTCTGTTCCTATATATTTGTTCTTCGTTGTGACGTTTCTACGTATCTGGGGAAGTGTTTGTATGGGCACAGGCGCTTGCATGTGTGCACATGCATGTGTGTGCACACATCTGTGAGATTCATTATTCCACGAGCGGAATTCACAGATGGAAAATATGATTCAGGATGATGATGCCTCTTTGACTCAGCAGGGAGACGACCAAACAGGGAGCGCGAGGGAGACAGAGTGAGGGGGGGGGGGGAGGAAGGGAGGAAAATGATGGAGGAAAAAGAGCGAGAGAAAGTGCGGTAGGAAAGAGAGATGAAAGTCCCAAAGGGAGTAGATGTTCTTGAATTCCACCAGCTTGCTCATCTTTACCTCATGATCTTTTGCATTGTGTCAAAAATGCACAAATGCGCGCGCACACACACACACACACACACACACACACACACACACACACACACACACACACACACACACACACACACACACACACACACACACACCAAATCAAGCTTCTCAATTTCACTAGTGATTTATGGTGATGGCAGTTTTCTCGCTCCTAAAATATTGGAAAAAGTCAGGCAGCCAATAAGTGTGTGTGTGTGTGTGTGTGTGTGTGTGTGTGTGTGTGTGTGTGTGTGTGTGTGTGTGTGTGTGTGTGTGTGTGTGTGTGTATCAATGTGCGAGTGCATGTTTGCGTGCATCTCTCAGTTTGGAGAGGCAAGAGTGTAAATGATGTGTCTGGGAAACCTGCATTGAAACACACACACACACACACACACACACACACACACACACGTTCCTTCCATCCAGCTGGGTTTCTCACTGGGAGATATGCAGCCCAGTTCATCGCCAGACAGACGGGTAATATATGGCTCCTGCCTCTCTCTCTCTCTCTCACACACACACACACACACACACACACACACACACACACACACACACACACACACACACACACACACACACACACACACACACACACACACACTCAAACAAATGCATAACCACATTAGAACTTAACTAACCGAGCTGTCCGCATGTTCTTCACTCAGACTTCCCGCTCAACAACCACTTTCCTACCAATTTATTTTGGACTATACTAGGAAAGCTGTGCTGATAAGCCTCAGTCCGGTGAGAAGGAAACAATTAAGGAGACAAGGAAATAAGGAAGAAGACGAAGAGGCAGACATTCCATCAAAGACCCTGTGGAGTTGCAGCATGGACGAGCCAACCAGCCGTGATTTCTAATCGTGGAGAAAGGCTGAACAGCGAGGAGTACGCAGCTATGCAAGGTTAATTCCCTCTTTATCTTCTTCTTCTTCTTCTTCTTCTTCTTCTTCTTCTTCTTCTTCTTCTTCTTCTTCTTCTTCTTCTTCTTCTTCTTCTTCTTCTTCTTCTTCTTCTTCTTCTTCTTCTTCTTCTTCTTCTTCTTCTTCTTCTTCTTCTTCTATTTCCTTGGCAGCCGCCCTGCCTGTATTATGCAGTTGTGTAGCATGATAGGCGGTATATATTTTATTGTGACTGCGTATGTGATTTATGTGTGAACAGGAATGAGTCCACTGAGAGGTTCCCCCTGGCTTTTGATATTCCTCTTTGCAGCAGCTGTGTGCGCAGGTACCACACACTGTATAAACTGCATTCAAATATATGCACATACCGTTTCCTCACCTCTTTTTCTCCATCATTAACTTAAGCATAAAACCACAGACTCCGCACATGCTTGTGCCTCCTCTACAGGTGTGGGTGGTGCAAAGGTCGACAACGTGTCGACAGAAGTCTGTCGTCATCCATGCGAGGAGCTGGTGGGCTTGCTCACTGAGATCCAAGGCCTGCGTATTGTGACCGGCAACCTGCTTGAAGACCTGGAGAGAGTAGTAAGACACACACATACACAAATGCACATGGAGCATCTGCGTGTTGGCATTTTTGTTGGCATGACCAGGAAATTGTATTTGAGCTGATATACAAAATGTTCCTTTTAAGAAGATAATTAAAACACATGAAAATTCCCATTTACAAAATATATTTTTGATAATTTTTTTGTGTTTGAATAAACAATTGCAGTAAGCATTGTCTAAAGGTGCTTTAAATTGTATTTGACAGGGTTGAATTTTAGGGGAAATTTGTGTGACAAAACCAACAGTTGCTCTTCTTCCAGAGCAAATGGAACAAGTAGCAACATCCTTCTTTTCTGGCATGAAGCCCTGTGGTTTGTGGTAAATCCTGGTCATTTTTGAGGGGGAAAAAACATGCAAAGAAAATACCATTAGACTTAAAATGTTGGCTGCTAATCAACTCAGCTGTCAATCTACTCGCATACAATAGACCTCTGTGTACTAATAAAGGGCACTAGACCAAACCAATGCCAAATTGGGCCAAGGGTGTAAATTCAGTGGCCTTCCTCACATTTTACCCCCGTACTTCTGGTGCCTTTGGTCAGACCACACCCATCTTCGAACTCTGCCTTCATTTTGACTACGCACCTGTAGAGTTTCCTGCGTGGTTGAGTCGCTATCGCAATGAAAAAAATCTGTCCACAGACAAACAGTCAGTCATAGAGTACTAAAAACCACTTCTGTAGTATTTCCCGCTACAGAAGGTGTCTCAAGGACCGCAGTTAACATCATATAGAAGCTTTAAATAGTAGTTCTGATAATGATTTTTTTTAAATGTTTTTGGATTCTCAGTTAAAAGAAAATGAAGAGATGCGGATATCTTTGGCTGAGCTGAGCAATAACAGCAGCAGCAGCAGCAAAAACAACAGCAGAAACAGGAACAACAGCAGCAGCAACGGCAGCAGTGGCAACAGGAGCAGCGGCAGCGGCCTTGGTGGCAGCGGCCTTGGTGGCAGCGGCCTTGGTGGCAGCGGCCTTGGTGGCAGCGGCGATGTCAATGATCTTGACAGAGACGGGGAGGTCTGGTGTATGCAGGATGGACGGGTGTACGAGCACGGGGAGGATTGGGAGGATGACAGCTGCACCGCATGCGCTTGCCAGGTCAGTGTTGAACAACTGTTACACTCTGAAACAGTAGCAGGTGGGTGTTTCCTGGGAGAGTGCCAAGCAAGTCTCGTTGATAAGACAACAGACTGAGGCATGACCTGCATGAAATAGGTTAGATCAGGTCTCAAGTCCTCATTGTGTATTAGGTCTGGTTATTTAGTTTGACTTATTTAAAAACATAACGTCGCTGGTCGTTTACCTACTAGACTGCTGCAATGCTCTAAAAACTTGACTTGGGACTTGAATGCCATAACATAAAAGTCTCATGGTTTGACTTTGACTGTTAAAATATTGGAGAAAACAAAGTGAAAGAACCCCACGGCTCTAAT
This sequence comes from Myoxocephalus aenaeus, assembly GCA_038501785.1. Taxonomy (NCBI): domain Eukaryota; kingdom Metazoa; phylum Chordata; class Actinopteri; order Perciformes; family Cottidae; genus Myoxocephalus; species Myoxocephalus aenaeus. Next base: position 4,172,453 of record JBAMJR010000065.1, on the reverse strand, counting down.
ATTGATGAGAAGATTGATCCCACCCTTCAGAGCGGTATCAGATCGAACTCTTGGCAAGAAAGCGAATGAGGATATGTTCCACAATTCCTTTCAAATCTACTAATAAGTTGGGAAGATACTTACCGTACATTCCACTTATATCCAATATGGTTTCATTTATTTTCAGAGCTGCCTCTGTTGGTCTCCGATATTTCATCCTCGCTTCATCCTGCACTCTGTTTCATGTCTGTTTCTCTTTATAAAATATCATTAGCTTTTTCAAGGATGGATTGAGGGAGTAGCCAAACCATGAGCCATGACAGCAAACTATTCATCATCACTCTGCAAGGACTGGCATTTAGCACATTTGGCTCAAACTAACACGGTTTGACAGATAATATTGTTAAAAATGCTGATTGTGTGTGTATTTTCCTCTCCTTGAGTAGGATGGAAAGGTGGTGTGTCAGCAGGTGTCTTGCCCTCCAGTATCCTGCATCTATACATCCTTTATTGATGGAGAGTGCTGTCCTGTCTGTCTCGGTGAGTTTGGTTTTTCTGCAACTATGATTAGCTTACAATGTGTGTAAAGATCACAATATTTGATAGATGTATACCGACAGTGTATGTGTGTGCATGGTTTTAAAGATAATGAAAACGGCTGGTCCCCGTGGTCGGAGTGGACCCACTGTTCGGTCACCTGTGGACGTGGAGGGCAGCAAAGAGGCCGAACCTGCAATGACATTAAGCCGTCTTGTGCCGGCCCATCGGTCCAAACCCGCAGCTGCATGCCGATGAAGTGTGACCGCAAGGGTAAGGCATCACTCTGCATGTCTCATCTGTAACATGTCTTCAGTCTAATTTATTTTCTTTTTTTTTGGGTGATTGGCCGGTCCGAGGGAACAAATTGAATATTCCAAGAAAGAGCCCAAAAGTATGGAATTTCAGATAAATAGATTTTAGAGATTGGAATCCTAATTGGAAACATGTTGTTGTATATACAGTGGTTGTATTTAACCGTGGTGGTGGTGGTCTGTGTTGAATTCTGCTCAGAGATCTTTCCAGGCTTTTGTATACAAAAGAAACTGGACTTTTTACAAGCTTTATGTGCTTTGATTCATATCTAGCGCGTCCTGCTGGGAACTGGGGCCTTTGGTCACCTTGGTCTGCGTGTACAACCACATGTGGAGATGGCAGCGTCACACGGGTCCGTCTCTGCAACAACCCTCCACCACAGAAGGGAGGCAGAGGGTGCACGGGCAGCGCCAGGGAGACGCAGCCATGCAACAATACACTCTGCCCCGGTGAGTGTACACGTGCACATGCACATGCACTGTAGCACTCAGCTGGCTTACAGGTGAACAATGTGTTTGTGTGTAGTTGCTGGAGGCTGGACACGCTGGACTGAGTGGTCACTATGCTCAGAGTCGTGTGGCGGAGGTCTTACGAGTCGCCAGCGGGAGTGTCTGAACCCCGCCCCTCAGCACGGTGGGAAGCCTTGTGCTGGAGACGCTGTGGACTATGAAGCATGTAACAAACAACCATGTCCAATAGGTAAACTTAACCTTGTCCACGATCCTCAGGCTGTAGCTACAGCTAACTGTGTAAGCAGATATTATCAAATAAGTAGGCTACGCCTTACATGCATGCAAAACATTATCTTTTTTTTTATTGGATGATTCATATTTTCAAACAAGAAAGGATTAAAAAAGAATATCCCGCAGCAGTTATTCTGCCTTTATTCAATTATCGAGGCTTAGGACGGAACAGACAAATTAATCAAATATAAATGTGATCTTGGACTGTTTGCATTGTGACTCTGTGCCTTTACATGTACATTCATGTGCGTTTCCAGACACATGTTTGCTCTCAAATCCATGTTTTCCTGGAGTGGAGTGCACATCCCACAGCGATGGATCATGGGAGTGTGGACATTGTCCGTTGGGTTTCAATGGAAACGGCACTCACTGTGAAGATGAGAATGAGGTAATCATTGAATTACTCATCAGTACTCTTAACCTCCTCGGCCTAGTGTGACAACATCTACGATATGCATTGTGATGTGAAAATGTTATTTCATTATACTGACAATATTCAAAATATGTTTAAAACTCAAATGGCACTAAAACATATACCTTACATTTAGTTAAGAAACTAATATTATTTATTGTATCACAGATACACAGATTCTTTTTTTTTGTGAACATAATTTTTAGTGAAAAAACTAAACAATTTTAAATAAGGTCATTATGAATAATAAAGTAAATTCTGCATAAATAACAGATACAAATAGCAATCTATAGAGAAATATTTAGAAGTAAATGTTTTACTTCTTTACCATGATAGCGAGCTAAACTGATTTTTTTAAGTCACTCTATTATACCAATAATGGAAATTCCCCACCATCAACTTATTTTGAGTGTTTGTTATCGCACAATTTTAGATGCTGAAAGTTTTTCTCTGGTCCTGCTTAGTCACCTTTGCATATCATGCAGATTGTAAAAGCCATCATGGGTCAGAGTTTAACCTCCAGCCTGTAACTGAAGGCCCTGGATCACCTAACCAGACACAGTGTTCATGTCGAAGGAAGTAAATCTCTTCTAGTCGGATCCTGTACCCATCAGCTGTCACATCTTTGTATTTACTCTTCTTGTTTGACATGCTGAGCATTGTTAATCCCTCTATCTCTGCAGTGTGAAGTGGAGAGTGTGTGTGTCACAGAGTGTGTAAACACAGACCCTGGCTTCTACTGTCTGCCCTGTCCTCGTCGCTATAAAGGCAGCCAGCCGTACGGCCTCGGACTGCTGGAGGCCCAGAAAACCAGGCAGGCACGTGTTCTCCTCTTTGAACATACTGTTTTCTTTTGTCTGTAGTATTCTCAAATGTTTGTTTTTGCTGTAGGTGTGCGAGCCATACAATCCTTGCAAAGACAACACACACACCTGCCACAGGTATGCTGAATGTGTGTACCTGGGCCTGGCGTCTGAGGTTTTGTTCAAGTGTGTGTGCGCTGTTGGGTTCGCTGGCGACGGCTTCCTGTGCGGCGAAGACTCTGATCTGGACGGCTGGCCCAACTCCAGATTAACCTGCAAACAGAATGCAACCTATCACTGTCAAAAGGTAAAACAATAATACATTAAACAAAATGGAATCTTGATTGGCTGGCTGTGTTCTGATTGGATGGGATTTCACAAAGCTGAGTTGTGATTGGCTGCAGGATAACTGCCCCATGCTACCAAACTCTGGACAGGAAGACCTGGACAAGGACGGACAGGGCGACGCCTGTGACCCCGATGACGACAACGACGACGTCATAGATGAGAGGGTGAGACTGGCTCAGACACAGAGGAACTTTCAGGCCAATATATCACATCCTCGCTCTGTGTGTGTGTGTTTGAACTAATGTATGTGTTTGACACAGGACAACTGCCCGCTGGTGTACAACCCCCGGCAGTTTGACTCCGACCGAGACGGGGTCGGGGACCGCTGTGATAACTGTCCGTTTGATAGCAACCCGCAGCAGGCAGACACTGATGACAATGGAGAGGGAGACGCCTGCAGCATTGACATTGATGGAGATGGTAGGAGCAACACAGGCCTGGAACATGCCGATACCTTATCCAACTATTAGAGAACCCCATAAGTATGCATGGACAGGTAGCTCAACTAATTCAATTCAACTTCATTTCGGACACATTGGTCCATATACAAAAAAATATAATAAGATGACGCCAACACAGAGGTATAATCATTGCAGTTCACAAGTCCACAGTGATGAAAAGACATAGAGACATTTGTTCCAATGTTTCCAAAAACAAGAGGAATACATCGTGTCGCTTTCTGTTGGCTCAGTTAAGACCATTATTATTCCATTCATCGATTCAATCAGTCGACATTCATCAATCCATTGATTTAGCTTTCACTTTCCTTGGGAATCTATGAGCAAACATATGTTTTGTGTATTCATCTCGCAAAGATGTTCAACAACTCAATATCCTCTTTATATGACACATTCAGGTGATCTTTCAAGATCTTATGTTCTCAGCTCTGTGGTTTCCCCCCCCCGGGCCAATATGTTAAAATCACCCACTTTATGTGACTGATCAGCCATTGATATCTCCACAGTGGAATTATGGATTTTTACCATTCAAAATGCATTTGATTTGATCTAAAGGAAATAATTACTTGATTTAAATCTGGAAAAGGGAAAATAAAATATGTGGTAATGAGCAAGGCTTGGAACAGGATCAATTCAAAGTAGATTTAGTGTTAAGTTACTCTTTGAAATGTAATAATAAATACTTTTTATTTACCCAAACATAGTCCTGATTTATAGTGCTCTCTGTGTGAATGTCAATGGCATGCCATTTATCTGCGGTGTGTGTGTGTGTGCGCGCGCGCGTGTGTGTGTGTGTGTGTGTGTGTGTGTGTGTGTGTGTGTGTGTGTGTGTGTGTGTGTGTGTGTGTGTGTGTGTGTGTGTGTCTGTGTGTCTTTCTCCAGAGGTTCTGAATGACCGGGACAACTGTCCCTTAGTCTACAACACTGACCAGCGGGACACAGACCTGGATGCTGTTGGAGACCAGTGTGACAATTGTCCCCTTCTACACAACCCACTGCAGGTTCCTAAAAAAAAAAAATGCTTAACAGCACACATATATCTGATGGAAAAAAATGATATTTTTTATATTGATGGTGGAAGCGTTGTCTCATAGAACATCTGGAATGAGGTGCAGAGGGATCCAACAAAACCAAACTAATTTATTAGCTGCACTGGCAATAAATCAGTTGAATGGAGAATTTTCTTTTTTTTTATACATGCAAAAGAAATCTTGGAGGTCTGTGTGTTGGTGGAAGTAAACTTGTGATTTAAGACCATTTAAACATATTGTGTGTGTGTGTGTGTGTGTGTGTGTGTGTGTGTGTGTGTGTGTGTGTGTGTGTGTGTGTGTGTGTGTGTGTGTGTGTGTGTGTGTGTGTGTGTGTGTGTGTGTCTGCAGCTTGACTCTGACAGTGACTTGGTGGGGGACATGTGTGACGACAACGAGGACATCGATGAGGACGGCCACCAAAACTCTCTCGACAACTGCCCCTACATTTCCAACAGCAACCAGGCCGACCACGACAAGGACGGGAAGGGAGACCTCTGTGACCATGACGACGACAACGACGGTATCCCCGATGACCGGGACAACTGCAGGCTGGTGCCCAACAGAGACCAGCGGGACTCTGATGGTCTGGGTTTTTACTATTTCTTCTAGGCGGGACACAAACAAAAGCACCTATAAAAGCTTCTAAAAATGAATCAGGAAAACTGAGAATATCTCTACAGATGTGATCATGATGCAGATGTGAACAAATGCTGATACATTTGCTGTCACAGGGAAAAGATATTTTGTATGAGTTGTTATAAATGGATTTTGCAGCCATGCAGTCAAATCCGTCCAGTATGTTTCCAGTGATCTAGGCCATGTTGGACATAAACATAAAAAGGTTATGGCTCTCAGTTGTGCGATTAATCATAAATAAAATGTTCTTTAATCTATCCACCATCATACAGGAATTTCTCATTTTTGCACATTATCTCTTCCAGTAATTTCTTCTTGGTTAAAAAATTAATCCAGGAAATGACATGTCTTCTAATTCCTCCCTCTTGCAGGTGATGGGAGTGGAGATGTATGCTTTGATGACTTTGACAATGACAGTATTCCAGATGCGCTGGATCCATGTCCACTGAACCAGGATATTGGCTCTACAGACTTCAGGAAGTTTCAGGTTGTTTTGTTGGACCCTAAAGGCACCACGCAGTCTGAGCCTCTCTGGGTGATCCGCAGCCATGGCACCGAGCTGCTGCAGACGGCCAACTCGGACCCCGGCATCGCTTTGGGTGAGATTAACTATTCAAAAAAGAAAAGAAAAACGTAACCCCTATCAAAAGTACTATATATTAATAATAATATCCTCTTGTTGAAACAGGATATGACAGGTTTAACGCTGTGGACTTCAGTGTGACATTTTATGTGAATACCAACCGAGATGACGACTACGCGGGCATCGTGTTCGCCTACCAGTCCAGTCGACGCTTCTATGTCGTCATGTGGAAACAGGTCAGGTTTGAATGCGGCCTTTTACATTGATGATACGTTAGAAGGTCATGAAAATATAAAAAAAAAAACTTGATCAAGTTTGAGCTCCGGCCCGATGCTATTTGTTCTCAGTGATCCACAAATGAGATGTCACTGTGGAACCACATGGTGTATTCAGATCAGTATAATGGTGGGAAAGCACATAATGAGAACACTTTACAGAGTTTGCAAAAGCGGCATCATACGGACAAAGAAATATGAGCCAAAGTGGGGATACTACTTGGCATACATTGTTAATGAGGTTGAAAGCACATCACAGGCGTCTCAGAATATGAGTATAAATTGCAGATTAATGTAGGAATACATATTTTTGTGTTTTTTTGTTCTTTATTTTATTATGTTGTTGTTGTTTTTTGCATATATGTATGTAGAAATAATTTGATTTGTTGACCAAAAAGCAATACTATTTAGAAATATAATAAAATAATAATAATAATAACAACTCTGATGGTGGCTTCATTAATGGGAGTAATATAAATTACCCTTTTAATTTAGGGTTTTAATCAAATGTCCTATCCATCTTCATACATCTTAAAATAGCTCTTTGACCATAATCTCCTAAATATTCTTCTTCTGCACTGAAACAATGTATATTGCAGTTCTCACCGGCAAAGAAATGCATAAAATGCTTTGAAAAAGACTTTCTTTTCTCTTTCAAAAACTTTTTTTGTGTTGCAAATGTCATCTTAACCTTCACTCACTTGTGTCCTCCACATTCCATTCTCTCTTTCCATGAGAGCAGGTGTCTCAGGCCTACTGGGAGAAAAAGCCGTCCAAAGCTTTTGGCACAGCGGGACTTTCGATTAAACTGGTCAACTCCACCAGCGGGCCAGGAGAGTACCTACGCAATGCCCTGTGGCACACGGGAAACACCCGGCACCAGGCAGGAATCAGTCACGTTGACTATTTATATTCTGCTTGTCATAAATCACACTAAATGTCTTGTTTGAACAGATAAACCTGCTCTAAAACAACCTTGAAGACCGGCTCAGTAAATATCAGATACTCAAGCACAGCTTTCTCTCTCCCCCCCTGACATCAATGTGTGTGTGTGTGTGTGTGTGTGTGTGTGTGTGTGTGTGTGTGTGTGTGTGTGTGTGTGTGTGTGTGTGTGTGTGTGTGTGTGTGTGTGTGTGTGTGTGTGTGTTTCAGGTCAGAACATTGTGGCATGATCCCAATAATATTGGCTGGAGGGACTACACAGCCTACCGCATGCACCTCACCCACAGACCCAAGACTGGGTTCATCAGGTACAAAGACATCATCATATAAAGTGTCTTATCACTTCAAGAAAGATTCCTGAATGGGAATATCCCAAGAAAATCCAGCAGTAGTGCAGAAATGACTCTTTTTCCTTTGTGTTTTTTTTCATTATTTTCCTGGAAAACATTGCTCTGTTAAATATGGTAGTTCTATGTATTTCTATTGGCAAGGATGGTCACAAACGGAACATTTAAGATACAAACCTTTAGAGGTTTTGAGTTAAAGCATAATTCTCTTGCTTGCAAATCCCCCTTGGAACCTGAGTTAATATTTTCACGTTCGCTGTCATAAACCACAGATGGATTATGATCATGGAAACCATCAAGATTTGTGGTCCTCCTTAAAGGACCAACAGCTCCTTCCAAGTAATTCTACATTCACATTAAACCTCTCGTTTTTATTTACAGTTAAAACCTTTTGATAATGGCCTGGTGTTTAAAGGACCGTACCAGTGGTTAGCTCACTTACTACACATCACATATACACCATTTGCATGGTATATGTCATGATATGAAGCCAAATGGGACAAATGGATTGACAAAGTCAGGACACATTTTAATAATGGAACGAAACACATGTGAGATATGACAAAAAGTATACCTCTTGGATGTGCAGCAGCCCTAACCCGTTGGTAGGATGAGGATTAAAGCAGGATTTCCTAAACTCTAAAACATTAAAGCATACCTAAAAACGTCCAGCAACTCTGTGAAGTAAAGTCTTATATGGGATCAAACGTGCAAAGACACTGGTGTTGTCTTTTATATCACACATTTGGGACTCACAGTACCAGTTCAGTTCATGTAGTTTATTTAGTGGAGCAGTAATCTGCTGAATAATTTCTTAACTTTGTGAAAATCACATTTATTGCCATCTTTTTTGAAGAAAACAGATGTGTTTGTGCTCGAGGATACCATCAATCTCCAAGAGTTATTTTATTATAACAGCGTAATTCACTTTCTTTGTTGTTTTTGGTTCTCCTCAACCTGCCACATCTACTTCTATTTAGTTGAACTTCACATTAATAGACTTTCAAAGAAAAAATAAACTCTGTGCTTTGTGCTGTTTATGGGAACATAGAGAGAACAAGTGTATTAGTGCTACAGGGAGGTTTTCAAGAGAACAGAGCTGTGATGTGCAAAGCCCAGTTGGTCAAATGATAGAAATACTCTTAAAGAAGTCTATCTCAGGGGATGCAAGCGAGGCTGTGTTGCATTCTGGGTACTCACTGATTGTAGAAGGGCTGTGCGACTGTACACATATTGAATGTAAGACTGAAAAGAAGCTCCTGCTCTTTGTTCGCGAAGGACAAACTCACATTGATATGTTGGATCGTTGCTACGCAGCTCTGTTATAACCGATTTAAATATAGCTCCATTGGACGTCATGTCCTCAGTTTTGTTCAGGAATAAATAGTCAAATCTGGATGCAGAAGGAAGAAACAACAAAATGTACGTTAGTTAGAACGTGTATACAAAGTGATCCACATGGTGTTGGCTTTGCAGGGTGGTGGTGTACGAGGGCAGAGGGATTTTATCTGACTCGGGCGCGCTGTACGACCACACGCTGGCTGGAGGCCGGCTGGGACTGTTTGTCTTCTCTCAGGAACACGTCCTCTTTTCAGACCTCAGATATGAGTGCAGAGGTAAGACGTCCTGTCAGAACATCTGCTGTGCTGGAAGAAGTACTCAGACCCCTTACTTCAGTAAAAGCATCAATACAACAATGTACAAATACTCTATTACAAAGGAAAGTCCTGCATTCTCCTCCTTAAATAAAAGACATATTAGCAGCAACATTTTCTACACATATTTATGTAATCTTTTCAAATAATAGTTTTTTTTTGTAAAATACTGGATAATTTCACCTCTTGGGGACTTAAACAGTTAGTTAAATGAAACCTTATGAGAAGTTTAGAAGGGAAATCTCATCTCAAATCTGAAATGGACCCAAATCGACACTTTTTTTTGTAAAAGTTGATTTTAATTAAAAATTACGCAGACATGGCGGAGATAACAAATATAACTCAGAAAACCCACTGGGCTTATTTTAAGCCTCCATTTAATTGATGTGAGAATTTCACAGTATTATAGATTACAATATGATTACAATTTGAAACAAGAAATATAGTAGTAACAAATGCATTTTATATTTTCTTTTAAAAGACAGAAAATGTGCGTTGATGTGTGTGAGTGGGGTAAAAAGCACAATATTATCCTCAGAATTTTAGTGGAGGAGAAGTTCAAAGTACTGATCCGTGTGGCTCTGTCCTCAGTTTATCTTAAAAAGTGTGTCTCTGATATCTGTGACCTGTTTTTCTTCATTTCCTCCTCAGATAACTGAATCATTTCCGTGGGATATTCAGGAAACTCAACAACCCACCAGAGATCCATATTAATTTCAGAAATGCTTAATACAACTGAGAGAGAGAAACCAGATCACTAATTGATAGCTTCGGCTGGACAAAGGCTAAGACGATCAATTAGTCATCATCTATCTATCACCTTTTATGCGACCGTATTGATTTGAGGCTCTCATTCGCTGTATATTACTGTAAGACTCAGACAGCATCTCTAATGATTGTAACTTCTCTTTGCTTTTTATTTGCAAATAGTTGTAAATAATTATTTATTGCCAGATATGACAGGGAGTGATGGCTGGATAAATGCATGATGGCGTGAGTACAGAAGCACTGTGCAATTGTCTGGTGGTAACTTAATAATAAAACACCTTTTTTTTCAATCGTTTTTCTTTTTTGAAAAGCTATATTTCACGTAATATTGTGGAAATGTGGTCTCCAGCGCCCCTCAGTGGTGAAAGTAATAACTACACATGATGAGCGAGAGAGAAGAATCTAAACTGCCAAACGTTAGTTGAGGTTGGTATAGTCATGTATTTATGTAGTAAGAACACAAGGTAAAAACACCATTATGATTAAATGCATGCATTCAAACGTAAGTAAAAGCACAGAGGTAGCGATTGTCAAAAAAGTATATTACTTTTACATTATTAAAACTAAAAGTACATAATGGCCCATGTCAGTGTTTGCTGTATGTAAAAATATGTAAAAATGTTTCTCTGCCATAAAAGTACACAGCAGCAAAAAATGGAAATACTCATGTAGAGTGCAAGTAACGTATAGCCACTACTTGGTAAAGGAAATACAAATTCAATTGATAGCTTCTTAATAACATTAGATTAATGATTAGACATCCTGGAAGAATCTCGGGGAAATATGTCGCCCTTATAAATCCCTTATAAATAATTAATTAATGTTACCGTTTGGTTTTCTTATCGACTCTTACATACTTTTCATCGTCTGCTTTGTGTAACTGTAAAAACATACAAACGTTTTTTTACAATAATATATCCATCTCCAGAAAAAGTTGACCTTCAGTTGAGCCTCAGGTTAAATGAAATAAAACCTTTGTCATGACTCAAAACACTAAAACCTGCTAAACCGGTTGGAGAGGTGTGCACGAACACACACACACACACACACACACACACACACACACACACACACACACACACACACACACACACACACACACACACACACACACACACCTGGAGAGGTGAATGGGTGACGTCATCGCCAGTTTCAGTGAGGTGAAGAATGAGGAAGACCTGTCCCCCGGTGAGAGAGGAGGATAGAAGTCAGGCTTTAACATACAGGCTTTCTGTCTGTTGACTTGAAGCTCACTCAGTTGATAACTCAGCGTCCTTAAAGGGGAGGTGGAGGGATGGTCGGCAGCTGTAAAGACGGCCGGTGCGCTCGGTTTGTGGACCGACACCAGTCCGCGCTGAATTTTGCGCTGCTGATCGTCGGTTACATCCTTTACCTGCTGGTCGGCGCCGGGATCTTCTCCGCCATCGAGCAGCCCTACGAGCAGGAGCTCCGGGACGAGCTGCAGGCGACCCGGCGCGACTTCCTGAGCAACAACACCTGTGTGTCCGACGCGCGCCTGGAGGAGCTGCTGGCGCGCGCGCTGGAGGCCAGTAACTATGGAGTGACCGTGCTGGGAAACAAAACACAGCGGAACTGGGACTTCGTGTCCTCCCTGTTCTTCACCAGCACCGTGCTGACCACGACAGGTGAGAGGCCCCGGGGACACACGGGTGTTAAAGTGTGAGAGCAACAATGTGGTCTTTCCTGTTATCTGGGAACACTTTCTTTAAAGTCACGCCTCATAAAGGTTTTTGTAGTTTATGGCTTATGAAAATAGGCTACCCTGCTTTGAATAATAACTTATCTTACATGGGGTTTTTTTATGGCAGAAAAACTTCTTTCAATTTCTTAAAATGACCTGCTCTCAATAAAAAAAAAATCAAATATGCATATTTCATACATTTTACATGTAAAAGTCTCATCCTTCAGTAAAAGGTCCTTTCATGTGTAAATTAAATGCTGGACCACAATTGGCTTCTGAACTAGTTGTGATTACTTTATGTTAAACTTTATGTTAAACTCTTAAAGTGAGCACACAGAAACTGTGAAATAATCTGTGCAGAATAATGTGAAAACAGGCTTTAGTGCATACATGCATATACTGCATACATGCATATACTGCATCGTAAGCACCTGTTACCAAAAAAAGAACTTTTTAATATGCCAGATTGTGAAAAGTCTCTTTAGCTGTCGCTTATCATTTTCCTAACATAGCAGTTACACATGTTGGAAACCCATTAATAAATACAGGTGTGTTACAGACTATATTCAGAACCATCAAGTCTGGGCTTGTACATTCAGAGAAGTTGCTGAAGAATTATCATGTTTTTTTCTTTCTCTTCTGTTGTGAGAATTGAAACCACTAGAACTCCATAACACATTGTGTAATAGTTTGTTATGGCTTTTAGATTTAAGATTTAGTCAAAGTTGTCTTCCACAAGAAGACATGTTGCTGTCTTTCTGCCTCACTTTTGTGTCTTCTAACTATTGTTTTGTGTGTAGAGCTTCACAGAGTTTCCTGGAGAAGAATCCCACCACTAATTACACCCTTTAAGGCAACGCTGCATGTTTGGTTGTGTTTTCAGGTTATGGCCACTCGGTTCCTCTCTCAGACGAAGGGAAGGGCTTCTGCATCTTCTACTCCATCTTTGGCATCCCAGTTACCCTCTTCTTCCTCACCGTTATAGTGCAGAGGATTATGGTCGTGGTGACTCGGCGTCCATTGTCCTATTTCTATCGCCGATGGGCCTTTGCTAAATCAAAGTTAGCCGCCGTACACGCTACCTGCCTTACCATCATCATGGCCCTGCTGGTCCTCATCATCCCTGCGTGGATCTTAGTCAACCTGGAAAAGGAGTGGGATTTTCTGGAGTCTCTGTATTTCTGTTTCATCTCTCTGACGACCATTGGCCTCGGGGATTATGTCCCCGGAGAGAACCAGAGTGGAGAGGACAACCCACACCCACAGCTCTACAGGCTGGCCATTACAGGTGAGAGGAGGGAGGCGGAATATACTGCTTTATTTACAGGTGGAAGCTTTCTGTCTCCAAACACAAAAAAAACTTAAGCCATTAACCCATCGATTTCAGAAAAGGTTTCGAGAGCTCAAGCATTATTACATTTTCTCATCCTGCAGAGAAGTGGTTCCCAACCGTGTTGGATGGTGACCAATTCAATCAGGATGAGCCTATGAGTTGTACGCTGTTAAACCAAAGACACCTTTTTTTTTATTGTCTTGTTTCAACTGAATGACTTTAGAGCCGCTGAGAAAGGAAAAAGTATCCAGTATTTCACAGGGGAAAAGCAACCAGAGTAAGAGCCCACAGCCATGCTAGCTGTTCTGTGAGGCATCTGCATGCTAACAGGATATCAGCATATCTGAAACGGGATATTGCCACATATGTTTGCATAGGCAAGGAATTTGGCTTGGTGGCAATAAACACATTTAAACACAGTTAAATTGTATAAGACATCATACAGAACATTTCAAATTAAGTCAATATAATACAATAATAAAAAATAAAAATACAGTATAAGAGTACGTTAAAATAAGTGTTAAAATGCTCATAATGACAGTGCTATAAAGTTGACCAGCTGGTATTGTTTGCTGTGTATTCCATCTTAATTTAGCATGTTAGCGTTCTCACATTTACTATTTAGCGCTACACCCAAAGTACAGCTGAGACTAATGGGAATGTCATTAAATATCCAGGAATGTGTTCATAAACCAAAGTATTGGATTGATGACTGATAATGGCGCTGGATAAAAAGTAAGGGAGTCACGAAACATTCTTGGCAATCCACCCAATAGCTGTCGAGATAATCGACTCCCAATCTGGGACCCCCTGCTGCAGAGGAACATCTGATCTTTTTAACTGAGATATCAAAACAAAAATTGACATTGATAATATGTTCATTCCAGGTTCATCATGTTTTCCATCATTTACCACTTTAGCTGTTCTGAGTCACAGGTTAAACAAAGCAAGCTACTACACCCTTTATTTAATTACCAAACCTTGATGTGATATTACAAATCACTGGTCTTTGATTCGCCATGTCTGTCTGTGTGTGTTTGCTCTCCCAGTTTACTTGCTGCTGGGCTTGGTGTTTGTGCTGGTGCTGCTGGAGACGTGCTACGAGCTTCCCCAGATGAGACGCCTCACGCAGCGGTTCTATCAAGAAAACGTCCGGGAGCTGGACTCTGAGACCACCAACATCATCGACCAGGATCACCTGAGCGACGAGCAGACCGACGCCTCGAATCACGTGGCCGATCACGTGACCGATCACCTCCCGGTCATCCCTTCCGTGTCCGAACAAGCCGCTTCCTTACGGCTTCACAGCAATTCAACGCCTTACAGCCCCGTAACAGGATCTTCTTTCAAGAACAAACTGAGTTGACAGATTGTCTGGAAAACATTGCGTTTGACTGCTCAGGACACACCGGCTTTGACCTCTAAATGTGTATATGCGTTTATAAGGAGCCTGAGCACATGTGTGTGTACATGTACGTGTGAGCTGGGTCACTTAATCACTTAAAAACGGCTTTCTGCCATTGCCAACACCAACAGCCATTGTGTGGCGTAACAGAGGAACCACCCACAGATTATCGGGATGGCATTGTTTTCTGCTTCTCCCATGCAGCTCCCATTCCCTGCAGATAAGAGCTCTCTAGCTGTGACACAGGAAGGGCTGGACCCACCAAACGGAGGGAAACCTCACAACGTTCCACTTCCTGCCAAAGCCTTGATGCCGTAATTCCAAAGTGGCACAGTTTTCTCTAGAGGATTTCACACCCGCTCTTAGCACTTTATATAATCTGTGGTGGTATTTGCATAGGAAATTTGCAATAGCAGCACTAGGGACTGTCAGTTGGCCTACTGTACATTATGTGATCGGATTCCCATAAAAGGTTATTTAAGACAAAATATTAGAAACCTGTCAGTATAACAGCACCAAATTATGCACATAATTATCATGAAGCTGAATCAACATCTTTCTTAAACCATAACAACATTATGATTTCCATAAAGGGAAGACTTATTGCAGGACTGTTGTATTAGACTGCATTATGTTTAGCTAGCTGTACCTCCATAAACTGGACATTGAATATATTTCAATGGGGTAATCATACTGTAATGTGTGCTCTTTCACCACTAGAGGGCAGCACTTTCATTTTATACACAAAAAGAGTTACTGGGATTTTATCCCTCATGCGGCTCAGGAGAAAGTTTCATAAAAAATGTAATGTATGCATGAATGTGTCATTATCACAGCTGAGGTGTGAGGGAGCACGCTGATTTTTTTTTTTTAGATCCATTTTAGTCATGAGCTAGTGCAACAGCCGATGGGTTCAAATCACAGGATATAAAAGGATGTAATTTGCTTTCCAAAGATTGATGTAAAATGTAAATAAAACATGCAACATTAAACATTTTTGATTATGTCTTTTTTTTTTAAATGATAAGCGATTTAAATATTTTATATAAACAAAGGTTATTTTATTTATTTAAACAGTACAGTATCATATTCACATCATAATTCAAATCCATACATGCAGACTGATATAGGTACGCACACACCCAAGCACCCATTCAAACACACACGCTCGCACATAAACACAAGAATTGTCCATCACTCTGTAGAAAGAGTAGAGAAAGTATTTGTCCTTCTGGAATGGCCTTGAATCCACATTTATACGATCTGTTGCTGTTTGGAGCAGCGGGTCCAGAGAGGCCACAGGCTGATGAGGAAGAGGATGAAGATCACTATTGCAATGATGGTTACGATGGAGACGTAGCCGGCGTAGGGCAGAGGGGGAGTGTCGGGAGCCTCAGCTGGAATCATATTGGTCAGATTCAGCATGTAGCCCAGCGTCCAGCCTGCATCACTGCCTTTTATCTGGACACAAACACAGGAAGAGGGGAGACTATCACTGTCATGTATTCATGTCCTGCAGCTTTGAGGTGCACTGCACCTTTAATGTGGGCGCCTCACTTCTACTTGCATACATATTTATGCTTTTGCTTAAGGAATTTGAAATGGAGAATTTCCATTATTTTCCAATGCGTTTTCTTGCTGCTAATCTTAACCATCACAACTTCATGGCGTTCTGCTGGCGACACAGACGTAACATGTTTGTCCTTTAATCCAAGAAGATGTTCTCTTTCGGGAGACGGTAAAAGAAACCTTGACCGTTCAACCAAATTGTTTGAAACCGAAATGTTTTCTTATCATACTAATACACACACCAAAAACGTATTCTAACCTACCCTAACTTGGGAAAAACTTGTTCTTATATAAATACACACAGATAATAGTTCGTTTTCAATAAGAAGAAGATTTTTCCCGCTTCAGTTTCTAATTATATATTTAGGTCAGTCTTTGTATAGTCTGTAGTCATTGTATGTATTCATTGTTTTGCTTTAACAAAAAACCTTTATAATTTATTTGATTTATTGATGGATTCATATTAATTTGTAAATAAATTAAATAATAATCATATTGCCCGAATACATATCAAACAATAAAATGCTTAGCAACTAATTCCACTTATTTATAAATTAATCTATTTGTAAAATATTTGAATAATTCCAGTTTGTATTGCCTGTTATACTTTTCTAACCATAAACATGACACCTCTCACTACCATAGACTGCATATGAGAAGGATTCATACACGATCCTACCGCAGCTGACCTGCAACCGTCTGGCCTTCCCGTTATTTAGCAACTTTATCACTATCATTATTCTGGTTGCTGCGTCATCATAACAACCGTTGGTTTCTGTGTGTTTGCTGACTGGAGACTCACTGGTTACTTGTAACACGTTGGTCACATAAACATGTCCAGAGTCGTGTCACTTCTGGTTTAAAAAAAAAAAAAAGGTGGCGGGGGCAAATGTCCACCTTTTCTAGACCCACCTGAGTTCTATCATGGTTTCTACGGCCTGGGTCCAAAGGAAATATTGGCTGATGTGCTGCTTGAGCTTTCATTCGTTGCTAGTAATGCTTTTGGCTCAGCTGGCAGATGTTGTTGTTGTTGTTGTTGTTGTTGTTGTTGTTGTTGTTGTTGTGTTTCAGGCTGTAAGCACTACTGTTGACGCATCTTAACTAAACTTCAATTTAGCTCGCATTGATTTAACTTGAACTATGTGTTGCTTCTGCTAAATGACGTGTATTTGCATTTGTGTGAAACATTATTTAATTGTTAGGTTTCATTTTGTGTACATTGTGATTTCTTGCTTTTAATGACCAAGTAAGTATAGTAACAAAGTCATGGGCTGAATGGGTTTTTGTAATATTTTCCCCTGATGGTGTGCCTTGCGATTGAGTTGTCCAGCAGGGGGTAATATTGTCTTGCTCACATTATTTCCTTGTAATATTAGCCTCAAGAAAATGCTTAAGGAAGGCCCATTCATATTCATAATTTCTCTTCATAGGATCAGAGGTTTCAGATAATGGATGGATGGATAAGTAAATACTTTAGTCAAGACATTTAAACACAGTGTATGTGAAAGCTTTACTTTTCTTTATACTGTAATGAAGTGAAATCCCCTGTTCATATAGTTTTAAGAGAGGAAACGGGGCGTGGCTTACAATTAGAGATACTATACAGTATAGTGAACACATATACTTAATAACTAAGATGCTTTGGTAGCGGATGGCTGTGGCTTCCCAGGTAGAACTGCTCGTCCATTAATCACATAGATCTGCTTTTAATCTTCTAACCGGTAACAATCATTCGTAGGCGTATTGGGGGATTAGTTCCCTCAGCAGGATCTTTGTTGCTGTTTAAGAGCTCCCTCAAACAGCAGAGCCTTTTTCTGCCAAGTGTAACTTTATAACCCTTTACTATAACGGTAGACTGAACTGAGGAAGTACGTATCAGGTGACGTTTCTGGTCAGGTTGCTGTTTTTTAACAGACAGATAGACAGACAGACAGACAGACAGACAGACAGACAGACAGACAGACAGATAGATAGATAGATAGATAGATAGATAGATAGATAGATAGATAGATAGATAGATAGATAGATAGATAGATAGATAGATAGATAGATAGATAGATAGATAGATAGATAGATAGATAGATAGATAGATAGATAGATAGATAGATAGATAGATAGATAGATAGATAGATAGATAGATAGATAGATAGATACGTTATTCATCCCCAGAGGAAATTTGGAAAATAAATGTAGTTCATGCTTCTCAATTGAGCAATCCTTTATAATCTGTTTTAGCCCAGAGTAATGCTTTTCACATCAATGTTTTAAAGTGGGATTATATGAAGTGAGAGAGGAGGACAAAGAGTAATGTTGAGGCTGAGTATCTGGGAGCGAGAAAGGTCCAAAACTCAAATAGGTCCTCAAAAAGATAGAAGGCCAAGGTCACACTTGCACACATAAACACCCACCCACCCATAGGGCGTTACTGCTCAGACGTGTGAGGAAGGAAAGGAGTGGACCGTGATCTACTGACCTTTTCAATGAGTGTAATGTCGGAGTAGCTCGCTGAGGTGAAGTTGTATCCTTCTGTCAACAAGGTGATGATGTACGTGCCGGATATACAGTACTCAGCCAGATACTTTGGTTTTGCCGTTGGATGCTGCTTCACGATCTGTTCAAACAGGTTAAATACAGGGATATCATTAAGTATAGGCATTCTGCAGGACTCAATACAGGAAATCAGACAAATATGGCTGAACATTTGTTTTGTGTTTGTAACCGATGCATAAATGCGCCCCGACCTGACTCCAAGGCGTAGCGCAGTAGATTTTGAGCTTTTCCTTGACAGTTTCCAGAGGGATGGATGTATCAGTCAGATTGAGGAAGTCCATCACAAAGTAGTAAGCAGAGAAAGCCTTGAGTGAGAGGGAGGAAGAGATGAGGCAAAAGGAAGTTATCTAAAGTAATCAGTTCATACATATTTTATTCTCATAGGGGGAGCCAGATATTATGTCTTTGGTTTGCAATTAGCTGCGAGGCTAGTACATACGCAAAATCTACAACAGCAGCAACATCTCTTTCCAGGAGCAGTCTGGATAATTATGTTACTCTCAATATTTCTTTGGGAGAAAAATTATCATTTATTCAGTTGAAGTTCTAAATGTGCAACACAAAGAACAATGTCATTTACCTACATTAGAAAGAAAGTATCTGCATGGATAGATACCACTAGATACAAGTAAGACAACCTGATAACTTACCCCATATGACCCCTGCAGAGATGGCTGGAAGACCCCATTGAAAGAACATTGGCTGTATGTGCAGTTATCAAAGTTAAACACTTTTTTGATGACGTCCTGGCATTGTTGGAAGTTTCCTGTCCCGGTGTGCTCGAAGGTTGCAGGAGCTCCTTGTGGTTTCAATTTTGACACGCAGGGGCTGTCATAGAGTTTAGAGTAGTCCTTATTTACCTTGTACCCAGGGTGGAAACAAGGATCTGATACTGTTGTGGGACCTTCCTAGAAGAGAGCGCAAGATAGAGACTACAGTCAGAATTATTGCACATTTCACTCTTGAATATTCTTAAATGATCACAGATTAGATTAGATTTAACCCAAACATCAATGTCAACAGAGGAAGAAAGCAGTCATTTACTTGAGTCTGGTGTGCCAGAACAATTCGTTGTGCTTGGTCTTTCCCGTAACACAGGAAGCTGTGAGTGTACAGGTTATAGTCATTTCCGTAAAGTCGGAAAGTGACGGAGTTGCTGGGCGACTCTGAACCGTCGAAATTATCGGATACAAAGCTAATCTGAGTGGAGGCCCCGCCAAGGTCAAGAGCGCCGGTGGTTTCCAAGCCCTGCAGCAGAGACAAAAAGGCATTAAAGTCAGTAGACCGCAGGAGCACGCTGACTGATGCACAGGAAGCACATTTAAAAGTAGGAAAACCAAAACAAGGGAAGACCTGTTTGAGGCGGTCATCCAAGTAGTTGACTGTGACCCAGCCAAAGGCGCCCTCCTCCTGGCCCTGCAGTAGTCTCGCCCCCTCATAGGAAAAGGGGGATTTTTGCAGGGCTTCCTCCACGGCCCGAAAGACCTTGTCTGACGCCACGCTGTTCTCCAGGCTGCGCACAACACACATTAATTAGACTGATTCACATCCATAATTCAAATAAATACAGCAGCCCATAAATAATAAATAGACTGTGTCGTATGTAATCGATCGGGCAGTAACATATTCCTGCTATTAAATCACAAAGCAGGCATATGAAATAGGCCACAGATTGTGGCACTTCAACTGCCAACACAAACAAAATCATAGAGTGAAGGCTTGGGATACATCAGTGCGTCAGCATGAAAAAGCATGGCGTGTGACTTTTTGTGGATGCATGTTTGATGATGGATCGTGGGGACGTGTGGGTGGACGTTTGCCGTACTCAAGTAATCTCATTCCGGCAGTAGCCCCCAGATAAAGAGGGGTCTCGTGGTGCCTTTTTTTGGGCACCTGCTGCTCGGCCTCCTCCATGCATGCCCTCAGAGACTCCCCTGCCTTCAGTGGAGCAGACGCATAGCTGGAGATACCTGGACCTGCAAGTGTCAAGAGGAGGTTGAAGTCATTTCGCTTAAATAGAGACCATAAAATCTAATTAGAGCCGGGAGTTCAGAGATCCTAGCCTCATCTGTAAAAATCCATTAACTGGCAAGAAAATTGCTATGGAGAAGAAGAAGAAAAGCGTGGAGCTGATGTCATCAATGTGCCCGCTTCCTGGAAGCGTGCTTCCCAGGTATTCAACACATAAATTGTTTTATTTGAGGTTGCCAGCTGGCCAAACTACAGCCAGTGATATCCCTGAATAGATCCATTATAACTGTGCACCTCCTCTGTACTTGTGTTAACCTCTTGGGTGATGCAGCTGGGTTAAAGGACATGCCTGGTCATATTCCATGTCTGTCTGACAGTTCGCAAACCCCATGAAAAGACCAAAACCAGCAATGTTTTAGTTTACATCACAACACTTTCTGACTTTCTTACACTGACTGTTGCACTCAGCCCAGCTACTTAAACCTCTAAAAACAGCTCTAGTTTCATTTAAAGAAAAACAGTAAAAAAAAAAAAATGGACAGTGTGGTTTTAAGCGAGCCTTTCTCAGGGAAGCGTGTTGATCCTCTTGTCCATGGGAGTCCGCCAGCTGGTATCAATGAAAGGGTTCTGCTTCAAGCTTTGTTAGCCAATGTAAATTGCAGGAAGAGGGAGCCCCGCACACACTAACAGTGCTTTGATAGGAAGCAGCAATTCAACTTACAGAAGAGAAGCTGAGTCAGGTTGACAGACCTTTCTATTATATGTTGTGTACTTAAAGGTGCTTTAATCATTTAGAGAGATGTGGTTGCATAAGAAGGTTGCCTTCAGGCTGAGGCACTCTGCACAGACACATCTGGATTTCCCTGCCAGTTCCAGGACAAAATAAATTGTGACTTTATAATGACGTTTTACATCCGTGGCCATACATGCAAGTAAATTATTAATAAATGTCGCTTCCAATACAATAATCCATCAAGTGTGGAGTTGTAAATGTTGCTAAGTAAAAAAAAAAAAAAAAAAGTTTTTTGGCTCCAGATGCCTTTTACAGGATGTAAGTGGTTTTAAGCTAAAATGATCAGATGATAACCAATTAAATTATTTAAAAAACGTATGAAGCCATTAAAAAGTATGCATTAGTATCAACAAGTACATCAGTATTTTTGTGCTACATCATTTCAATATTTAATAACACTTAACGCTCTTAGTGAAACTGTGTAAACATGCGCTTTCCTAAATATTTGCATTACCACGCATTAGTGGTTGTGTACGTGAATGTGAGGGCAACGCGTGTGTCTATATGACGACATTGTGCAGCGCATACCGTCGACTGTGCAGGAATGCTTCTGTTCCACTCTTCCAGTGTTGTTATCCTTCTCAGCCGGCCACCAGTAGATATACAGAGATGTGTGGGAGGAGCCGGCGTCCAGCACGATCCCATACTTGAGCGGAGACAGAAGTAAGAACTCCAGTTCAGTACTGACAGTTTACTCTGGACAACTTCCATCACATAACACTTGAAGTATAAAGACTGCATAGCTCCCAGACTAACTTTCTAGAAGTGTAGCACTTATCTGTGCAAACAAAACAGCATTAGTTTAGTGCAGAGACTATGCAGTAAAACAGAACAGACACTGTAATCAATGATAGCTAAGTGACTCTTTCTGGGTCTGCATTTGTGACAAATAGGAGTGGTGATTTAAAATCCATATCCACTGGCCTTATTTGGCAGTGCATTCCTAGAACCAGTAGTACAGGTTGAGGTCATAATGAGAAGAGACCATATTTGGCCTGTGGACATTGGACAGCTATCCTCTTCCGTACCTTGTATTTTTGGTGGAGGGGCTTGTTCTGCACAACTGCGACCGTCACCAAGGCAACAATCGCTATGACACCAATCACAGTGATGATGATGGTCACCGGCCGGTACCAGGGGTTCTTCTCTTTCATCGCTGAGAGCGGGGGCGGAAAGACAGACAGACAGGAAGGAGAAGTGAGAGGGGTTGCATGGGGTAGGAAAGAGGGAAGATGGGGACACATTGGAAAGAGGAATGGAGTGTTAGCCAAGCTTGCATCCAGATGTGAGTGATGTCACAGCATGTGTGTGTTTGTATGTATGAGGGAGAGCCTGTCGGGGGGTTTGCAAATGTCTTTAATTGTGTTGTTTTGTAACCAAGGGCTACAGATGGATTTTTACTGATTTGGTTTGTCTGAACTCATGCTAAGATGTTCATTGTTTCATCAAAGTTCAGAGGTAATGCAGGAAGATCAACAAGACTCCCCCTTGGAACACGATCAAAAGGAAAACAACTGGTGGAAATAGCTGGCGTGTTTATACAAAGCAATGCCATACGATAAAAAAAGTATGACCTATTATGATTAAAGCTATGGCAATGAGTTACTGTAACTAATGATTTCAACATCCTGTTGGAGGTATTATTCTAATCCTAAATATATTTGATCGCTGTCTCTGCGCCACACACACACACACACACACACACACCCACAGATAGTATTGTTGAGCAAATATATTCCCAGTTTACTGTATACAGGGACAAAGAAGTGTATAACAGGCTGCCTGTGTTCACAAGGCTGTTGTGATGGAAAAGAGTGATGAACAAGCCTGAACTGTAAAGTACACACACTTGTGCACACAGGCACACACGGTTGTTTGATCATTACCAGGATAAGTAAACTAGCAGACACTATCTAGGTGCATGGCAGCTGGCAAAGTACACACATTGTAGAAAGTGACCTGACTGTAGAGCACAGAACACATTTCATGAGGACACAGAGAGCCACAAACACACACTGCATCAGCAGGACATACAGCAATGATAAACCTGACCATAGTCTACTGTGGGAAAACACACACAGACTGAAACTAAGAGAGAGAGAGAGAGAGAGAGAGAGAGAGAGAGAGAGAGAGAGAGACTTAAAGCACTTTAAAAGCAGCACGCCATTGCTGAACAGAAAGAGAGTACTTACCTCTGTTGTCTACTTCAATGAATTTACCACTGGCAGGGAAGGAGGGAGGCACAGAGAGAGAGTGTGTGTGAAAGAGAGAGAGAGAGAGAGAGAGAGAGAGAGAGAGAGAGAGAGGGAGAAATATGGGGAGGGGAGAATGGACAGAGCGAGGTAGCAGAGTGATAAGACGAGAGGTGTTTCCGGACAGAGGATTATAGAAGAGAGCTGTCTTTCTGGGGGAGCTGCTCTGAAACACTGAGTTTGGCATTTCCTGGGGCAGCAAAGCCGGTCACTATGGAGACACAGCTAAAGTGTGTTTGTGCGTGTGTCGATGTGCGTTTGTGTGCATGTGAACTCCTTAAAGGGACTCTCTCTCTCTCTCTCTCTCTCTCTTTCTGTGAACTAATGAGAGGCACTCACCCCGGCATTACTCTCTCTCTGTTCATTCTGTGGGATGCGTAGGAGGGAGGGGAAGTGGGGACTCCCTTGTTTAGCTTGTTTATCACTGGTTGGCTGTGATGTCATCTCTGTGACAGTTTGGAATCCCCTGCTTTTCTCCGAGACTGTGTGTGTGTGTGTGTGTGTGTGTGTGTGTGTGAGTGTGTGTTTGTGTTTTTGTGTTAAAAGAATAGGGGTTGCTGGTGAGCTGGTGTGTGGGCTTGTGAGTGCAGACCCAAAACATGACTTGCCTGCAAATTTGTTGATCCATTCACAGATCCATTCGGTTATTTCCCCCTAACAGGCTGCACACATGCAGATACACACACACACATGTTTAAACAAGGGAATTCCTGTTAAAGTATGTAAGACGTATCATCCCCTTCCTCTCCTTGAGAGAGCTGACTCAAAGCCTCACATATTACGTAAGGAAGGAAGCGTGCACACACACACACACAAAGCCAAAACAGAGTATCCTGTAATTGTTTGACCATGCCATTTCACTGAGAAAACAACCAAAGTTCACAGCTATTTTCCTCCTTTTAAAAACAATATCCTGTAGCTGTTTGGGAGTAGTCCAGCTATGCATCATATTCACTGTGAATTCTGGAAATCATTTTGTCTCACAGCTAAAAAAAACTTCTATACACCTCTATGTCACAGAAATTGCGTCATTGGTCAGCTCATTTTAGGCAATCTGTATCAAACTACAGCTGCTAGAAAAAGTGGCAAGTTGTGTTGTTGCATCGCTGCATTTTTATACGCGGAGCATCCAGTGCACAACACAACAAACGGTGCTTTCCGTTTGAGAATAACTGATAATAATTCATCTTAATGCATACTGAATAATGAGGTATTACTATTTCTTATTTCGTGCATAATTTGTAATTATTTTTTGTAAACTAATCAAAAAACATTCTAGTACTGATTTGGACGCTAATTACAATGGCAATGGTTGAAGTTGGGAAGTCAACCTTATTCAAATGAAGTATTTCAAATTAAACTAAATGAGATATTACTATGTTAAAAGTAACAATGAAATATACAAAGCACTTGAGCACAAGAACTAGAAGAATAAAGAGAGAGAGAGAGAGAGAGAGATTTTACAATGCATGTGACAGGGGATTGCTCTATGCACTGATGTGACCCTAGTCATGAATGACCCTCTGACACTTGGATGACAGACGTAACCCGAGAAAAATGGAAATAAAACTTGGGATGTCACCCGAAGGTCTCTTTATGGATTTTGGTTTACGACTTGTCCTTAGCTTTGGCAGATATTGAAGCAAAAGCCGAGGAAGTCTGGGGTGGAGCTGTGCTAAGAGAAAGAGACAACTACTTCAAATATATTCTGGGCTCAAATGCATGGAGGAAAATTGCTTTCAGGTGTCTTTTCACTTGTTTTACATGTGCATGAGGAAATAAATTGGACTTCATTGATATGAAAATAAAAGATCTGAAGATAATAACATAAAATACATTACTTTAAAAACATCAAAGGACAGGGACAATCTTAGTGGAGGTCCAAACACTAACTCTGACTGCGTGACTGTATGTGCTGTGCCTCAAATGCATATCGCTTCAAAGGCATTATGGGATTCCTCAAAGATGGAATGCAGCTGAAATGAAGTCAGAATTAAACCACATGTGATTACCAAGAATGTTTACTCGTTTTACAACGTCTTCACTTGCCTTGATTTATATTGTCATTACTGTATAGTTTGTTTTATTTTGTATTAATGTGTTAGAGCAGCTTTGATGCAAGTAAACAAGCAGCCCTGGCATTAATAAACGACTCCATTATTGACAGCTGGTGCCAATCAAGAACACCCCCTGTTATTTCGTAGAACTAAATTCTGTGAGGGAAGTAGTAACAGTAGAGCTGTAAAGTTGCCTGAACCTCGCCTTTCCTTCCAGTCAGGTTTGAGAGGTGTTTAGAAGAAGATGGAACTTTTAGTTTCCAGTCAAATTCGACCCATTTAATGCTTTCAGATTAAAGTCGAGAAAGACCGTTAGTGCATTGATTGTACTGATGAATTATGATAATGATGCTGTTGGCAGCTCGATACACATAGTCACACACACACACACACACACACACACACACACACACACACACACACACACACACACACACACACACACACACATTGAGACCGAAATTAGGCCTTACCTAAGAAGCAAATTGAATGCATGAGATCACAAAGGAGTTAACTTTCTTGGAACATCAACACAGACTAGCTGCAGGCTCTAGTCTAACGCACTCCTCAGCCATCTCAATTTCGGCAATAGGACTTCAGGGGATTTTTTTTTCTTCTGGTGGCGCAGGTGTGAATGAATGATCAAATGAAAACAACAATGACTTAAATTCCTCTGGGAATGATTTACCTTTCATGTAATAAAAAATAAATCGTAGCATTTTATTTCTTCATTACCACTAGAAGTAATGTATCACTGAAACACCCAAAACCTTCGACCAACCAAAGTGCCCCCACGTTCCAAAACACATAAAAGACTATGCACTCGCACATGTTCACAGTTTTTCCATTTGAGGACAGACGGAGTGGAGCAAAAAGGACAGGTTGAAAGGAGCAATAAAGTTTGCCATCTTGGTTAAACCCTCCGTGTTGTTGTTGTTTTCATAAATATAGGTGCAACTTTACCCATTCCATTAAGGCCTTTTATTTGCTGTGCAAAAGTTAAAAAAATTGACCTTGTTTAAAAGAAAGTCTGCTTTTTTTACTGCGTAATATTGTCGTTACTGTGTGAAAGTATTCATGACAAACAAAAAAAACATGCAAAAGAAAATTATAAAAATTATACTGCAAAAGTTAATCGCATTTAAAAAAAAAAAAGCCCCCCAGTGTGTAAAGGCCTAAAGAAGGGAAGAAAGGATGGAAAGAGAGAAGCAAGGAAGGAAAGATGGAAGGAAAGATGGGAAAACGAGCAGAGAAGGAATATTAGAATTATTATATATGGGATATTTTATGAGAAAGAACCTGAAGGCGCGAAGCAATTAAAAACTCCAGCTGAGTGATAACTGCAATATGTTTCACTGACAGGTTGTGGATGAAAGCCAAACATACCAACAAAGGAATGCTTTGATAAAGAACCAGTAAATCAAAAACTTAATTGGATCGTTCGTAAGAGCTGCACCTCGCTTAGTCACAGAAAAAATGACTTCCTGTTAGTTCTGAACTTTAGGGTACTTGTTGTTTACAGATCACGTTTGGATTTATTCATATGTGTTTATAAATATATATTTATGTAGAAATGTGCGTGTAGCTGCATCCTTTGTTCTTTTTGCCTGTGAAATACATTACTACTGGTTTTGATATGTGTTATGTACGTAAATAAGATTTTGTATGATCAACCACACAAGATATGTTTTTAGATTAAACCTGAGACTAATAGTCAACAATCGAGCGTTAAGTATTACAACTACACATAAAATAAGGATTTTCTACAACACGTGGTGTTTGCTGTCAGATCTAAGAGACAATCAGCTCTCTGATGTGGCGACAGCCAGGCGTTTCCCATCATGCACTGGGCCACGCAGTCGGATGGCTACTGCGGCACCTGGCTCTAAAATTGCCGGACGCCTTGCTCTCGTGAGATTATCGTTCACCACGTGTGCATGACGTCAGAGCAAGTCGGGACCAAGTCGGACACAAATGTAACCGGCATGCATTGCGCGCCGATGGCCGGCGATCGATTCTGCGCAGAACTGGCTCGTCTCCAACGAGCCTAATGTCTATTGAGTCGCACACCCACACTGGATCGGCGGCCACACCACAAAATGGCCAACGTGGCCGACACTACATCTCCCAGGCTGCCTCATCACTCACCCAGCTGGGCAAGCAGTATGGGAACGGACTGCTACGAGGAGGAAAGGAATAAAAAGGACTACGAGGAGGAAGACCTCGTAACCTGGACTTTGCCGTGTTGACTTTTTTAAGTCTCCTCTGGGATGCTTTGCGGTTATTGACGGACTTTTGATTTTCGATTGAAAGGAATTACCTGAGTTGCCCTGTGTTATGGAAAAGTAAACCTTCACCTTTTGTTTAAAGCTTCTAATTGTGCCTGTTTTTAGTTACCTAGAACTGCTCCACCCTAGCCTGGGACACTAGAGGGCAAAGCAATTATAAAACTCCAGCTGCCAGATGCCTGCCGTATCTTACTCTTGACAGGCTGTGGAGGAAAGCCCAAAATCTAAAAACAGAAATGCTTTCATAAAGAACCAGTCAATACAAAATGTACGACAACAAATGCAGTGACAACTCAAGGACACAGTGTTCAGAGGCACAATGTTGTGTGATGTGTGTGGGAACGGCGGATGTGTTCATCCTTGAGGCGGATTGACACAAAATAGATTTTTTATGTTGAATATGTGTTAAGTTTAGGGATGCACTTATACCAATTTTTTGCTGCCCAAGTACTTCGATATGAGTACTTGCAGATACCGAGTATTGAAATTGAAAACTTGTTTTATTTTCATCGATGTTTCTCACTTTCTAATCTACAACATGATGATGTTGACATTTTAACGTTCAACATTGTGTTTTCCTCATACAAACAGAACATAGTTTGCAGTATATATTAATTATTAACTTGTTAACCATGCTATCAGTTAAATTGTTAAAAGTAACATAAAAAAAAAAAAAAGCTGAGCTAAACTCAGAGGAAAAACTTGTGACATAAAGGAGAACAGCTGGTCCACCTTAAATATCAGTCTACCTTAAGACATTAGACATTAACGTTGAAAGAGACAACAACACTTCAGCTCGTCCTGGCTGTTGTGAAACAGCATCGTCTGCTTCCTGTAAAAAGGGAACCTCTAGCAGCGTCATATGATTAGAAATGAGAGGAAGCATCTCTGCCCGCCACAGGGAAGTGGTCCGTCCTCATGGTGTCTAGTCCAGCCTGGTCTCGGACTGACACTAACCCTGTCTGGTTTTCAGCAGAGACAAAAAAAAACATTGTCGTTTTTATCTTGATGAACATCCTTTGTTGGAGTGAATTATTAGCCACAAATCTAAATTTGGAGTTTACATTCATGTTCATGGAGGGCCAGTTGCCTTATTTTAACACTGTAGATAAGGTACGAGTCACTGAATGTAAGCTAGCTTTCAACCTTTTTATGATTTATATTCTCATTACTATAGTTTTTTTGTTATTAATGTGTTAGAGCAGTAAACAACCATCCTCCAAGTAAACAACCATCCCTGGTATTAATAAACAACTCCATTATTGACAGCTGGTGCCAATCAAGAACACCCCCTGTTATTTTTGGAGAACACAATTCTGTAAAGGAAGTGGTAACAGTAGAGCTGTAAAGTTGACTGAACCTCGTCTTTCCTTACAATCAGCTTTGAGAGATGAAGAAGATGGAACTTTTAGTTTCCAGTGAAATTTCCTCCATATACGTACTGATGAATCATAATAATGATGCTGCTGGCAGCTCGATACACGTAGTCACAAACACGTTGAGACAGAAATTAGGCCTTACCTAAGAAGCAAATTAAATGCATGAGATCACAGAGGAACTTTCTTGGAACATCAACAGTGACTAGACTTTATGCTTTTAAGCCTCAACAACAAACATATATGTACTGTATGTTACTTGTGAGAATTTGTTGTGACATAACGCATTCCCTTATTACATCTACATGCCTAACCCGACGCCTCGCTCAATCCCAAGCCTAAAAGCCTAAAAAGGTTAACCCTTCACGTGAAGAAGTGAGGACCAGTGTTGCGCAAGCAACTACGTTGTTTAATGTTGTTATATTACAAGTGTGAAGAGCAATGCTTTACTGTTCACAATACGATTGCGCTATATATGACTCGGCATTACAGATGCTAAACTACAGGACTACAGGACTACAGATGGAAAATAGCCTCTTGGCTAACTCTGGCACTTTTAACATAAATGTTGTTATTAATGAGCACTGTCCCCTTATCAAATAAACCACTCTTAACATTCTAAAATGGAAGAGGGAAATGTTGTTTTATTGCAAGCAATCAAACCGCAGAAGCTCAGGTTCTATTGCAGTTCATCACAAAAAACAGTTGTGGGCGATATTGTGTCGTCTAATCAATATGATAAATTGAAAGTAATGCGAGCAAACCCTTTTCGAAAGTCTGTCTCCTCAGCCATCTCAATTTCGGCAATATGACTTTGACTATGATTTTTTTTCTTCTGGTGGCGCAGGTGTGGATGAATGATAAAATGAAAACAATGTTTTAAATTCCTGTGGTGATGATTTACTACGAAATCGTAGCACCAGACGGAGGACAGAGCTGAAAAAATAGAAGTGGAACACATAACATCTGTTCTCATGCAGTGCTTGTCTTGGGGTCCTTTTTTATAGTTTAATGCAAACATTTTAAGGATTTTAAGAGCTTTTTTTTTTAACAAGCTAATGAAAGAGCTTTTTACTTAGCTTTGAACTAACTGTTACTTCGAGGGAGACTAGAACATTCAGATCATGCTCCTACAAAAACAGCATCCAACAACTGTGTTACATAAAATACCGTTCACAGCAGGAAGACATTTTTACTGCCAACACATTCTTCTTGCCTCAAGTTGACCGTTGACTACATTCATTTCCTAATACCTCAACTGTAATTGAATCACTGACTATATAAAAACAGCAAATGCCCTCATTCTGCCAAAAAGAAGTCCATAGTTCAAACTGCTTTTTGTAAGTTTAAACAGTACAGCACAATAAAGTTCTCATACAAACACAGGGCCTCACACACACACACACACACACACACACACACACACATACACACATACAAAAAGGCCAAGGTACACAGTTTATAGGTTTGCCTCATGTACCATCCTTACACAATGTAGCACACACGATGGAGTTCATGGCAGTATGTTGAAGCCCTGCCAGGTCAGACATACTCTCTGACATAACAGTCCCCACCCATGTTGATCTGAGGCTGCAGGCTCATAAATCTCCTGCGATAAAGAGACGTCTAAGCAGCAGAGGAAGAGATAGAAGGAGGGTGTTTTGAATCAGCAGATACTGAGAGGGTTGTAATTCACACACTCAGCGATGACTAAAGGGTGACAGTCGAGAATGTGGTTTCATGATGACGAGACGACGAGACGACGAGACGACGTCCCTCCGAGGACAATTTGTTGTGCTGTTTTGATGGTTCGGCTCTAACGACTCATAGGCCCGTGTGAGGACACATGCACATACAGTATGTAGGGCTAACACATGTGGTACATAGGCGCAGTCATCACACCACTGAATACCAGTTATTTAAATCCTTTTAATTTAGGAGAAAATACACAACCTTTTTACTAAACAAGTATCGGCAGTAAAATGTTCATGAAGTATCCAAAGTTAAAGTACTCATTTTTCCATTATCAAGATTTTCATGGTTTAAACACCGGGGGCGCAACAAAGAAACTACACAAAAATGCTAAATACTTGCATGTGGATATTATATGTTTTTACGGTGTTTAGAGAACCCGACTCCACTTTCACTAAACTACGTAGTAATGATTCGACGGCAAGCGGATGTTAGTGACGTCGGTCTGCAGCGGTGAAACTACAAAGTTCCAAAGATGGACTACAAAAAAGCGCATTTAGGATACTTCGTCCGTGTTTTTAAAGTGTTGCATCATACAGACGACATGAGCAACCCGGTTCAAAGTATTGCTTTATTAACAACTTAAACAACCCGGTTCAAAGTAGTACGTCATTAACAAGGTTGGAATAGAAAAGAAAGAAGGAATAGAAAAGTCAAACCAAGAGTTTGTCACAGAGAGTACAACGCTACTATACTTTCATTGTTCAGTTGCTATGCGGAATTAAATACGTTCTCACACTAACAATGTCTCATATTCCTTTATGTTATTATGGTTTATATGCATATTATAAACTGATCATAAGACTATGCAGACAATAGTTTATGAAACACCACACAACTCAGTGTGACCTAGAAGGGTTGACTTGTAATGTGACAAAATAGCTGATTCAAAAGATGATATTCAAAAACATGACTGACTGAAGAGCTCGCCCAGTTTAACCCTTTCATCAAAGCTTCTGTAACTGAAGTTAAATCAAAGAATGAGGGCTGAGGCTACAACAACAAAGAGAGAATAACCAATACAGCAGTTTGATCAGTTTACAGCATTTTGATCAGTTTACAGCAGTTTGATCCCTTTACAGCATTTTTCGGCAACTGCAACGTAACGTTCGTAGTTTGCCAGCAGGTTCAATAGATTATTGAAAGTACTTCCAAGTTATAGCGACGGTTATTTACTTGATCTGCGATATCGTTTGTTCTCCTGAACGGCCAAATGATACGTCACTTTAAATGTTGCCGCCGCAAGGAATTGTGGGGCGGCATTATCTCCTTCCCTTTTGTAAAGGAAGGTCCAGTGTTTCCTATGCTAAAGGAGCTAAGTAAGGAAGCATTGAAGCTCCTTTCCTTTGCATTTAGATAATTCGAACAACTTCTATCATGGCGGCCACTTAGATACTTCTGGGTCATTTGGACCTTCCTAACCAAAAAGGACTATTCGTCCACAGCCTACATCTCCCAGACTGCCTCATCACTCACCCAGCTGCAGGTGCTTAAGGCACCTAATTGAGGCAGAGCTGGGACGCTTCATAAAGGGCAGAGGGGAGAGCACATGGCGGAGAGGAGTTGGGCAAGCAGTATGGGAACGGACTGCTACGTGGAGGAAAGGAATAAAAAGGACTACGAAGAGGAAGACCTCGTTAGCTCAACTTTGCTGTGTTGATTTGTTTGTTTAAGGAACCACCTTCTCCTCCGGGACGCATAACGTTTATTAATGGAGTTTAGATTTTTGATTGAGAGGAATTACCTGAGTTGCCCTGTGTTATGGAAAAATAAACCTTCATTTAAACCTTCTAATTGCGCCTGCTTTTCAGTTACCTTGCACTGCCCCGCCCTAGCCTGCCCTACGGACCTTCTGTGACACACATCACGACATTGTGCCTCTGAACACTGTGTCCTTGTCCTTGAGTTGTCACTGGGCTCTCGTCCCGGCTGTTGTGAAACAGCATCGTCTGCTTCCTGTAAAAAGGGAACCTCTAGCAGCGTCATATGATTAGAAATGAGAGGAAGCATCTCTGCCCGCCACAGGGAAGTGGTCTGTCCTCATGGTGTCCAGCCTGACCTCACCTCCAGTCTTGGACTGACACTAACCCTGTGTGGTTTTCCCTGACCTCCAGCAGAGACAAAAAAAAAACATTATCTTGATGAACATCCTTTGTTGGAGTGAAATATTAGCCAAATATATACATTTGTAGTTTCCGTTCATGTTCATGGAGGGCCAGTTGCCTTATTTTAACACTGTAGATAAGGTATGAGTCACTGAATGTAAGATAATCTTTTACCTTTTTATGATATTGTGAACGTTAAGGGGAAACTCACCCAAATATATATAAAAAAACATGTCTTACTTGCTTTAATAGTATATTAAACTTGACACTTTGACCACTGAACACTTTTGAACTTGGACACTTTAACCATTCACCTGGTGCAATATCCATATATTTAATATTCTTCTTTACTGTTTTTTTATTTTTTATTTCATTCACTTGTGAGCAATGCTGCTGTAATCCTGTAATTTCCCCACTGCGGGACTAATAAAGGATTATCTTATTTTATCTTATCTTATTTTATATTTCCATGCAGAAAGTGTTGGTAATTTAGGGATATCTGTGCCTTAACCCTAAAATAAAAAATAAAAAAATATTAAAACAAGAAAACATCTTTCTCAGAGATCTCTGCTTGCTTCCTTACCAATTAATGGGGGTCAATTGAGTTTAATTTGTGGTGTAAATATGACTTAGATATTTTCCGGATTGAAACCTGAATAGAATAAAACTAACTTTTTGGGTGCAAAGCATATTGGACTTAGTTTATATTAAAGGGATCAAGTCACCCAATTTACAAACAATCATAGTTGGGTTTTAATTTCTCCGGGTTTCTCTGATGTATCTACTGGTGCTCACGTCATTAAAACATAGTTTCACAAAAATCTCCAGAATATCTTGGAAATCGCTTTTTGGAAACCATTGTTTTTCTGTTTTACCAAAAGTTCAAAGCGATTAACACAAATGAAATTCCCTGTATTATTATGGGGTGTAAGAGACAAAAACATCAGCACCAAACTATAAGCATGGCATACATTTTTTATTGTTTTGTAATTTGGGTGAATTTCCCCTTTAAAGCTACACGAGGAGCCATGTGTCTTATTGTAAAACCAAACCTATACACATTTTGCGATTGTCTAAATATTCTTGAAATAACTGATAGCAATGCACTGTGACTGTTTAAGTTAATGCCCCTTCACTTTTTTCCCATTTTTTGGA
Source organism: Myoxocephalus aenaeus (assembly GCA_038501785.1). Classification (NCBI taxonomy): domain Eukaryota; kingdom Metazoa; phylum Chordata; class Actinopteri; order Perciformes; family Cottidae; genus Myoxocephalus; species Myoxocephalus aenaeus. Next base: position 4,138,313 of record JBAMJR010000065.1, on the reverse strand, counting down.
ATGTGTTTACATGAATGGCTATTTGAAGTGAGAGAAGTTATTATATTTTGTAGGTGCAAAATATATTTGATATCGCTCACAAAACTCAGTGAACTATGGTTCACATTGGACAAAAAAACATATTTATTATCAAACTCATACCCTAATTCACTTAATCAGATAAAGTTGTGCCATTACCCTCAGTCACATGCACTCTGCCTGATAAACCACCATAAACCTCACATGATGGTCAGAGTGCCTCTGTACGCGTGCCACTGTTTATCCTCACAATCACACAGTCCCTAAACCTCCTGCCGAATACAAAACACACAGGCACCTGCTTATGCCGTCCATACGCACATGCTATGGAAAAGTCACACACCTGCCTCACACTGCTACACAGCTGCTACATGCAATAAGGCAAGTCACACAGATGGAAGAGAACACACACTCACCTGGTACTTAACATTGTCTGTATCGACTTCTGGTACATCCTGCTGCTGGATACACTTCTGTGATAAGGATTTCCTGCTCTTGTGCGTTATGTGTGCATCTGTGTATGTGTGCCAGTCATAGCAGTACACCTACCTCTTTGTGCAGACATGGGTTCTTTCTCAGCAGCAATGCACAATGCTCGTTCTATTCTTTGCCCCCCTCTCTTCCTCTATCTCTCTCTCTCTCTCCCTCCTCTCTGTCTCCCCCTCTCTCTCTCTCTCTTTCTCTCCAACGCTCTCTCTTCCTTTCTCTCCCTCTCTCTGGTAACACAGCTCTCTGCTCAGTCCAACGCTTTTCAGCACCTCCTTTCACATACACTCGCTTTATTAGGAGAAGCAGAGCTTCCCTCCTCCCTCCTGCTCAGCCAAATCCCCTCCTTCCCAGGCGCCCTTAGCTTTGCCGTCTGTTTTCCCCTTCCTCTCTCTCTCTCTCTCTCAGTCTACACCTTTGTCATTCTCTTTCCCGCCATCACTCCTTCACTCAGTGTTCCTGCGTCGGCTCCTGTCCCCACTTTCTGCCTCTCCTTTGCTGCCTTAACACTCAGCGCTTCTCTTCCACTGGTGTCTTTTTCATCATCTTCCTTCTGCCTCTCTTTCTCTTTGTCATTGCCTCCGCTCCGTCTTGTAAAAATGGGTCAAACATGAAAGCGGTGTTAGATCTGGATGGGAGCTGGAGGGATCGTGGAGAAAAAGCAGCGGGTGAACTCTGCGTAACTCCTCGATACCTGGCACTCTTTTTTATAGATGTAATCTTAACTCTGTTGAAAGAAATTGGTCTCTTAATGACTCAACGGAAGTCTTTAACCTCAAAGACAGAGCCTATGAAGTGAACTATAAGAGGCATTAAGTGAGCATTCTTTCAGTTCAGGATGATAAAGAAACCTTGAGTCAAGGGCAATGACATTGACACTACCTGCTCGTCACACACTTCTACCAAGGCTGAAAAACAAAGCTGCATTTGTTTCTGAGGCAAGGTCACAGGGGGAGTCCAATTCAAGTTCCCACACCAGGCTGCACTTTACCACAACAGTAAACCACCACTGATACTTGTATGAGAAAAGATCTGCCACCATCAGCAAGAAAACGTTAATAAATGTGTGATTAGTATGCATGCTAATGTATGGTATTGTGGGAATGCTGTTGTATGTTGATGTTTGTATTACTTTGCTTCGAGCTCTCCCAGTAATTTGCGCAGTGATAGAAGACAAACACATTATTATGATAACAGTAATCCTCATTTAATGATTTTCTAAATGGCATGCTGGGTATTTCCTTCAAGATGGCAGTAATGTCCTATCGTTCAGCTTGAATCTGTAAACGCTCCATCAGCCTGTCACTAAATATGAAAATCATCATTAGGGATGGTAAATATCTATTTATTACCCAGTGGTGAGCACAGTGCGAGGGCAGGGGGCGGTTACTGCTTCTGCTACTTGTGCGCTGAGTGAGTCTAAGTGCCTCCGCGCCTCCAATTGTCCCTCTGCTAAACCCGAGTTCAAGTTAGTCCAAGGTTCTCCTGAGAGCTGATCTGGTTGGTCCAAAGGCCCCTCTGATCAGCGTAAGAGCCCTTCTGGTCTGCACAGTTGCCACTTCAGTCCGTAAAAAGGCCGGTTCAAGTAGCTCCTGTGTATCTGGTTTGCTTGAAAGAGTAGTTCCACATTTTAGGAAATACGCCTAATCTCTTTCTTGCTGAGAGTTGGATGAGAAGATCAATTCCACGCTTGTATCTGTACAGTAAATGTAAAGGCTACGACCAGTTTAGTATTCTTAGCTGAGCATAAAGATAAAGACGTCATATCTCACATGCGTAATTGGCACAATAGCCAAAGCGTGAAAATGTCAAGTTGTATAACAACATAACGTATTGATTACTGTACTGAAATTCTGTAAAACTTGTAATGGCAAAAATTAAACTGTATAGAATTGTTTCTAAAGACTTTCTATTTTTGTCTTCATTCAAATGTGAGTAGTTGGACTGAGATGGAACGATGTTTCACAGAAGTCTGTATGAGAAAATGAAGTGTTTTGTAAAAAGTACATCAGTGTGAGATGTTGATCTCCAAGTGTTTGTGTTTTATTAGGCTTGTGTGTGCAGAGTTTTAGCACGATGAGCCAAATTCCGCAACAAGTGTCTAAGCAATACTAAAAACTGTAACGTAAGAGCTTATAGTTAGATGCCTTTTGTTACCTTTGAAAAGAGCCAGGGTAGCCGTTGTTCCTGTTTCCTGACTTTATGCTGAGCTAAGAGAACCGGCTGCTGGCTGTGGTCTCATGTTTGCTGTACAGACGGGAGAGTATCAGTCTTCACATTTCATTCTTGATAGGAAAGCGAAAAAGCGTATTTCCCAAAATATGAAACTATTCCTTGAAGTGACGCTTTAGTGCACCAAAGATGATCCTGTTGACCCGAAAAGTAAATAGGTGCCCTTTTCCATAGTGGCCATTGCTCCTTAGGCACAGAGATTCTCTGTCACCTCTATATATTTTTAAGACAAGAACATTGTGACAATTTTTTACATGTATATTATTACTCCATAACTCTTTTATGGGTTATTTCTGATTGTGCTTTAAAATTGAGTACACATTTCATGCATTGTGACAAATATCAAACCGAAGCAAAAAAAGAGAAAATACTGGGTCCTCTTGGTTGTGAAGCAGGTTAACTCACGGTGAAAACAAGGTGCATAAACCTAATTGTACCCATATTCATAGAGAACAAATATGAACTACACTCCCAGGATTTGGTAGGTTGTGCTAAAAGCTTCCGCCGTCATGATGCTTTGACCACGTTGAATAAAATCGTTACCAATGAATTGCACATATTATGTTACTCTCTCAGATTAAGCGTCTCGCCACAACACAGTAAAGCAGATTGATCAGGCACAGCCAAGTCACATGACTCCTCACAAAAGATCACCTCATTTGTTTTCATGACGCATGGACAATCTCTCAATGTCCGAAGCATCTTTTAACTGTTGACACTCATTCGGTTTTTTGTCTCTTTGCTCGACAGAAAACCGCACCCTTTCATCCTTAAACAAGCAAAACGATCCTAATATTTATTCAAGGTCTCGCATATACTGTAGAGTCCTTGTTTGCTTTGATCTATAATTTAGCTGCTGGCAACCACTGTTGTTTTCTGAGATGTATCAGATATTTACTTTGCATTTAACGCAGGTTTCCAGTAGTACTAGCAACATCGAATGTATTTTTGACAAAGTAGGAGACATAATGTGACACATCTGAATCTTAACGGCACACCAACATCATGAAAAGTGACCGAACAGAAAATATAAGAGTGTGTGTTTATCTGAAAGAACATCAACTTGCTGAAGCCTTTGGCAAGTGCAATGTGTAAGAAGTGTCTCAGTTTCAGTTTTGAGGCCTTTCACAACAGACCGTTTCCTTATTTTACAGATGTCTTAATGATGCAACATCTAATGGTTCCTCAGGCATAACAAGGACAACTAGCTGACAGACAGAAGCGGGAACTGAGAGGGTTTCCCAGAAAGGATCATGAAGTTTATTGGAATATATTTGTTCAATCAGCAATCACTGGAACATGACGCTCAATAAATCAATGTTTGAATTCAATGGCCTCTCTCCTTGAGTGGCACTCAGAGGGCTTTTACTGGGGAGTAGTTTTTGTATTTATTTGTAATGAACTGCAACCATATCAACAATATTTCATGTTTAATGTCTTTTGTTCATCTACACTGACCTGAAAAGTATCCCTGTAAATGATTCAGTGTTGTATATTGTCACTCCACTCGAATAACATGTGTCAACAAGCTGCATAATCAAGGAATGCTCTATTTCCTGTTGCGTTTAAGTACTGTTGTGTTGATGTTTCAAGCTACATAGTGTTGTGTTGTTGCTTCATTCATAAAAGACAGCTTTGTAATCCAGTAAAATCAGTCTATCAGTCAACTTTGGAGCTTTGGTCAAATGCTGTACACCAAGTAATTTTAATTTCATTAACAAAAAGAAAATGTGGTAGATTTCCATGAACTGAAAGGTGACAAATCACCTTTTTATAAGAGAGTAGTTAGCGAAGAATGAGGTTTCACGAGAATGAGGTTTCCTGGCACCACATACCGTATCTCCCAGAATGAGTGAAGAATGATGTTACTTGAGAATGTGGTACCACATGTCTCCCACTTAGAAATGGGAGGCAAACTTGAATCAATTGTTTAACAAAGAACATCTAAGGTCATTTTCAAGAGTTACAATGTGATGTCACTTATATCCTCTATATGCGGCTTCTCAAGTCAGTAAGGAAAGGCAATTGTCACACCAACAGCTGGACAGGGTTAAAGATAAAGCATCTCGGCTGAGGCTGTGCATTTGTCTCCTCCCTTTATAGCACATGCATCAAAAACAGGCACTGACTGAGGTTTGTCTTGTCTTGGGGTTTTGTCTCGTAACTTCCTGTTTTATTTTGAAGTCTAACTCTCCTCTCGTTTCAGGTCACTTGCCCTTCCTCATGTGTCACCGGTCTGATTGTCTCCCCTGATCCCTGATTGGTTCCACCTGTTCCCCATTACCCTCATGTCCTTATAGTCTGCATCTTCCCTTTGTCCTGTGCCAAAGTGTTTCGTCTCATGTCCGATCACCTAAGCCAGCCTTGTTCACAGCTACCAAGTTCTTGTTCGTAAGTCTTATCCTTCCTCGAAAGAGTGAATTTTTGTTGTTACTTTCTTAGTCAAGCTTTTGTTTCTTAGTACTTAGTTTAGTCAAATCTTTGTCAGCCTCCCTTGGAGAGATTCTCAGTTCTTGGTCATAGTGCGTTTAGTTTTGTTTAGCCTCCACCTCTTAGGAGGGTTTTTGTTTTCGCTAATAAAGTCTGCTCACTGACACCTCAGCTTTTGAGTCCTGATTGGAATCCCGGCCTGACACTGACTTGTTTTGTTTTTTTAATTTCCAACTCTGGCCAGAGGCTTCCAACTCTGGGGTGTCAAACATCTGCCTCGCAGGCTATATCATAATGCTGTTGAACCCAGAAGGACAAGGCACTCTCTAGGACTGCCAGTAAGCACTCTTTATGAATTATCACTGGAGGTATAGCTGTGTCGGCAGATTTACTCCTGTCTTGTTTAATTTATTGTCATTGAGTTTTTCTAAGCCAGATTTACGTCTCAGCTTGTTGGATAATGCAGTTTAGGAATATTGTGTATTCCTCGATATATTACAGCAAAAATAACACATGGATACAATTGGCATGGCAGAATAAGGATCAATGTGATTATAACAATAAATGGCAACAATTTAAAGAATGGTATTGCACTATATTTTTCAACTTTAACCCTATGTTGTATTCAGTCTGTATATTTAATATTCTTTACTGTTTATTTAGTTTTTATTACTGTTCTACTGTTTATTTATATTACTTGATTTTTATCTTTATTTACTTGTGAGCAATGCTGCTGTAATCCTGTAATTTCCCCACTGCAGGACTAAAGGATTATCTTATTTTATTTTCCCATTTCATTCTTCAATCTTGCAAGGTGACGTGTTGCTGCCCGATATGAATATGTCATTATTTAAGATTATTCTTAGACACAAACACACAGGAAAATAAAGTCCAGGATGGAAACTACCAAAGTTACACTTTCTAAATCACCTCTTGCCATTGATTGCGTTGATTCTAACCAGTCTAACATGAGCAGCGCTATGCATGTTTTATTGCAGCAGTGAACGGGACAAATGATTTGTAATGTATTCTGGAGCCCTGTTATTACTTTTTATGTCTTTTGATTCTGTCTTCGTTCTGATAATTATGTTTATGTCTTATCTGTTTTTTTTATTGGTCCCCATTAAAAGCAGTTCCTCCTCAACAATGTTGACATGGCAATAAAGTATTGAAAATGTAACCCTGTAATCAGTAATTATAGGTTTATAACCAATTTATATTTCCGTGTGTCATCAAGCCACTAATCTTGAATTTTCAGTCAGGTCTTTTGCAAATATAGCACAATTAGCTTGACGCCAATGCCCAATGAATCAGCAATGATGCTAGCATGGTTTATGTTCACTTCATTCGACACAGTTGTTGGTATTTTAACTGTCGTCAACATGATTTATCTGTAAATCGAAAGATGGAGACTTTAACATATTCCTTAGTAACTTGAAATGAGAAAAGTGCGGTGTCCCACAGGGGTCAGGTTTAGGGCCCCCCACAATTGAACTTGTATACTTACTGTCAGGTGTGGGGTAAGGAGAGGACCCAAATGCACGAGCAACAGTTGAAAGTAAATTTATTCTAATAAACAAAACTTAGGACAGGCTTCAAAACGGGACAACCAAAACAGGACTCCAAAAGACAGGGACAAGACTACTCACGACGAGACAGCTTACGGGGGGGGCGGGAAACAGTACAAGGGGACAGGAGACAGACAGGGTTTAAATACAAGAGGAGGGTAATGAGGAACAGGTGGAAAACACTGAGGGCAGCACAGGTGAAAGGAATACACAATCAGGGAACAGGGCAGACAGACAATCACGGACAATCACAGGGGAGGAAGTGCAGGAACACAGAGGACACACAAGACAAGGACTTCACAATAAGACAGGACACCCAACACCAACATCATAACACTTACTTTAGCTCTAAAAAGTACAATATCCTATATCATAGGTGTACTGTCAACTCACACCTTTACATTGCATTATCATCAGAGCCCTACTAACTTTAGTTTTATTATTTGCATATTGGCTTTTAACCATTCCCTTTCCATCTACGTTTTATTATTTTGGTTCCGAAGAAGTTGTTCATCAGAACTCCTCCTGTGTTTCCTGAAAAATAAGCTTGAAAAGCGTATTCGCCTGATAGAACAAAGGAGGAATATGATCACACTTGTAATGCTTTTTGGGGGACATTGTGTAACATTAACATCCCAGTAAGAGCTGCCTGATTGAATTATGGGAAGACTTAAAGCGTCTGTTGAGAATGTTTGAAGCGTAACAAGATACTGAGCTGTGAAAGAGAGACAGGGAGAGGAAGAGAGTGATAATAGAGTGAAAATAAATTTAACAACAAGTCATTATGAAGCCAGTGACTCAGAGATGTGAAGTAGACAACTGACGGACAGGATCACCGGTTGTTTCTGAGGATATTAATGGTTCTTTCTCCATGTTCTACCCTGTGACTGTCTCTTTTCATCAGCCACAGCCACACTGACACAAGAGTATAGACTGTGCGGTGAAGTAGAGACGCTAGAAGCCATGCTTTTGTAGGATACAATATTTAAAAGATTCAGATACTTGTATCTTCTTTGTTCTTTACTTTCTGTGGTGTTCTCTCTGTATTGTGTTCAGGAGATGGTGAAAGGAATGTGAGCAAGTTTGGGGGAAAAAGATGATGAAAAAAAGACTTTCCTTGACATATACACATACCCATAGTGTAATAATACATTAGTTTCCTAAGCTACACATGAAAGCATCTCAGCAGAGGGGTCACAGCACTGGGCACCCTGCCAATAAATGGCTCATTTTCCATATTATATTAGAAAGAAAATGGGAAGCCTTGTGAATGACAAAATATAATTAGTTGGAGGTCAATCAAAATAAGAGTCAGTTAGGGTTAATACATAATTCATATGACCTCTTCACTCGTGCTGACCTTTTTTGGGTTATAGCCCATCACGCTGAGGAGTGTTACCATGGCGCCTGGTTCCAGAGGAAATGGAAATTGTCAACAAAGAGGCTTTTTGTCACTTGAGTTTTTGTACAGGATAAGAAACATGATTGTTTGGCAGAAATAGCTCAAATACACTCCTCTCTGTTCTTGACTGGTGGCAATCACATGGATACAAGCTGTATGGCAGCACACATTTATATTTGGAAGGAGGAGATACATTTTGTTGTTGTTTTGTCAATCTATCATGTGACTCTCTGAAAGAGGAACTTTTTGTCTTGTTATGAAGTATCTGTCATCAGTTTCTGTAAAAAGTGATCACGTTTAGTGGAAAGCAGCATCTCGTACGGAACATAGTGTGTGGATTCACGCGGCGGATGTGAACCTTTTGATTACAGTGAGGAGATCTAGTGAGGTCATGTGACAGCTCCTGATTGTGTGTTCTGAGAATCTTTTCTCAAGCAGTACCAACTTTATTACACGTTATTATTATGTTTCTATGTCTATCATTTGAGTTACAGTTTTGTCATGTAGAGTTGATGCATTACTCACCATTTATAGAGCCTCAACATGTGTCTTTAATGTATTACATCCACACAGTGGTCTCACTCTTTGATGGTCAGGATAGTCTGACATGACCTATGCCTGAGTGGTATTGTTTTACAAAAATGTACATTGTATTATCAGTTGAATGTTCCCTTTAATTAATGTAATTTCCATGTATATATATTGAGGTACACTGCCCCCTGTTGACCAAAAGTATTACTTCCATAGGTCAATAAATCTTTCTGATTTTATTTTAGGTGATTGTTGCGGACAGTCTTCGTGCAGAAGATGATACTAAAAGAAAAAAGACTTTCCATTGAACTGAATGGAACAATGGAAAGAGGAGTGATGCAGACAAGAAATACTGGACCCCTTGTGTTACTGTGCATGTGTTGGATTAGTTTGAGGTTTTTCTTTCTTTGATTGTCACAGTGGGTCTCATTCTTTCGTTGGTATTTGTTGTGAATTCATCTTATTGCGGTTTTATCTGTTCCTGCTGGTTTTACGTCCCACATCACTAACCCACGCGTTCCTCTGTGGGTTAGTGACTCACTGTGGCGATTTCCAACATTGATGCATACACATGCAAAGAGAGATTTAACAACCAAAGGGAAAATTGCATACTGTACAGAAATTATAACTGTGTTTTGAGTCTGAAACTAAATTAAGTTGAATTTAAACGGATAGGTTCACAATGTTTCTCGTCCGTCCTAAAACAATAAGCCAGGTCACCATAATGTTACGGTTAATTTTTCCTCCCATTCAAACTGGTCTTTAATAGATCCCTTCCTAATGCACAAACAAATGCAGTCCTCATTCCTAACTGAAGGTTACATAAGGCTTCAGCGCCTGAGTTAGACAAATCAAGTTGGTATATTCAAAAGTGACAGGCTTTTTAGTACAAAATGTTCTCCTTTTGTTACTATCCGTCCACTGCCACTTCAAGAAAGATTGTAGCTGACCCCTCTCACCCTGGACATAGCTTGTTGGAGTCCCTCCCCTCTGGCAGGAGGCTGAGGTCCATCAGGACCAAGACCTCACGCCACACTAACAGTTTTTCCCCGTCAGCAGTCGGGCTCATCAACAGAGCCCGGGTCCCCACTGACTGACCCCGTCACCATTTCTTACCGGTCACGCCCCTGCACATCCATTCACACTTCATATTTAAATACACATGTCACTTTAACATACACTTCACATTAATGTTGTCTGTTTGTCTGAGCACTTTATATTATACTGAATTTAATATCTATTGCACTGTTGTCATTGATTGTCTCATCTAATGTCTAATGTTATGATATGCACCTTCCAGCAAGAAAAAAATCCTCGTTTGTGTAAACATTCCTGGTAAATAAACAGTTTATAATAATATATATAGATATATAGATAGATAGATAGAGTATGCTATAGTCTGATAACTATTTGAATGAATTAGGCATGGAAGGAGGTCTGTGGATTGTGTCCACCATCACTTCCATTAAATGTGAATTAGGAAAGGATCTTTTTAATTGTTAAACAGGAGGAATGATTACAGCAAGCAACAACTGTTTCATTGGGCACCTGACTTCCTTTTTTATGGCATGTTTATGGCATACAGTTCTTAGCCTTTTTATGACAGTGAATTTTTATTACATGCATATTATATTATACTTTTTTCCCCACATACAATAGGATGATTTATTACTAACTACTATAGCTTGGCTTTATTTTTATTTATTTTTAAATTTGACACTGTCTAATTACTTTTTCGACATATACGATTAATTTGTACGTCTTTTTCGACATAATATACCATTACTTTTTTTTTCAAAATGCTATACTATGACTTTCATGACTTCCAACATACTATTGTGACTTTCTGGCTTTTATTGACATACTATACTACAGATTTTTTTCAAAATACTATATAACTAATAAAACAAATTTGTAATGCATTGTTCAGACTACAATATGACTTTTTAATGATTGAATACTAAACTAACTTTTTTCAAAATAGAATACAATTCATTTTTTTACATTTTTAGACATGCAATCCTATGAATTATCACTATACATATTTTACTATGACTTTTTCATGACATACTATGTCCTGAAATTTGATGGCACACCATGATTTTTTAAATTGTTATAGTCTGACATACCATTTTGACATACCATGATTTGGTTTTAATAAGCTGTTCACACATGTTTTGTTTCAAACCACAGCTAAAACATCCGAAGAAAACTTTCACTGACACCCTAAAGCATTTTCAGATGAATTTAATACTGCAATTGCATTTGAAAGACATCGAGTATCCAAAAGTGGTTAGACCACCCACAGAACAAAGGCAAAGAGCTGTAGGTTAAACTAGGTATTCTCAATTTTCTGAAAAAGGAAGGCAGAGACAGAAGAAAACCACAGAAAAGGTTGTTTAGTTAAGTCTCTTCTGCTGCTCCTCCCACAGACAGACAGCACACACACGACCAACCACTTGACAGTTCCCTGCTGCTCAGTCACCTTCACAACGTCAGCACTTTGTCATGTAGTATTTACATGCAACGTTAACAAAATTACACATTTCATTGAGGATTAAAGCAGAGCTGGAACAAATCATTCAAAATGTTTGGTTTCATTTTGGAGTACCGGATACTAGATGGGGGTTTCTGCCACAGAGAAAATGCACAGAAAAGCGGTTTCATTATTAGAACATTTTCTATGAAACATTCTACTTCTTCATTTTGACATAAGTGAAAAAGCAAACCCATGTATTCGAAACGATTAAAAAGTCCCTCAACATTGACAGTTTGGGGTGTTTTTTTCTTAGCTCTGGCATTAAGCAGGCACTGAAGCACCACATGTGTATTGTTTTTGCTATTGAAGGACTTGGCTAAGTACTTTCCTGTTTATACTGCATTAAGCGACCACACTTACCTTATCTTAGGACCACTGGCCTTTACCTAAGGGTTGTTGTACTTTTCCAAGTCTTAAAAAAAGTACATATGGCACTGATTTGTGAAATTATCTATAATACAAATAAAGCAAACATATTGTTTTGAACATTGCAGGTTCTTGGCAAAAGGCTTAGTTATGTGCTTTTTTTAATGTGCAGTCATTTTAGCAAAAATACTTTTTGCTGTCTACAGACAAAAGGCAGACTGTTACATCCATGTTAAATGCAGTTGCATACCACTTTTTTTGAGGTACAAAACCAGTTTAATGGTATTTTATGACTGTGATACGTCTAACTGTGAAACGTCTTCTGAATCCATATTGGAAATCAACCCGTTTCGTCATCTTAGCCTCTGTTGCATAACTTTACGTTCTTGGCATTATGGCTGAAGTGATTAAATCTTTTCTGACAATATTTCCATTGGAAAGAGTATCACATTCGTGATGGGCATGTAGTTTAAATATCGCCTCTAATCTCAGATAGAAGTCATCAATAAATGAAATGATGACTATGTTTACAAAAAAAAAAATTTAACATTCCCGTCGTGTTCTCCAAACTCAAGATTGGAATGTCGTCAATACATAAATACATTTACAATAACTACAATCTTTAAAAATATTACGTGGTCAATTCAAAATAACACTTAGATAAACATTTAAAATACAGTATTATACAACAAAACTGAAAAAAAGAGACCAAGTTTTAAACAACACTTCATGACAAAATAATTATCATACATGATGTGAAATATACATTATTCATCTAACTTCTTTTCATTTACAATTTTCATCCACTGACATACAGTATATTACAGCGAGGATGGAGTTAATGGCGGGACAAGTGCATAGCAAAAAAGATCATTTGACCAAGTTAAAGAAACACAAACTGACAAACCAGCTTTAGAAAACAACATTAAAAACCATGTTTAAGGCAAATCTCATCATTTAAAATTGGCATAGTCTGAGAAAATGTCCACAAAGTCTTGTACCACCCTGTAGCAGAAGTCGTATTGTTCCTATGGAATACATAGAGAACAAATAGGTTAGGTGATAGTCTGTAAAATCGGTTTCCGTCAAGATGAAGCAAGAAACCGGAGATGATGAAAATTAGATGCATTACGTTTTTTACATTTTTCTAGCACTTAAGCTTATTCAGGATCCAGTTGAGTTGCTACTTACCACCGTTTGGACCATATGAGGCCTCTGCATGCGTAAACTCTTCACAGTTTGGAACACGTCCAGCAGGCCTTCTGCCTTGACTCGCTCCAAGATATTGCTGAGTGCAATGAACGTACCTGTTCGGCCTGCACCAGCACTGCAGCACACAAACACAACGGCTCTTTCAAACTAAGTCAAGCTCTAACAGCGGCTTGGAAATGCAAAAGTTTTCCTATTTTAAGGCATCACATGCAAAAACATGTCAGCAGCAATTTAAAAAAGGCTCAGACATGTGTGTGCGTGTGTGTGTGTGTGTAGCTACCTGCAGTGTACGACTATGGGATGGTTCCCAGACTGCTGCTGCTGTCTCTGCACTGAGGCGATGATGTCAATCATGCCTTTCCCCTCGGCTGGGATGCCGATCTCCGGCCAGCCGTGGAAGTGGAAGTGCCTGATCACCCTCGTCTGTTTCTCCTTTGAAAAGACGAGAGATCATCATATCTTTCGAATAGGATTCATTTGCAGTGTACAAAATGGAGTAGGTTAAGTGTGCAGCAGATTAGTGGTGGACTGATGGGTGCTGCTCCGGGAGACAGGAATGTACTACTGAACCTCTGAGAGGGTCGAATTTAATGAAATATATGAGATGGGGCGCTCTCACTTGGTAATTCTAAACACAGCCTGGCCACCATATTTCCTCTGGATCACAAGAGTTTTATGTACTCCCTTGTAATGAGACAATAATGTTCGAGTCTGTGTAGCTTTATAAAGTTTGAATTGTCAAATATTCACACATGATTGTAAACATTTTTAATTTCGTCACAGTTAATGGTTTGTGGGAGCTTGCGGTTGTAAGCAGTTCCACGAAAGAGAGAGGCTTAAAGATGATCCAATCACAAAAATGCAAAGAATACAGAAAACTTTAAAACATGAAACTTTGATTTTTCTTAACCAAATATGTATGATCCTTTGGAGGGAACCCTAAGTTGGGAAACATTGGACTAAACTAACTAACCGTATGTTAAAATTAGCTTTACATTACAGCAGTAAAATGCTAATGATAACCATCTAATAACGTAATAGTAAAGTCATTTTTGCTAATAGTCTTTTACTTTAAATTTGAACATTTCTTTGAGCAAATGATGAATACTTTTTCCACCACAGGAACTCATTACAATGAATTAATTATGAGGAAAAAAATTCAAATAGTTTTAGTGACACTATTATGATTTTAAGTAGGACCAATCTCACTGGCTCAAAGTTAATAACATATCCCTTGGAAAAATAACTAAAATGTTCAAAATAATTGCATCAATAGAGCCAATAAATGCTTTTTTATCCCGTCAGGCAAATGTAAAGTGTCACTATCTGACTCATTAACTGCCGTGTCATAGTGCAAAGTTGATTTGCTTACCGGGACAAAGGTGAGTACCAAGTCTCGTAGACTGAACGTGTCACACAGAGTGTCTCCCTTCAACTCGACTGTGTAATCTCCGTAGGTGACCGAGTCCTCTGCCGGCAAGTATTGACAACATTTGTCCTGCAAATAACAGACGAACAGATAAGTGCTTGTACGCTGCTGGCGATACGTTAAACACAAACTGCAGCTTAACAGATGGAATGTAAATATTATTCAAGTACTTTTGGTTCAGAAAATGAGATACTGCACAAACATAAACTGATAATAAAAGAAATCGGAACACAGATGGTTTATGTTGCACTGCTGTGGCGGTTAATGGAGCCATTAATCATGGTTAGCTGGCGGTCATCAGCTAGCACAGCTTACCTGCTCCCTCTCCTGGAGCTCAGTGAGCATGACAATGGAGTGACATTTCCATTCCCACACCATTCTCCAGAAATCCTCCACTGTGTGTGTCAGAGGGCCCTGGGTGGCGATGAAGTAGTCCTTCTGCCTGTAGCCCTGAGTCACAGCGAAACACACACGTCCTCAGCTTTCAACAGCAATACCCATGAACTACTGCAGGTATAAATGCAATACGGAGGGCATTAGGTAATAAAAGGTGTGCTTACATCTATAAAAGACGCATTGACGTAGTCGGTGAACTCCTGACCTCTTCTCATGGAGAGAATAACTCTGTTGAAGTCATCTGAAATGGGAATAGAACAGGAAACTCCTCAAAAGCAGCTTATAAACACGTTCACAGAGTATCACGTATACAAAGTGACTTTCTGAGAAAAGATTGGAAAAACATGTTCAGATTCTAAACACAGTGACACTGGCAGACAATATAATCTGGAGGTCAAACTCCACGGCTGCTGTTATTATTAGTCGTCGTAATTTTTCCATCATTTCTCTGCTCATTACTCTCCATATATTAATCATGTGTGTCATATGCTTTGAATGTGTTGTAACTCTTTTATGCTGTTCATTCTGTACACATGACTATTGCTTCTGTCCATCCAGGGTTTTTCCCCGTGAAAGATTTTTTCTGTTTATTTGGGGGAGTTTTTCCTGATCCGATGTGAGGTCCTGGGACAGGGATGTGGTATGTGTACAGACGTTAAAGCCCTCTGAGGCAAATTTGGAATTTGTGATTTTGGGCTATACAAAATAAACTGAATTGAATCTCTCCCTCAGGTTTATCCCTCGTCTCCCTTGTCTCTTCCTTGTGTCTCCCATGTCTCCTTCTTGTCTCCATGTCTCTTCCTTGTCTCCCTTGTCTCTTCCTCGTCTCCCCCCCAAAAAGGGTGTATTGTCTATACTAAATTAATTTAATTTAGTTTAATTTAATCTTCCACCAGTGTACATGAAACAGGCCTCCGATCTGTTTTGTCCTCTGGGTTTCCTTCTTTCTTACATGGAATAATTTGCAGAACTCTGTTCTTCTTCATGTTGGCAGGAAGGTTCCCCGTTCTCATGTTCTCCTTCATTATTCGCATGTTGGTCAGTTTCTGAGCAGAAATAAAGAAAAACAAAATGTTACAAACCTGCAAACATCCACTGTCCTTCCATACCCAAATCTATCTTAGGGAAATAAAACAAGTTACACTGTTAATTATAAATCACAATTAGTAGATGAAAGTTGCTGGATCATTGTACAGATATTGGAAGAATGAGAAAGATTTGAGATTGTACAAGTTAAATCAGTAGGTTCTGGCACATCTCAGTTCTGGCGCTGCCATAAGGCCCACATAAGAATTGATTTTTCAGGGATAAATATAATTTATATGTATAACATCTTTCAACAACAATGGGCTTCAAACAAGAGCTTTGTAAGTATACTGGATGTAGGCAACGTTGCATGTTAAACGGCCTGTTTTTTGTCTGCACAGACAAAACAAATCTATTGTGTATTGTTTCATGTATTTTTTAGGTTTTGTGTCTAATTGTTGAGGAACTATGGGGGAAAAGCACCAACTAAAGATGCTGTAAATCCTCTCTTCAGTTGCTTGAGAGAGGTTTCTTTGCACAGTTGTTTTTGCTGTGCAAATATATTTAAACAAATAAAAAAATCCTTCTGAAATAAAAATAATTCTATTTTCATCATTGTTGGTCAAATGAGGAGAGGTCATTTTAACAAACGGCTCCTAATATTTAAGCCATTTCTCAGTTTGCTGTGCAACATACTTGATATTTGCTTACATGTGATCTTTTGTGGGTCAGAACGTGGAATGACAGATCGTACCTTAAACTCTTCCTCGAGGCCGACCCGGTCACCGTTTGCAAAGGTGTTGTGCAGTTTGTGCAGATGTCCTTCCAGAGAGGACACGTCCAGCTCCGTGTCTCCGTAGAGGAAGTATTCAAGCAGGGCCTGGTAGATGAACGAGTACTGCATCTGAGGAGGGAATACACACAAACCGATGAACACACACAAACACTATGCATAGGCACAGTTTACATTGTACAGATGATTGAGGCGGGATAATCCTCATATTAACTGTCAAGTGTCAGTGTAATGTGATAAACAGGAGGGACCTGGTCTCCAACTCACATCCGTCTGAACGAGCTGCGAGCGCTGCTCTCGTATCTTAGCGACGATCCCAAACACGTCAACTTTCTGCTCCGCGTGCATCATGTCGATCATGGCATCGATCACGATGAAGGTTCCCGTCCTCCCGACACCGGCGCTGCAGAGACGCAAGACAAACCACAAGACAATCCTCAGCCGACGCCGAGCAGAGAAACAAAAGCGACGCCTGCGCTTGAAAACAAAATGCTTCGCTTTAGTCACTCAATGTTTCCAGACACAGCTCACAGTTTGTTCCATAGAAACAAATTGGATAATTAAAACCATTTCAAAGTGATGTTCGGGCAAAAGCATCTCGATCCAAGGAAACAACAACAAAATGATAAACAGTGAGCTCCATGAGCTGGGCGCTCCGGTACCTGCAGTGGACCACGATCGGCCCGGCGAAGGGGGGATTGACCACCTTGACCTTTTTGAGGAACTTGAGCATGCCGATGGGGGAGAAAGGAACCCCAAAGTCCGGCCAGCTGGTGAAGTGGAGCTGGGTGACCAGCCGTGGAGTCTTAGCAGCGTCGCTGGCTTGCTACATAGTCACACAAACGCAGGCGGAAAAAAAGCACAGTTAACGGCATTAAAAACACCTGTGGAAGCAGATTTATTCAGCTTC
Organism: Myoxocephalus aenaeus; assembly: GCA_038501785.1. Taxonomy (NCBI): domain Eukaryota; kingdom Metazoa; phylum Chordata; class Actinopteri; order Perciformes; family Cottidae; genus Myoxocephalus; species Myoxocephalus aenaeus. Next base: position 4,120,975 of record JBAMJR010000065.1, on the reverse strand, counting down.
TTAGAATTTAGAAAACATGTCGTTGACTTAAAAAGGAGCTGAACTACACATATTACAGCATGAATTCACATGTTCCTGTGAACATGCAATCTCTGAACACTGCTTTCAACGCACATGTTGTATGCAGAACTTGCGTATGGTGTAGTCCACGAGGACAGTGAAGTCTTCTACCGCCACCCTCACGTTCCCATAGCTCCAGCAGCCCTGATCTGGCCAGTACTGGTAGCACTTGTCCTGGGGAGAGATGACAGTAATAAAGTCCTCCTGTATGAACGAGTTGTTCCTCTGGAACGTATTCACGGCTTTTACAAACTGGCCTCGAGTCAAATGCATGACTTCACAAAAGGTGGTAACTGATGGTAATTATGCTTCAATTTCACAGTCAGTCCAGATTAGTAAAAGGGAAGTCAATAGAAGGCCTCGCTGGGTGATTGTGATACTGCCGTGAAGGACTTCATTATTATGTAGCCATCGATTTTCACATGCTGATTTAAATCTTCGCCAATTCTCTTCTTATTGATCTTTTTTTTTTTTTCCAGCCTTTCTCCTTCTCTCTTTGTTCAGAGAGGGAGGTCTGATTCCTGTGGTTCACAACAAAGGCAGAGATAACTGATGTCAGAGGGGGAGCTTACAGGTGTGAAATGAAACGTTTTAATTAAGTTTCAATGGCATCACCTTTGGCCATAACTAATGCAATCTATTTGAAGCACATTTCTTCTCAAATCTTTTTGTGATGCTCCATTAACTCCTGCAGACAAACAGACTTTTCGCTTGGAAAGTCAGAGCAGAGCGCTGACTGGAGAAGAAACCCTGGAGCTCGGAGGAAGGCCTCTTCAGGGTCATGGAGCCGAGACACATTTTAAGAAAGAAAAAAAGAAAAATCACTCACTTCTTTCCTTTCTTTCAGATTTGTCAGCATGACAACAGTCGCTACTTTCTGCTCCCAAATCGTCCTCCAGAAATCTGCTACGGTGTCTTCTTTTGGACCTGTGAGACAAAATTATTATAATAACACATGATTTATTAAGACATAAGACATAATATACATTACATAATTCTGGATTTAATTTCCAAGTGCACTAAATCTTACCTTGTGCGGCTATGAACTTGTTCTTTTCCGTGTATCCCTGTTGGAGATGAATATCAAGTTAATTAAAAATGTAAATATAAAGCTCCAGAACAGCTACTAATGGACTTTGTGGAGAGATTGTCTCCTTTTAGGCCTTCACGCCGCATCAGCCGTGGAGTTATTACATCGATATCTCAGGATCTAATGGAGGGAATTTCTTCAAATTTGGCACAAACGACCACCTGGACTCAAGGATGAACTGATTAGATTGTATAGGTCAAAGGTCAAGGTCACTGTGTCCCATTCTATGATATCTCAGAAATGCCTTGAGCTAATTTGTTCAAATTAGTCACAAACATCCACTGGAACTCAACAACGAACCGATTTAAATTTGGTGGTCAAAGTACATAATTGTGATAATTGTGATGACAGGGGCATTGAATCGAGAGTCCATAATTGTAGTTTTAATTCAAATGAAATAAATATTTTAAACTAAATTTAATAACAACATAGAGGAGAAGTCGGAAAAAAAACTTTACCAGCTCATTCAAGATTAAATTGTTACCAAGCTGATTTAATTAAATTCAAGTAGAACTAAATTAGGCATTAATTGTTATTTTGCTACAATGTTGCCATTTAACAAATAAATGTATCGTGTTCAGCAGAATGATGAAAAAGCACAACTCACATCAATGTAAGAAGCATTCACGTAGTCTGAACAGGGATTCCCATCCAGCTGAGTCAACACCACTCTTGAATGATCATCTGTTGGTGAAAATATCACCGGAAAGTTTAGAGGGTAACAGCAAAAAAATAAAATAAACAATACACACAGTATGTAACATCACTCTGATTAAACACGATTACAGATCATATAGCATTTTTTGGAAATACATGTATTTGCTTAGACAAGAAGATGAATACCACTCTCATGAACGGTAAGTATGAAGCTACATCCACCATAAAGACCGGAGATAATTGGGAACACGGCAGTGTCCTCCGATTGCCTGGCAACTGCTTCTGGCAAACAAATTGCCCGACACATAATTAGCCATTTTACGGGAGATTTAGTTTTACAAATTGATGTGTGCCATGTTGTTTTCCCCTCTTAAAAGAGAGTTATTTGCGGTTTACCAGTTGTTGTGTTCCAACGTCGTAACCATGAGTGAGAAGGGTACAAAGTTAGTAGGGTCCCGCCTCTCAATGCAGTCGGAGATTTCCCGGCCGTAGAAATCGAATCAAGAACGGCGGCATTTGAAAATTTATATCGTAAAAGGAAATTATCACTGGTATCCCGTTTCATAAAGCACTAAGTTGCCAATTTATTTTAGAGCTTTTGTAGAGATCAGAACAGACATAAAAGTGGTATTAATCTTTTCATCCAATCCTTTTATCCAATAGCTACGCAATTAAATATTAATGAGACAGAGATGAGTGAAAGGAACTCCAACTGTATGAAGGAAGAGGGGTGAGGAAGCTCTCGGGACTGAGGTGCTTCCTTGTGAATGAATGCATGAGCTGTTGAGGAGACTGAAACTCACATAGAACCAAAGACACGTGCAGACACACACACAGGCAGGAAACTGTGCGCTCTGGGTGTGCAGCAAAAGAAAATGTAGATGCTGCAGAACAGAAAGTAAACTCACAAGGAAGGATGTTGGGGTATCTGTTCTTCTCCTTGTTGTCGTCCTTGTTGGCCTCCTCATACGTCCCTTGAGCATTACCCCCTGGCAAGGACTGCAAAGCATAATTACAGTTATGTTCTACACAACCTCCCATACGGACTTTTAAGTGCTCGTGACCTACGCCCTACGCTGTATGAAGGGCTTTGTCGATGTCGTTGTCGGCACTTCCTCTGCTACCTACAGCAAACAGTCCTCCATTAAAACTTCCTCTGTCTGTGCTGGCAAACTGAATAAAATGATACTTAAGTGGTACATGAACTATGAGTCATGTATGTTTTGAATCAGATCTCCAATCATAGCCAAAGGGTATTTTTCATGGGTGTGCGGTTGTATGCGTACAGTATGTGTCATGGGCATTGTGATACAAATAACTCCAGTAGTTTTCTTGAAACATAAAAATACACACAATCTTCTGCCTTCTCATGAACACACAGCGTATTACAGTTGTAGCGGGAAACCCCTTTAACTCCACTTTTAGATGTTCTCTCTGTGGGTTCGTCGGCTCAATTGAAGACACAAAAAACCGCAATGCAAGAAAATGCTTTTGACATTTTGGAGACGGAAAGTTACATATTTAATGCTAATGATATTTTATTGTGTACAGTACTTGATAATTATAGTTAAAATATATATATATATATATATTTCAGGGTTATAGAGCTTTAAAAAAGTACAACAGAGATGTTGCCATTGATTAGTGTCTCAAATGAGTCAAACACAGTTCGAACCCACACTCCTTTAAGAATAAGCAGCCTAACAGAACTTATTAAAAATGACTCAGTGCTTTAACCCCAGATGCACTTTGTTCAGAAGAGAGACGACTTTACGACCACCTGTTAACCTCCAGGCGGAGAAGAGGGGACGCTTACATTAAACTCCTCCCTGAAGAGCTTGCCGTCGTCCGCTGAGCGGAGCCTCTGCTCCTCCTCCAGGTGATCCACCGGGATAGGGAAGTAGGTCTTGGGGGCCGACGGGGATCTGGGCAGAAGAACCACCGTCTGTTGCTCTGTGGGGAGAACAGGCGGGGGTTTTATTATCCCTGCTGGACTATACAACTATGGAGTTGAATTATACGCCGTTTTCAAGAAAACAATCACATTATTTCATTATTAAATGAATGATCGGCTCAGAGAAATTATTTCTAAAACAGGATTGGGTTTCCAAAGACCTGGTGGTTCCCAACCAGATGTAGCCCCGTCAGATGACACACTTTATCTAATAGTAATTGTTACAATAATGTTTTCATACACCTGAAAGTGCTCATGCTTATTTGTTCAAATATACAACTACCACTTGTGGTGGCAGAAGGATGTTTCATCTAACTTTTAGCTAGAAAAAGTTCACTGCTCACTAGATTTCACGCAATCTCAGTAGCAACACGTAGCGTTCATATATCCTCCGTGACTCCATATATGGATATATACTAAATTAAAATCAAAACATGTCAACTGTCAAAATACCCCTGGTTGGGAACCACTGAATTAGACAATACGCTTATTGAATTACTCTTACAAGGATCTTCACAAACAGCTCATCAAAAAGACCAAACTGACTTCAAATCGTATGACGTGTTGGTGTGTGTTCGCCAACACCTCAAAATAAAAAATAAAAAATAAAAAATAAAAAAGGGGGGTGTAAGTATTCGATGATCACCAAACATCAACAGGTGTTAGAGAACCAAAGGAGCCCAGGGAGAAGCCACTTACGGGAACCTCTCTAAAGCATTTCTGTTAATGTAGGTTGAAAAAGTACTGAGAAGAGTGTTAGTGACATGAAGGTTCTGATACCGCCACCCTGTACTGTATACCTGACCTGGTGGCACAGTGGTGTATAACGACTCAGTACTGTATCCAAACTCTAAAACACAACACATATCAAATCAGCGCACACACACACACGTATGTACATAGTCATACAGGCAACACAATATATATGTTTAAATATAGCATTTGATTCACTCTGACAACCTCATGCTCATATAATACACCAGAATAAGACACTTCTGCAATGTGTCATGTTTGCGATGACTGTAATTAGCAGCTCAGCTAATACCTTGATATTTGCTCTGCGTTTGTTATTACTGTGCTGTGGGTGTTTTCCATTGTAATGTCAGATAAGAGAAGATGTATCTTCTCCTCAATAAATGTTACTTCCTGTCAAGCCCCATAGCCGTTAACACACTTCGCTCTGTCATTGAATGATGCAGCTCAAAGCTGAGAACTAAACGTGTTATAATTTTACATCCAAAAGCTGCAAATATGGTGACATATTTCTCTTCCTCATATTAACTACAGGAAGTACACAACCACAATGCAGTGATGAGACAGCCTACACATACCTAAAGCTGATGCCTGTCAACCCTCCATCCGTCTTCCTTAACCTCTCCCTTTCCTTTGCTTCACGTCTCTCTACGTCTCTCTCCTTGGCATTCTCTCTCTGTTTCTTTTGACTGCCGGACTGCCGCTCTCACAATCTACAATCTGTCCCGCTGCTTCTCACGATGTCCAATTTCCAACATTACCTTGTTCCTCCAAGATGCCATTTGGTATCTTCTTGTCAACTGTTGTGACGACTGCTTTTCTCTGGTTTTTTAACCTGCCGGAAACAAAGACAATACAATGAGAATAACATAAGATTCAATGATGCCATGGTCAGAGTTCAACTTTCTTTTTTTTAAACTTGAAGATCTCCCAAATGATGTAGGTAGCGGTGAACAAAAGCCGATCGAACCTACCATCTTAAACTCGAAAAGCTATTCTTTCTCATTAGCTGATGTCTTGGAAAACTGGCGCTCTAGTCCAAATGCGGTACCAAATTTGTTCTCTTTTGTTGCCCGTTTAGGTCCACTGTCAGTGTCTGACTGCCTCTCTTCTCTCTAAGCATGAGAGGGAGTCAGCTAGCAGCACTTCCTGACTGGGCTCCGCCTCGATGACTAAAAGGAGGAAGTGTTTGTCACCCTGAGCTCTGCCCCCTCGAGCCGGGATCACAGCCAGTCAGCGAGGCTCTGGGAGGGGGTGAGGTGGGTGAGTCCTCGCTGAGGGCGGGGAGGATTTTTTACCTGAGGAAGTACCAGGCTAGCAGTGCGATGATGAGCAGCAGCAGGGACAGGACCAGCACGGTGGGGAGGATGTGCTGGCTGTGGGATGTCACGTCTTCTGAGGAAGGAGGAGAAGCAGAGCCGGGGGTCAGCGAGCACTGGCAACAAAGAAGCAGGAAGAGGGAGCAAGGCCTACGATATACTGTATATGTGCATATGTGTATGCATTCATTTGTTTGAGCCATGTGCATATTGCATTAACGGATAAAACCTTCTTTTTTTTTTAAACAATACTTGGTACATTCGATGCTCTACTCGGCTTGCAGACCGGATTTAATAACTGGCCTCTGCAGTATTTTGTCTGCAGAGATAAGTCTCAGCTCATGTCGTTATGTCGTTATGTCTGTCTGACAGAAAATGAGAGGCTCTAAGTGTGAAGACTCAGCCAAGAGTCACAGCCACACAGCCAACTATTAGCTTTGTTTATAAAGCTGCACAATGAGCCGTAAATTACAATCCACAGCTGCTGAAGTTCATTGTCATCCGGTAATAACAAGGCTGTAGAAAAGGCTAGTATGAAGCTGGAAGACACATGATAATCATATCTTAGGGGAAAGTGATGACTGCAGCGGTTGGCAATGGGATTTTATTGCTATCTTAAATGGTTCAGTGTTGTTTAGTCTCACATGGCGAGGTGCATTGCCCTTGTTACTACGCCTACCTTGTGTATGGTTGCCATTGCCGGTGGAATTGGATGTTGTTGTGGTTGCCACCAAAAACAGAAGTGGGACCATTGTGGCTGCAGAAAAACAAAATGAAGGAGGATATTGAATTTAGTGCCAGACATGTTTGCAAAGTAGAGACTCATGGACTCTGGATAATATCTCCATTTAGGGAATCAAAAAAAGCTTTTGACAGATCTGAGGCATATTTATTTATTCATGACTGTTGCTTTCAGGAATGTGCTCATCGGTGCAAAGTTCATGGAGACACAATGGAACAACACACTCACATCCTGGTCATTCATTAGCCCAGTCATAAATGGTACAGTGTAATGCCTAACATGTCCACATGGAGGCACAATAATCCAATATTTGAAAAACAAGGCGGCCACGATAACACCCTCACCAACCCATTGAGAAAAAAAAATGTCAAAAGATAACATCCAGGCCAAGGAAACATCCGTTTATATATATATATATATATATATATATATATATATATTTCTAATTAAAATGTCTATCAAAAAAAAAAACATCTGTCCACAAATACCATTATTGTAACCATTCCATGCTTAACTAATGTAATGCTCCTTACTACTGCATTAAGGTACATGCTCATGCTTTAATCAGTGCATTATCAGATTGAGCAAAGAGAACACACACACACACACACACACACGCACACACACACACACACACACACACACACTAGAAGAGGCTCAACACCTACACCCTCAAACTCTACTCTTTGCCACCTCCCCTCCTCCTATTTGATAACCTCCCACCAACACAAACACTCATTCACCCACACCCACACGCGCACGCACACACACACACACACACACACGCCAACACCCACAGCGCCGTGAGCTCTGTCCGCCGTGAGCGCACACACACACACACACACACACACACACACACACACACACACACACACACACACACACACACACACACACACACACACACACACACACACACACACACACACACACACACACACACACACACACACACACACACACACACACACAGACATCCAGGAGTCTCAGCTGAATGACTCTGATCATTCCTTCTCCCGGTAGCGGAATGCAGAGGAAAGGAGCATCTCTGATCGATTCTAGTGTTTGAGCACTCAGAATGGGTTTCACATCACATCGATTTATACACCTCATTTCTTTTGAAATCTGCTAGTAAGGTTTGAAAAACCAATAAAAGCCTTGAGATGTTTAAAAAAAAATATATATATATATATTTCAACTAAAGTTGGAATCAAATCAATCCGCGCCAGCACAGAGCTGCTATCACCCCATAATGAAGCAGAGCAGAGTGTGCTTTGTCTCCCCAAGGCTGCAGGTGTGTGTGTGTGTGTGTGTGTGTGTGTGTGTGTGTGTGTGTGTGTGTGTGTGTGTGTGTGTGTGTGTGTGTGTGTGTGTGTGTGTGTGTGTGTGTGTGTGTTGCTTTGCAGCTGCGGTGAAGAGAGAGCCCAGGCCAAGAGCATAGTCAATGAAGACACTGTGTGTTGAAGCCTCCACGCTGTGCCGCAGTGTCCTGTAATGTGTCCAGACAGGACACCGAAGGAATGCGGAGGCAGCCGAGCAGAGACACTGACTGCAGCAGGGAGAGAGAGGGAGCAGAAGGTCCAGGTCAATAACATTTCCTGGAGCGATTAATAAACCCTGACGTGTCCCTCCGTTCCATGGGGAAGACTGATGAGAGAATTCTAATGAGAGAAGAAGAGGAGAGGAGCGCCGTGCTTCTCCGGCTCTCCTCCCTCTTTAAGGCTCTCTCCGCAGATGTCACAAGCCTGGATGAGGGGGAGGTTATTGAGCCGAGTTCGTGTGTACACAGTGTGTGGATCCTTAGGGCAGTACTATGTGTATAAGACTTGAGGTTTTGTGATGTGGAAATTCACTCATGGTGCCGTTTGGGACTTTCCACTACACAAGCTGCGATGAATTTCATGTATGCTGGGTCTGTTTGTTTATTTGTGTGTACGGTGGCTCAATGGGGACCGCCAGCAGAATGCTCGTAGCGAGTCCTAAGGCTGTGTCTTGTGGTAAAGTGCTGCAACTTCTTGTAAGCGTCCCCTGGCTCCTGGCTTCCTCTTTCCCCTCCATCACCTCTGGAGATGCCACCCCGTCCCTGGGGGATCAAAAAGGCTGTTCCACTGCTCTCAAGCTTTTCCCAGCTCGTCATTGCAGTGGTCTCCAGCCTGACCTCTTCAGCATCTCTGAGGAGAACGCCAGCTTCCTTTCCTCCTTCTTTCAGGGGAAATTTCCCCAGGATCACTATAAATAACACGGCTTCCCATTCCTCGGGATATCGTATCTCGACTTCTCCATTTCTCCTCACTCAGCATAAACCAGTCAAGACCACAAGTCTCAGATTAGACTATTAGCATTAGTCATCGTTTAGCTCGAGTCAGACTGTGCAAAGAGCTATCATCACATTGTGTGCGCCGTCATCTGTGTATTGTCTTTTCTCCATTTAGCCCTCCGCAGCTACCCACCGACAATCAGCCATAATGAAAATAGGTCATGGGAGATGTCAGCTCTGAGGAAGCTCTAAGGCGTCCTTAGTTTTTCCGATAGGAGACATTTGCAACGGGTATTGTCTTGGCGAGCTATACAGACAGTTATTTTTGTAGTATGCGAGTCCAGAGTTACCCAGAGTTCACTCTGTCTCACAGTGGGTCAGTATCGACCTGGGCGGCAGAATGGGAGGCCTCAACTGTATTGACAGGAACCTCCCACACCAATTCAATACAATTACATTAGACCACTTAAACCACTGCAGAGTTATCAACACAGAATATAAACGTTTTTTCTCCAAGTCAATCTTATTAAAATACTCACATGCCATATCTACATTGAAAGTTATCAGCGTGTACTCATTCATCCTCTCCTCTCCATATTGGCCATGAGGCGATCCCTTCTTGGTACGATTCCAATGACAGTAAAAGATCAAATATGAGGCTTTGGCAATCTAAGTTAGCCAAATCAAATGAATCTCTGTTTTTAATTCAGAATTCTGTTCATATTTTTCCTTGCTGAGCTGCATTAGAGAGATGTAACCTATTGACTTTGAGTTGATTGCATTGTGATTATTAAGTTGTTATCCTTTTACTTCATTTTGTTCTGGGCCAATTGTAGTAAAAAAAAGTTTTTTTAAATGATATAACCGACATTTAGTCATAGATGGTTAAAGCATTTGTAGGATGTACTTGTTTTTCTTCTTCTACTACAACGGATCAGTAAATCATGTCCTGTGCATTCCTTTGAGAAAAAGGGAGAAATGTATACTTTTCGGTTCCAACATTGCACACCTCGTCTGTGCATAAGCCGGTCAGAATGCATATTTATAGAACTTGTTTCCATACAACCGATCATGTTGCTTCATTAAACTGTATTTGCCTACAATAACATTGTGACAATAACCGTGTGACTCACAGCTCTGTCTCCACTGATTACAACCTGCCACCTTTGAATACCTGCAATCCTGACAGCATACAAACAACAATGTGGACACACACACACACACACACACACACACACACACACACACACACACACACACACACACACACACACACACACACACACACACACACACACACACACACACACACACACACAAGAATATCACAAGGCAACAGAGAATACAAGCAGGCCCCTCTTTGCGTCTTTATCCTTGCTCCAAACATGAAGAAGGCAGAAAGGGAATTCTGACTCGAACAAACTGAATCTTGTGTTATTTTTAGTCCCAATCCAGAAAGCTGATAAATGTTCTTGCCTGACAGTGTTTTGTTTGTGTGGATGAGCTATACCTCCCTGTGGTCTTGTGTTTTTTTTCCTTGTGGTGTGCTTCTCTGCTCCCTCATTCTTTCAGTCTGGCTTGTGAAAAGTGACATAATGATACCCTTGCAGATCTCACTAATTAACACCAGAAACCTAACCATCAAAAAGAGGACAAGCTTGTAACAATGAGAAGATAAGACCTCTGACAGGGAACATGGTGTTCTGTTGCATTGTGGCGTCCCTGAGACAGAGCGCTGTCAGATCCACTGAATGTAGTTACTCTGGGCACAATCGCTCTGTCCCTTCCAATACGTCAGCTGGGGAATTCAGAGAATGGGTGGTGGGTGTAGTGGCGATATGACAGGGAGAGCGGGCAGTAGGTACATTGTGTCCTCTGAGGAAACCGCTGCCAGACTATTTACTCTTTAGGCGACAGGGTTTTATCTTATTTTTATATAACTGAAACCTGCAAGATGACTTATTAGAGGAAAAGCAACCAGTAACCTTTAGCCTTCTTTTCAGTTCCTCAGAATTAGAAGAGAAGATCGATACCACTTCCATATCTCTACGTAAATATAAAGCTACAGCCAGGAGACAGCTAGTTTGGCTCTGTCCATGTAGCAAGTAACAATTTACTATAAATTGTGTGTTTAAGTTAAGTCATATGTTGTTGTTCCAATGTTTGAGAACATTAAATTGCCTGTACGCATACTGGCTGTGAAGGGCAGACAGTATTGCATGTAGCTTAGAAAAGAGCGCTGTCTCTTTAAGGGAGGAGCGAAGTAGACGTGCAATATACTGGCTGAAGACAAAACGTATGCTTGTTATTAAACTGGGATTTGTTAAATAAAAGTTGCAAAGCTGAAGAAGGACGTGTTTGTGGACAGTTCGTTTCAAGGGTGTAACATCCACATGTATTAATAAATCTGCCTGGTTACCGGCAGCTCTGGATCGGACTAATCGACATTTCACAGATTAAATTAATATATAACAAGTGTAAAAAGCAGTTTCCTCCTGATTCCAGTCGTTATGCTAAGCTAAGCAAACAGTCTCCTAACTGTAGCTTCAAATTAAATAAACAGATCTGAGAGGTATCAATCTTCTCATCAAACTCTTGGCAAGAGAACGAACAAGCAGACTTCTTTAAAAAGGTCAAACGTGTCCTTTCTACACACGTAGATGCACACAGAAACATGTATTATGATGAATGTGGCGAGGCAGATAAAGTGGCGGTTTGATTATGTTAAATACATCAGTTACAGCCGACAAGTAACAACTCATTTGTGTTACATTATTCAATGTTACCAGATTTTCCAAATTAAAAATCTAAATATGAGGATCAGCCTTAAATATTATGAGATACAAAAAGTACAACACTGATTATCGGAAGTGATAAGCAGCAGCATGAACATAACATAAGAGATAATTGGGCTTTTCAAGTGCAGTTCCGTTACTAATGAACAGGCCTAATTTGTTCTGTGCACGCGTGGTTCTTGGCGATAGCATCAGTGTCATTAATTGTATTTTAAATATACTCATCCTTGCTTCCTCTTAGTTAGCGGCTTGCTCACTGACGTGCTACCGAAAGATCAGTGTGATAGTGAGTCATGTTGTGGTTGGATGCAATATCCTTTTTGTTTCTGTAACTACAGAAACAGGTGTCAAATTTGATCTGTCATGTTTGGTTACCGCGGCATAAAAGGTGTAGAAAATGTGGGAGATGTGTTAGGGAGCGGGTGATTGTGTGTGTTGTATACAGCATGCGTGTTTTCACAATGTGTTGCACACTACTACAGGCTTACAAACACATTTGCACAATAACAAATGTACAAAGCTTCAATAAATTACCCAAATCATTAAAAGTTGCATTATGGAAGGTGAAGATTACAATGCTTTTTGCAGCACGACCTATTTTACAGGTTAAAAGTCAGGACACCTCAGCCTCTACTGCATCAATTTCTGGCATTATATATATGTCTCCCATGAGTCCCCTAACTTTACTGAAATGAAATACAAAACAACTGGAGTACTCTTAGGTTTCAGTTTTGACCAGAAGACTGCAGGAAGTTTACAAGTTCTTGCTTTCTATTTCGGTTGCTCGTCCTCAGATCACCGCGTAGCTCTCTCTTGTCTCGGTGCTCTCTGCCTTTGGGGAGCTGCAGTGTGTGGAGCTCGGCCGGGTTAGCTATTTAAAGGACAGTGCACTACATTCACGGTCTTAGCTGAGGAAATGGAGCTGGGGTGTCCATCTGCCCTCCCAGATGTGCGACTGCTTCCACAGCAGTGTAGCCTATAGTTGGACAAGGTGATCAGCGTTGCTGATCAATTGTCTGGATTTATCTAAATTCAGACTGTGACAAACTATTCATTATTCACTCTAAGATTTTTAAGAAGTACACTTTAAGAGACAATTAAACATGTATCGGTGTTTGGGAAAATAAGAGGTTGAAAAATGAATTAACAATTTACTAAATAAAAAGTTTTCTCGACCTCTTGCTTGATCCAGTCTGTTTGTTGTTTGTGTCTGCACTGCAACACAACTAACTGTCAATAACCTCTCTCCAACTCTCACTCAAACTTCTACCGTCATCTTCCGGTAACAAGTCACATGACACAGAAACAAACAGACCGGATCAGGCAACAGGTAAAGAAAAACGTATTTCTTTGGAGGGTCCTTTCCATAATGTCGTCAGAGACTTATGATAACAATCGGAAAATAAACAAGCACTTAAGTGGATGTAAATGGATAGTGAGGAGTTTCCCTGAGTGGCATTTTAGCCTGTTTATTGGCTACAGTATGCATCACTCTAGCTCAATACTGGTCCAATTTCAAAAATGGTAGTCCCCATTATTCACAAAAAGGTGGACAATAGGTTGAAAGATTAAGCAATTTGAAAGTTAATTTGGACCTGTTGGATGTAAGTTTAATATTTTTGCTAACTTTTTCCGCATGTAATTAGTAAGAGTTCAATAATAAAATAACTTTTTCCGCATGTAATTAGTAAGAAGACTATTATTACTATCATCAGGAGTAGTTGTAGGACTGTGTCACACTCTGCAGTGTCTCACACTAGCACCAGCTAAAGCAGCATTATACATACAGTAACAACTCTGCAGCACTGCACTCCTCCCCTCATCCCAGCATTGTCATTAATCAATTCCTGCCTCCTTCCCAGGGCGCCCAGACGCTGTAGCAGTGGTAATGACCTTGGAGACCCGCTGGCTCCGCTCTGCAGTGTCAGCCCTCCACCTCTATGGGAACAAACGGGGCAACTCAACACCGAGATCTAGGCTGAACGTGGGAGAAAATGCATGTGTGTATAAATACTGCCGGTGTTTTTGCATGCGGGAGAAAAACTGAATAAAAGAATAAAAGAACAGAGTGAAAAACAGTCGTTTTGCCAGTGCTAGAAAAAAAAAGAAAGAAAAAAAAAAGGTTCAGGCCATAACATCCTGTTGGTGTGGACAGGTGTGTCCGACGCCGTAAGCACAGCCATTAGAGTAGTCCTCACTGTGAATAACAGCTTTTAGCTGCTGCATATTAGTTAAAAATAACACGCTGCTAGACGAGAAGCGATTATTGATAATCCTCTTAAAAACATTCCAGCCGCAACATTTGCGAGCAGCTCTCATTTAGTGTATAAGTTAATGCCTTTAGCGGTTAAAGCATTTAAAAGCTACTGTCACATTCTGGTGGGGCCTGGAAACCAAGAGCCTAATTGGTCGTAAATATTTACTCCAGCCTGTCGTCTGCACTCGCAAACGACACATCAAAGCTTGGACTTGGTCGGCTCGTCTGAGTGTCATTCTGTCGTGTGTGTGTGTGTGTGTGTGTGTGTGTGTGTGTGTGTGTGTGTGTGTGTGTGTGAGAGAGTGAGTGAGTGAGTGAGAAAGAGAGAGAGTCTCTCACACGTGCGCACACACAGTCACTGTAAAGGAGCCAGACGAGCTTTAAATCACTTCAGATTCTCAGATTTACACGTCTGCACAAGCATGCATTTCTTTCCCAAATCGGCTAACAGTTGGCATACACAGCTAAACTGCCGAGCCTCTTGGCATGAAAAGCACACACACACACACGCATACCACTCAAATCCACAAACGCTTCAGCGGGGGGGATCCCTGGGAAACACGTGTGCCAGGGCCTGTTTGAGGACCACCGTGCCAGAAACCATTCCACTAGTGGTCCATCATGTGTGTGGGGACAATCTCCCCCTCTGAGGGTCTCATCATGTCCTCCAGTCCCCTTACACCTCCAGACCTGACAGCATTGAACACAGAGGCATCCATCTTTCTCCCACCTTGACACCTCTGGGATTTACCGCCTCCCATCTGTCAATTATTCAGAGGCAGAGCAATTATGGCCTGGAACCAGAGCCGTCGATGGCCGGAGAAATGCGCGGCAGCTGGGCTGGAAATGACGAAACCACCGTTGTGACACTTCTCATTATCACCCAGCGCTCTGTGATTACCAGCACTGTGCTGTGAGCAGGTATTAGTGTGAGAGACATGTGGAGGGAAAGAGAAGAAGAAGAAGGGGTTGTGCATAGAGCTGGGAGCCTGTCAGCGTGGTGATGGATGGGAAATGTCTTAACTTGTAGGACCATTAAGAAGGACAAAAGCGTAACATACTGTACGGTGGTAAACTAATGCGTTTTTAGGCTATTGAATATGAGAGGAGGGTCCTTTAGGTTGGTCTAAGTACATGTTGAATCAAGGTGGGTGTTACCGTCATGTTTTTTTTTATTAGGACTAGTAATTAGAATTAGAATTTTAGAGCAACATGAATACATTTGATTGAGGCAAGGAGGCATACAGCTTAAAAAGAAGCCCCAAAAACCTTTAATCTAACTGAAATCATCTCAAATACGTGTCTTTGAGGCTATAAATTCCCACTAACGAACACCGAGAGTTGTCCCCTGGAAATCCATGGAGCTGTTGGAGCAAATTGCATAGCAGCTGTAGAGCAATTAGCCTCAACTGGAGTGTCCTTTTAGAAGCAGTCAATAAAATAAATTAAAAAAAACTCTCATTTTATGTGTGCAATTTGGAGACACAAAATATCCTCCCGCGTTTGCAGCTTCTTCTCAAGCATGCACACACGAGCTATAGAATGAGAAAAATAGCATCAACTGTGAGCATTGAAAATAATAAACTGATTATCAACTACTAACATAAACTGTAGAAACGGGACAATGCAGGCGGACTGCTCCCGTCTGTACCTTTAGCTCATTTAAACACTCACGTATGCAGTTTTTTTCGTCAACATCATAGATAAGTAAATGTACACGGTACAATAACTGCCAATCTTCATACCGTGACTGTATGGCGTGATACCAGAATACTGTTAAAACGTCATGTTCGAGGCTCACCAACAGTCATTGTCGCCATTCTATAAAAAAAAAAAACATGAAAATGAGGCACAGGCATACCAAGTATTTAATCAGGACTTATAATTCATAACATTTTATGGATACGAGTTTGATTAGACTTTGTGGTTCCACCAATGCAGAAACATAAGCCATTCAGGAACCACATCCTTCCTGATAATAAGCTTAACAAAATGATGACTGATGGTCACACTATGGGTAAATCACCTCTTTTAACTGACCATAAATCCATCAGAGGTCCTTTTTTAGAATGTTTTAATGGTCAATAAAAAGGATTCAACAGATTAGAATGTAGTTCTACGTAGAATCATAACAGCTGACTCATATGGCGTCTGGGAGCCTGGTTTAAGAGCGCATTACAACCAACAACACTACCTCCCCTGAGAACGTATGGCTTATTGTACATTCTATTCCAGCGTAGAAATAACAGGTAATTGAGAAATCCTGCAGGATAAAGAAACCTACTTCACTCAAATGAATCTGAATTAATTGCAGTGTCAGTGGCTGTAATGATGACAATCCACACATCTTTTCTACTGCCGTGAGATTTATTTAACATCAGTGCTGACGCAGAGACTGAAACAGATCTGGCTCTCGTAGAAAACCACCCCAGGGAGAGCGAGAGGGGATTCTTGATTAGAACCCCCTTTTTTTATTTTTTTTAAACACAGAGAGACGCAGATAACCACCAGATCCAGCCACAAAAAAATATCCTTTCGTACCCCGAGAGAAGGATGGGGAGGGCAGCGGTGGAGAAACGAGTGATAAGCACAGCTGCGGGGGAACAAAAAGCCACTTGATTCTGAGGGGAGGAAGAGAGGAGGAGAGGGACCAGCAGGGATAAGCGAACGGCCCACGCTGCTGCTCTGCAGAGATAGAGCAGACCTGTCTGCTCCGTGCAGACGCAGACTATAAAAACCCTCCTGTGACTCTTTCAAAGGGGGATGTGAGGACCGGTTTCTGACACGTCCACAGACTGTCTGCACGGGAAGCAAGGTTTTACTGTCAAACAGCTGCGGTTTCCATAGCAAAACCACAGTATGGCACTTCATCGCCCAGAATAGGAACGAGCCCATTTAATGCTCCCTTATCACAAACCCAACGACAGCAGGTTTGACGAACAAGTGGGAAAATAGTAGTTGTTTATTATCATTATTAGCATCATAGTCCACACAGCAGCCTGCCTCCTATAGGAGGAACTAGAAGTGGTAGCACAGTAATTATGTTACACAAACTCAAACCAAAACACATTTTTCACAATCCTCACGGCCCCAGCAGGGCACATTATGAGCAGTACTTTGTTGATTAAGATTGTGTAACGCTGTTGTTTGGCCTATTCTATAGGAATATGAGTCATTCAGTGGGGCCTTGGGAACCATAGTGAGCAGCATTGTCCTTCCTCCTAAGCAGACTTTGTTACACGAATGAGAAAGGACACACACTCTCACACACACACCATATGGAGAGCAAATGACTATGTCGAAAACTCCCTGCCCTCTTGAGAAAAAGGAAGTGCAACATCCAGTCCTCACAGACAAAAGCTCTGCGAGACGGGCAGGCATGCAGGGAGAGGCTTGACCCACCACTAACAACTCCTGACCGAGGCGTGACAGGCGATCTGAAATCATGGGCATACACACCGCTCGGAGGTCAGAGGGAAGAATGAAGAGGAGGAGGAGGAGGAGGAGGAGATGAGATTTTAGGTATCAGTAAATCTTCAGACAAATATATTTGACCTGCAGGCCACGAGGGTCAAAAGCTCAGCGCTGCTGATACCTCTGAGACCAGAAAAATAAAATAAACTGGAGAACTAAACTGAAATGTATCACAATGTTTGACCCTAACCCTTTTTTGCAACGGAAGCTGTGAGCCCTTTTTATTTCTTTCAAAAGTGAATACACATTGAAGGTTGAAGAGCTACAGGGGACTGCAGCACTGTGTAAAGAGCAAATACAGTGAGGCGGGAAAGAAGCTTTGAGAAAAGTTGAGAGGGCAAAGCAACCTTCCAGGAAGAAGAAAAAAATCCATTGCTATATTTCAAAAGTGCATTTGAAACGTCAGAGTGTCCTCTATATTCCTCATTCAACTATAACTCTTTAAGACTTCTCCTCAGCTAACAATTGCGATGTGTGATCTGGGTCACACTCTTGATAAAAGCTACTTGCACATAGTTCATGCGTGCCTGTGTGTATATTGCGCGTGTGTGTGTGTGTGTATTGTGTGTGTGTGTGTGTTTCTGCAGTGTAAGCACATGCTGTCCTCCATCTGCTGTTTGATAGAGACTGTTTCCTTTCCTGTGCAGCCAGCCAACCAGCCAGCCTTCCTGCACCGCTCTGCTCCAGAGCGGAAATGGGAACAAGACTGCCACACACTCCTGACAAAAACCCTGGATAAGATACGTACACATGCAGACAGATGTGGACAGACAATGACTTGGACACACATTTTAACACAAACACAGTCTCCTCTCCTTTCTCTTTCCTTCCGTCTTATTCTTCAGGCTTTGTTTTCCATTCTCCTATCGACTGTATGTTCCTTTTTTCTTCATATTTTCATAGTCATTAAACCGCTTGGCGGGGACCAAAATATTTGATTTGTGCAACAATGAAGGGGATTGTTAAATACAAGAAAAGTCAAAAGCATGGGTGTTGAGAGGCTAATCCAGTTATACAACCTCGTATTAGCTCCCTGAGAATGTGTTGTAACAACAGGTTGTGTATTAAAACACAATATGAATACAAACCACACCGTTTAATATTCCAAACGGCTGCAGCCTGCATTGTAAAACTAAGGTGGTTTTACTACTGTACAGTACACTACTGTGCAGTCCTCCGTTCTCACTACCGTTTCAAACTTCCTGTTTCTCGGTCCTCATTACCAGCTGACACAGGCAACAAGCTCTACCCTTAAAATCACCAGATTGAGGAAGTGACAGAATGGCCACAAAAACGCCAGGAACTTGTCTCACAATTTACAAAGAAAATAAACAGCTCTGTGCAAATCAAAAAGGTAGTTATGCGTCCAAATGAAACCTGCAAAACGCACCCCAGAGACTCAAGAGTGAGCTCATAAGAAGCTCATATCCCGCAGCTAAATACATGGACACAGTGTTGTGTATGCAGGCCGCAGAGTGCTAAATTACCTGGATGAGTGTTGATTCAATGTATACTGATTCTCAGATCCATAATTGGCGTGGCGGGTCACATGCTTCCCACAGAGTCCAGTAGTCACATCGTCGTCGTCCTCAGTGAGAAGGTGGACTGAAGCTGGAGGGTGGGTGGGAGTGAGCTCTGCTCTCCAGCCCAGTGAGGTTAGACCGTCCTCGGCTCCAGGCGGTGGCGAGTTGAGGGTCTCGGCCCGTCACCTCCAGGGGCTTACCGAGCAGCGGCCAGCCTCGGATGCCGGGATGCTGGTCACCACCTTTATTTGAACACAAGAAGGACAGAGAGCATGTTAGATCATTAACAACTCACAGCGCGGCTGAAAAGCGGCGGGAAAAGGGGGTAAGTTCCTGTCTGCAGAAGCAGTATGTAGCAAGAGGACAAGACAGCAGTTAAGATTAAAGAACCGCTTCCTCAAAAGGAGGAGGGTGTGAAGTAGTAGGATACTCTAGACTAGAGCATCGTGAAACAGCAAATATATCCTCTATAAATTACCCTTCTGATGCCATTAGGCTTTGATGGAAATGCAGAAGAAAGTATGAGCATTGCATCCTCATCAGCAAAAGAATCGTGTAGACGGCACAAAGTCTCAGAAGGTGCCCAAGGGTGATATGCAGATGGTCACAAAATAAAACCACAGTGAAGAAAATACTCTTAAATTAGTCAGGAGAGTCAATTGAGTTCTTTTTTTTGGGGGGGGCTAACTAACATTTTACAGAGCGCCGACAATGCAAATTAGTCTTCCAAATCCAACAGACGCCATCTCCTAGTGCGCATCACGTTTTATCCAGGGCAACCTCGTTGGAAAACAAAAAGGATCCCCTGATTTCTAAATCTACTGGCGGCAAACATTTGCATATGCAGCCAAGATTTGGAGCAGAGTTTTACATAAAGCCTCTTTCGGTCTCATTTAAAACATTTATTTGGATCCCAGAGAGTGTTAGATTATAATGTCACTGGATGTTTTTTTTTTACTATTTCAATCTATCTCTCTTTTTGTACACTAATACATACTGTGCATAAGCTGTCGTAGAGACTGCAGGTTGGTGCCATCGGATATATAATCCCTGCTATTAACGACGGGGGGGGGGGGCCTGTAAGGAGGGAGGAAATAAAAAGGGGACTAGGAGGCGGACAATTTATCTACCTAGGAATGCTGCGCTGCCAAAGAAACCAGAGGCAGCGTTTTCATGTGGAAACCTCGTAAATACAGCTTCACCTTCAAAAAAACAAGGTGAAAACTTAAATGGCTCAATTATATTATTGAAATTTTATAAAACCATTTCCCATAACCACAACTAAAATGCTCACAAGTGTTCTTCTTCTCTGCTCTTGCAACTTTGATATTTTGGAGATACAAGGTTTTCACCTGCATGCTGAGTGGTTGCTATGGCGACCTTCTTGTCTAGCTGAGCAAATGGGGAGGTGTGGAGGAGGAGGAGGAGGAGGAGGAAGGGGGTCTCGCTCCGTTTCTCTTTCTTTTTAAGCTGTATTGACAAATGAATGGACACATCTCCAGCAGCCCTCCCCTTATACACCCCTTTTCCTTCTGGAGCTCGATGAAAACAGGCAGTCAACATTTGCTCTATGACATCTTGGAAAATGAGTTGTCATGCTCGAGGATTGCCATGACAGCCAGATAATGGCACCAGCGAAAGAGTCTGTGCTCAGAAGTCCGAATAGAGTGGAATAGAGAAAGAAAGAAAAGAACAGATCATATCTCTAATCCTGCGTGTAATTTAGTTTTCAATTTACACCTTCCAATTTCTGGAAAGCAGTGTGAGGGAGTATTGCAAATAACATATCGTCTCACAATTCATAAATAAATAATTCAAGGTCTGACAGTGTGGAATCAGATCAAGCAAACTGCTGAATAATAGAAGACCCTTCCCGTAATGCAATTGGATGCAGAGCACCAGGCTCTAGGAAAAACACAGCAATACATAAAAGCTGCCGAATGCAGACCACCGTTTGTCTGTATAAAGTCTAACTGTGAGGTGAGACTTTATATGGACTGCATATACTGTGTGTGGAAGATGCTGTAGTCCATCTAAGCGTCACCATTTGTGGGACCCTTCGATGGGAAAAGACAGCCGAGACTCAGAAAAATGAAACCGGTATGAAACGTGTTTTGTACCGAGCGTCACCAGGTTGAGGTGTAGGTGAACTGATTCATTCAAACACTAATGCCCACCTTAACACTGTTTTCTTACATATATTCTTATAAATAATGACATTTCCTTATCTTTTCGGAGCTACAATAACACAATCGTGTTCATTTCAGAGTTCATGTGAGGGAAAGCAGGACCGCAGTCACTGACAGAACGTGGTTACTGTCTACAGCCATTAGTGCACCACTTCCTCAGTCAAACACCGATTACCACAATGCAAGTGATACACACCATATAAATATGAGTGTTACTCATCCAATAAGATGCATAGGAAATGGGCAATGGCAGCCACTTGTGTTCAGTACTGCGTAACTCATTTGTGCTTAAAGTTGTATGACTCCATGCGCCTACAAAAAAGGCAAGAGAGCGTTCCTAGTGTTCCTTAAGATGAAGTCCATAACAGCTACTAATATCTGTAGTCAGAGCACTCGCTGTTCGTGGTTAACATGGAGTGTGAAAACACTTCTTGCACTCACATTAGCATTAAGAACATGAGGTGAACATTTGCTTCGCATTCAAAGTAAACAAACCCGAAGAGTTTTCACAGCAACATAACACACAGATATGACAACTCGTCTCTGGCACTGCATCGGCTCTCTGGCAGACCAGATGCTAGGTCTGTCTGTGAGTGTGTCTGTGTGTGTGTGTGAGTGCGCGTGTGTGTGGGAGCAGTGCATTTTCTGTATATCACCTCTCTGTGCTTCCTCTGAGGATTTAATGGCCTTGTCCAATGTGGACTTCTGCATGTGTAAGATTTACAGCTGCAGATTCAAAAAACTAAAGTTTTGCCAAAACTTTCACGGAGCTGTTATTTCCCCGACCGAGACCCTACGCTCAGCTGAAAAAACGTAGAGCCGAGGTGACAAAAAAATAACAGCTCAAAGACAGACGGACAGCTCACACACCTACATGCATACACACAGAAACACACACTTGGCTCTTCGACTCGTCCGCCTCTCTGGGGTTGTGGTCAATCCGATTAGAACATCACACTGAGATCTCCGAGTGCACCAACACAAATCCATTTATAGAGATAAGCTTGGAGGGCAACTGCTGCCAAAGCACACAGCCAGAGAAAGAGAGGGAGAGAGATGTTACTTCACTCACTGAGGAGCCATCCGAGTCGCTATCGGGTTCCGGCATCAGTCCAGCACAAGACTGTGTTTACAGAAGTCCTCTCTGACCCGCCGTTGTGTGTCACTTCCAACATCACACGGCCCCCATGGAGCACAAGATAAAGCTCGAAAGGTCATGAGATGATTACCAGGATAGGAGACCAGGCACAATATATGTTCCCAATACAATCTTTTCTTTGTATGAATTACATTACAATTACATTTCATTTTACTAGCTCATTCTCCTAACCATTACTGAAATAAATAAATCTAAAAGGGGGAAATTTAGAATGCAATCTGTGTTCAGATGCTGCACTTAAATGTAAACTGTTTTAAAGAGAAACTAATACAGAAATGATATTTTAGGTAATATAAAATATGAGAGCATGACTATTTTCAAAATGCTGCGTGATGGGAAAAAATTATCCAAACTATACATTAATAAGGAGGTGTTACATTTTTTATTATAGGGCTTTAATTAGAATTGAGCAGCAGCAGCAGCAGTCTAGCACTAGCTTTACCGAGTCAGTACTAGAGAGATGTAAAAGTGGCAGGAGTGGCGAGGCTCATTGTGATTTATGGTGTTTACAGGAAAACCTGAAAGGGATGAAATCAGCCCCAAGATGAAAACTGCTGCAGCAGGAAATTATAATAAATGGTACTGCAGGAGAGAAATGCTGCGCGTGGACTATGCGCCTCTATGATCAGATGTGAATAGAGCGGCGTCCTCGATGAGCTTGTCCACACATTGTGGGCTTAATGGTCCAGAGCGAGAGGACAGACTGCAAACAAGGAGCGGCGATTTCGTTCGCCGAGACTCCCTCGCCGGTCCGCCTCACCGGAGTAGCTTGGCATCCAGGTGGTTTGCTGAGCGCCACAGAGTGGCCCTGCGCCAAAGCAAGCAGGATGTGAATGTGATAATATCATATCGCAGCTCTTCTAAACTTGGCAATCACTGTTATAATCAAATATCTGGAAAATTTCCTCAAGGGCCCAGGCAGGACTTGGATCATTTATTGACAGACTGCGTGTGGGACAGGCGACATCAATAGTGTCATTCATTTAGTAGGTAGCTCAATGAAAACCCTGATTTAATACTAACCCTTGGCTCTCTCAGATCAATAAGCAATAAAGTGATGGAATGACCCTCTGAAAATGTATGACATTTCCAAAGACCATGAAGCATATAATACACCACTGCTAATAGAATAACTGGAAGATAGTTTTAACTGGTTTCCTTATGTTAGCATGCTAACATGCTAAACTATGATGGTGAACATTATACCTGCTAAACATCACGTATAAAATATGCTAGTATTGTCATTAGGAGCATGTTGGCATGCTAATATTAGGATGATTATTTAACTAGCTATCTTGCTGATTTCCACCATGCTTTCATGCTACACTGGTAACAGAAATTGAGTGTACATGGGAGACGTTTCCTGCCAAAGATCTACTCAGGTTTAGGCAACAAACCTACTTGTTTAGGTTTAGGAAAAGACTATGATTTGTGTAAAAATACAACCTTTGAGGCAGAAAGCCCTCATTACTAAGCAGAACCCTCTTGGGGAAGAATAAAAAATACCGCGTGTGAGATTCCACCAGGTTTTCATTATACTCTAAATCACTAGACCCAGACATGACTTACAGCGGGCCTTAAAAAAAAATCCGCAGTTTTAATTTTAATTGCAGCATGTAAAAACAGAAATGATTCAGCTTTCCATCGCACAATCTGATATGCATCCCCTCAGTGGTGGTGTCTCTCTTCCACTCTCATCCTCTCCCAAAGCCTATTCTCCCGGGCACCTGGGTGCAGCTCAGACAGAATGGGGTTAGGATTAAACAAGTACCCAACCCAAGATTCCCTGCAATACTTAAACTCCATGAACCCGACCGTGTGTATATTCATTACAGAGAAATGGTGGTTTTACAGCTCCAACCTCTTCTCTAATACACACACACACAAAAAGACACGTATGGACTGACATTAATGGGCATGTAAGAAACATGTACACCCACACAAAGGGAGGAAAAAAACGCCTTGTGGAGATTTCTCAAGCTGTGTGTGTGTGTGCGTGTGTATATATGGCAACAGCCCAAGGCTACATGTCTTGTCTGTCTGCACAACCTTGTCTGGGAACGGAGATGTTTCGCACATTGGTGAGAGAGCCATGAACGCCTCCACTTCTTTCACAGATCTGCCAAAGGTCGGAAACCGGAATGGTAAATCAAAACACAAATCTAGCTGTGAAGTAATATGAAACAATGCTCTTTCTCAGGAATTGGTTTACTTATCCGCTTGAGATCACTCCGACGGAAAGGTCAGGCTGTCTATCAGATGATTAACACATACATATAAAAAAAAGAAATGGATGAGAATTGTTTTTAGCTTGGCAATGGAAGACTCTCTTGCTCTAGGCAACCCTAACCCCAATGGGCCTCCTGTCCATAAATTTAACATCGTTGGCTACTGGTCAGAGGAACTCTTTCTCTCTGCTTCACAGCTTAGTGATTGTATGAAGGTGACTCACAAGCAGGAAGAGACACAGTTTAGAGCATATCCTGTGTGTGAACTGTGGTATACAACCAAACATGGTGAGGCCAAAATTAGCTGGGCTGTGAGAATTAGAAAAGAGAGACAGCAGAGATGAAGAGCGATAGGACCGAATCAGCCCCCAACTCACATAAAAAAAAAAATAAGACAACCGAGACGACAGGAGAGGGAAAGAGTTTGAGCCAAACTTGGTTTGCGTGCGTCTTCTTCCTGTCCAGTGTGGCAACTCTGGCTAGACCAACACAGATGTCACCGTTTGCTCAACGCCGGCTCAGCTGAGTGGCATATTAAGCCAGATTAGAGAAGGAAACCGAACACTAAAACTGAACATTTGTGAGCTATGACCTAGAACATTTATTGTGGGTGTGTCTTATACTCACGAGTCAACTATTATTTGGCTAAAAGTGACTCATTCTGTTATAAATGTGGAAAAATACCAGACCACAGCTGACCCAATGGCTTAGTGACAAAAAGAAAAAGATTGATAGCCATTACACCGAAGAAAAACGTTAGATGGATGAAATATGGAGAGACAACTTTTCTTAGTTCCTTAGTGGAGCAAAATACAACTTGGTCTATGGGAGGCACTGTATTAGCATATTAGCATTAATCTCAATGTATAAAATATAAAAATATATTCTTATAACATCTATGTACAATGGTATGAGTGTTTAAATGCTTTTAATAGACTGCTGATTAGTTTGGGATTGAGAACTTACATTGCTGATAAAACATTCTCATCTCATGGAGCAACATTTGTTTATGTTTGATGGTGTTAAAACCTTTATACTTATATGTATGTTGATATTTCTGGCCACTTGGGGGCAGCAGAAACAAGCCGAAAACAACATTGACATATTACCACCTTTTATGTTATTACAGTCGGGGATAAAAGAGATAGTCATGTTCAAAGTCGAGTGGAAATGTGGCAAACGACAGTAACGGTCAGTTGTAATAATTAGAATTGTGACGCATCACAAAAGCCAAGTGAACTAGCTGGCCTACCCCATACTGTCTTGAAGAAAGTATGCCTGCCACAGGAAGTAGGAGCTCATAGGAAGAACGCCCTGTAAACTTAAATCAACAGGATATGGATCATTTACAGGGTAGCATCCACTGTTCTGCAGGAGCAGTAACCAAACCCGGCTGAAATAAGGTTCTCAAACCTCTTTGTATCTTTCTCTTCAAAGGCATCACTTCAGCTGATCTACAGGCAGGGCCATGGGCTCAAGTAAATACAGTAATCTGGTCATCAGACAGAGTGGAACGTGCCCCCCACCAGACCCTCCTTCCAGGAAGTAGTCATGTAAATACTCTGTAAATGCTCTGCTGACATGTAACGTAAAACACGCTGAAGGCCACTGGCTGCAGTGGGGAGGGCAAAACGATCGAATTTGCAGGGCTGATGGCAGATAAATTGACCACAATTTCGATATTAAAAAATAATCCCAAATCACAATGGAATTACATCTCCTGCCGCAGACATGCGGTGCTTTTCACTAACAGGCCTAAGAGAATAGAGTCCGGCTCTTCAGAGCATAGTGTTCCTGCGTGCTGCACTTCAAAACGGGATTTCTTCTTGGATCGCAAACGATCCAGGGGCTCAGATTACAGATGCAAATATACACAGGTCTGTTACTTTTATCTATTTCCTAGCAGTTAAAGCAAACCAGAGGGAAAGTGAGCTTTAGTGAGCTGCTCTGTCTATTACAGGTAATAAGAAATTTGCCATTCAGCACATCATCTACAGTCACTGCTCCAGTCAGCCAACAGTCTGATGGATGGCAAGTCACACTCAAGCTGTGACACCATTGATTTTCTCCGCATACAACCCCAGACTGCTGATTCAAGATAATGTTACATTTAAAAAAAGGCTTTGCTGTGATACTGTGGTGATAAATTCAGCCCATGAAACTGATAAATGAGTTCAGGAAACATTGACAGGTGGGATTTAGTCCCAGGTCATTGATTTATACGTCTGGATGATGAACAATATTTATAATTTATCGGTAAACTTGTGCCTCCCATTCTGGTGCTTTTAGAGACAAATAGATTATTGAGAGGGCTGCAAAACTTCAACCGTCAAGACTGGTTTTCCTGTGCGGGGAATTAAAGGCTGTCCTCTGTTGTAATAAACATATCCAGAACTGTCAAATACTTTACATCCAGTGAACCACAGTGTCATTTAGTGACATTTCACATTATTTACCACACCACACTTTATCACGATGATATAAACTGGGGATTTAGTGATTTTGTTGTTAGCCTCCATTGATCCGAAACATCAATGCCCTTCTTACGATTGTCTGTAAATCAGACTAGAGTTACAGTAAATATCCCTGTGCTCAGCTCTAGTGATATTCTGTAACCCTTTATCTTTTAAATATCCACATTACTCTGAACCAAGCTCCCACCAAGTCAGTTAGAGACACATCTTTTTTCTCTCTGTTTTGGCAGTCAATCCACAATAAATCGCAACTTTTCACAAAACTTGAATTGTTTTTTGAATGCCTGGGCGAATCTGAAAACGCCGGCCTGAGGCTTTAGTTCAGATGAGGAAATAAGATTGGAGGCTGTGTGGCAGTGTACTGGGTTAAGAGGGCAAATTGTACATACGCTAAAGTTAGAAGTAGTTGCATAAAGAATGTAAAAAGAAAGCTTGACTACCACGGTTACAAAAAGTTACAAAGTTCCCAGAGCTGTCGTCAGAGGGGGTTTCAGATGCTGTTCGTTTGAAGCATAATAATGCAGATATTTCTGTCACTCATTTTAAATGTCAATATAGCCGATCACACAGCACAGATGCTGTCACTAAACGACTCAGTGCATAACTGCTAGCATGCTGCTACCTTGAATTCTTAAAGAAAAACGTCTTTCTTGCATATCCTCCACTGTGATGACTCGCACGCACTGAAAGTCCATGTACGAGAGGAGGCGTTTTAAATAGTCTGATTTGAGCAAATTCAAGGTTTCACAAGATGAGCAATTGATGTCCAAATAGTCATTTTGAGGGTGACGTATTCCTTAAATTGGCTAGGTAATTTTTTGGGGGGGGGGGGTTTGTAGAGTGAAAGAGGAGAATTTATTGTCCTGTCGTTTTCGTGGTTAAGTGTAGGAGGAGATCCTAATCTTAAATAAATTATAATGAAATCAACTTGAAAACACAACTGTCGAAAGTGTTTTCACAGCCGACTTAGCGAGAACACAGTCTCAGTGCTAGCTCTAGTCCAGCTCGTATCCGCCTTGGCCATCACCAAAGGGGATGAAAGGTTGGGGGCCTCGTCAGAGAGTCATGCTACCTGTCATGGGGATTACTGGTGTGGATCATTGGAAGGCGCTGTAAACAAAAGGCCAACGTGCACAGCGCTGAGGAGTGGAGATAAGGAGGTGTAGGAGGGGTTTGCGTGGAGGGAGGGGGGTTGTTACTGATCATTGTGCCAAGCTAGCAGCTGTGTGATGGATTTCACACACACACACACACACACACACACACACACACACACACACACACACACACACACACATCTACTCGTCTACCGCTGCATCACTTTGTGTCAAACAAAAGAGCAAATCAGCCCCTTATGAGTGCACGCAGTAGCGGTTCACCATTCATGTCATTGCCCTCGCTGCATGGGGGAGCAAACACACCCCCATGGTCCTGTGGCGTGCCGAACACAGGCATGCAATTATTGTCTTCGTCGGCCACACTGATCCCAGAAGGAACACAAATGCACACAAAAAAAAAAAAATCAGTTTGCAGTCAGGAAAGCTGGTTGAATTCAACGTGAATCCGTGGATATATCGGACAAATCCAGCAACATGACAGAGCTGCATTGTCTGTTCTGGTATCAGACAAGTGCAGCATCTTGGCGTACACAGCAGACAAAATCTGAACAGGATATTGCATCCCTCGTGACATAAACTGTGAGCAGCCCCCTTCAGTTTTATAATCTGTGACATTACACAAGCAACTAACAACAGAGATGCCATGTCAGCCTCTCCAGAGGGTCAGAAATGTGCGGATTAGACTGTCATTAATACTGAATCTGGATTATGGCAATCCTGAGGCTGCTCTACCGCTACAGATTACTTCTATCCCAGCGCCGCAGCAATGAAAGACAATGGCACTTTCTGTTGCCCCAGAAGTGACAGTACCGCACAGTAACAAAGGAGGACTCATTTCTAATAGGGTCAGGAGTGATTAGACAAGCGGCAGGCCCGGCCGCTCATATAGGAGGTACAAGATCTCCCAGAATCCCCCAGAATCAGACTGGATTTGCCAGATTACGACACCCAACTTCAATTAGCCCATTAGTTAAGTTACATGTTGTACAACGGGGTAAAATGGCTATTTAGTTTGGAGGCTGCGAAGATGTTTCACTACAACATGGCCTCGTGGAAAAAGACCAGACTCTACATAAACAGAATATAGATTATTTGTGGATAAATCAGACTTTACGAGCAGCACTTTACTGTGATAAACAAATGGCACCCAACTGTCTGTCTAGACATCTTAACATCCTGTGATGGCATCTTATCCATTACAGATGATGCGAGCGCTGTTGGGCTTTTGATGCATTAGTAAATTGTATATAGACCTTCAAATCATATAAAGCAGACTGGAGTTGTATCGGTTTCAGTGGCATTTATAACATCACAATGTATTACGCTGCAACTTCAAGCCAAAGCTCAGAAATACACTAAATGATTGTCTCTGGCTATCACAGCGAATTTTAAGGAAATTGAATGCAGTAATTCATATTAAAAAAAGAATTGCAGCATTACGTTATTCTGAAACCAAAGTATCAATGTTCCTTTCTTGTGGCAGAAATCTGAACAGTAGGGGGTAGTATTATTTCAGGCATTGCCAGTCATCTCATGACATTAAATAAAAAGATATTCTAATATATTTGGTCTCCTTAGCATTCCTTTATTTCACAATACAACGCGTTATTGATTTTTCAAACGACGAAACTCAAAAGGAAAGACACAAAGTAGAGAGAGGGGATCAGCGGGAGTTACTGTAAACAAGAAGTGAAGACAGGAACCTCTGAAGACTGAGGGGGTGGCGGGGAGGGGCGAGAGAGTAAAGGAGAGAGAGAGAGAGAGAGAGAGGGAATATCAGCGTGACCTGTCCTTGCCCCACAAAAACAAATGACATCAGAGTAGCTGCCAATCAGCTGACGTGGCTCAGAGAGAGGCTCTTTTCTGACATTGTAGTCTGCCGTGACTTTTTCAAAAAGTAGAGGAACTGCTCCGTGGATTACCGAAATCTCACGCGTTATTAAAGAATACACTTCATTGTTACCGTCAGTGGTGACTAATGCCGATGGTTTGAGCGAGTAAAGACGCCTGTTATTCTTCATGTAAAAATAAAAAAAAGACACCTCAGTCTACAGTAATTGAATCCCAGACATATTAGAGGGAATCAGTTTCGAGGGAAAAATGAAAAAGCAATTACAATGGTTAATGCGGCTGGCTCTAATTAACTTAATTGGACGCATCTTGGTGATGCCCTTATTGAGTTGAATCGCTGCTTGTCATGAGAGCAAACAACATTCTCAATCTATGGCCTGCACTTTCTCACAAGATTTTACGCAGTAACCGAACCTGGTGTTATCGCTAAAGGTCAAGAGGTTAGCACTAGCAGGAAGTACTAAAGTTAGCCTCTTCAGCGACACAGCAAATCTTTAAGCAAAAGCTCATTTCATCCAGCAAAGATGAGAGTTTCAGAAAATAGGAGAGGCTCTTCTTCTCAGGGCTCCATACACTGGAGAGTGTTGACAGAAAATCATTTCAAATCTGGTGCTCATCCAAAGGTCAAAAGCAGAGTGTGCTCCTGCTGTTCCAAAATCACAATTTGACCACCTTATCTAATTATGTATATCTATGAAGCAAAGTAGACAGATTTGAATGCTCAACATTTTGACACGGACCTTCAGTGATACTGTCCTATGGCACTGAAATAGGCTGTTAAAAAGGTGCCTTTCTCTGTATTTCATCATTATATAAACAAAAGTCCTGCACTAGA
Source organism: Myoxocephalus aenaeus (assembly GCA_038501785.1). Classification (NCBI taxonomy): domain Eukaryota; kingdom Metazoa; phylum Chordata; class Actinopteri; order Perciformes; family Cottidae; genus Myoxocephalus; species Myoxocephalus aenaeus. The sequence goes on along the minus strand of JBAMJR010000065.1, from coordinate 4,090,240 downwards.
ATGTTCCATTACAACATTATATTCTCTGATTTATTACATCTGAGTTCAGTTTGAAACAACACAGCAGTGGACACCAGCTGTTTCAATGCAAAGCACCTCTATTTTTACTGTCAAATCAGCAGGTTTTTTTTCCGCCAGACCTGGACGGTGAGTGAGTAGCATTCTCTAATGACGGCCAGTGAGTTTGAGAAAGATACTTTTTATATTAGATTACCAGCTGTAGAGATCTGTGCCAGACAAAATCCTTGGAAATAGGGCCCACACAATAAAATGCTACGCTACATATCAAACCAGGAACACACACACACACACACACACACACACACACGCACACACACACACACACACACACACACGCACACACGTGCAACATTGTAAGGCACTGGATCACTTTTGGAGAATTCCAGGTCTGTCTGCGATTTAAAAAAAAAAAGCTGATAGAACAAAGCAAAATGATGTGGCTTTATCAATAGATGCTGCACCGTTTATGGTGTCGTGATCTGCAATGTTTTCATTCACATTTCCAGATTGTTGTACAATTAGACAATAGGAGGGATTAAATAGTGAACAGCCAAAAATCCTCACATTGGGGAAGCTAGAAGCATAATAAATGACAATCGATTGATTGACTATTAAAATTGTTTCTTTCAATTAACTCGTTATTTCAGCATTACACTATTTCTTATTGATCAGCTCAAGGGTAAACCTTGCACAGAAAAACTTACTTACATTCATCCCTCCCCACAGAATGCAGATACTGGCACACCCATGTCGTGTCTGGCAGCCACTGTGTGCTTTAAGAGAGGAGATCCCGTCCCAGAAGCAGCCTGTGCCACCGTCACCCCGGCAGGATCTGAAGGAGACCTAATTGAACGCATGCTAATGAAAGATGTGTTAAAAATTCCTCTTCATCGCGGAGGGGGTTGCATTTTGGCACCGGCAACCGCAGCTCCCTGCGTGTCATCTTCCCCAGTTGTGCTTGTAGTTTGAAGTAGAAATCACCCCCACCCCCACCCCGACCCCCAATTTTCTCGCCCTCTTTCCTTTCATTTCCCCTCCACAGCTCACACCCAGCCCCCACCCCCACCTTACATATTTTGACAATAACCAATTACAGTCACAGGAATGCAGGGCAAAACGTGTGCCCTGGAGCATGCAGGTTTTATATCAGACTCCCCACTGATATGATAGTAACAACATGGGTGGGGACGCTATAAAAACAACCCTCTGCTTCACCTTCTCATATTTTTGGAGCTTGTGGAAAATGACAGCTATAGTGGCGGCTGGTAGACCAAGCTACCGCCGGCAGACTAATGAAAACAATCACGCAGAGCCGCGGGAGTTCCGGCTGTTTTCAGGACAAAAGTGCACAGCGCTGAAGGACCAACTGCTCGCTGGTGCAGCCACACGGGAAAATAATGAAAATGAACTCAAACTAGTCTGTGCTAATGACTTTTTTACCATGAGACTAAACGCATCCCTCTGGCTAACTAGGTGGCTAACTAGTCCCCTGCTGGGGCCCAGCTGCTGGATGTGATAGTACAGTAATGAACTGAAAGCAAAGGCTTTTACTCATTTCCTGTTTTAGAGCTGTGTCCACATGTCGGATTTGGTTTAAAATGCTGCACAACAGACTCAACATTTCTACAACACAGCAACTAAACACTGCAATACTAAACAGATCCCTGTTTGGGGACTAAATCCCAGCATGCTGTGCGTGCTTCCAACAAAGCCGGCAGTCCTGCTGCTTGCCTCCACATCTAACACAGGCTCATCCGAGGCTGTCGTAAAAGACTGCAAATGAGGGAGTGTCTTCAGAGAGCGAGGCTCTCTCCCTCTCCGGGGAGGACAGATCTGATCATCAAATCCTTTCCTGTCTCCATGTTGAGACCCTCTCCGCAGCAAACAGAGGTCCTCTCATGTGTCGCACTCCGCTGCCCACCAATTTTGATAAAAGGACTAAATATGTAAGTAAGATTGCACTTGCAAGAGGTAAACAAGGACATCTGGAACTAAATTACAAACAAACTCCATTATATACAATCCCTGCCACACATTCTGTGCAGCAATGCCATTCAAGGGATGCAGTAGTATACGCAGGCAATGGTGAATAAATTATAATAAACGCACTTTGAACACCTTCTTTACACCACAAAGACAGCACAGCAGGAAGTGTCTCATAAATAAAAACAACACAGATACACAGTGTGGTAGTTTTCTAAAGTGTCCGTGTAATTGCTAGAAGGATAACAAATCAGTCCTTGTGCAAAGGCACGGCACATGGAGGAAGCCCACAGGGGACGCAGACTCCAGCTTTTAAAAATACATATCCCATAATGTATATTAGTCTTCTGTTTAAGCTCCAGATGCGGAGGGAGTGGAAGCGGGGAGGAAGAGGGTTCCGAACAATTCGTAGTTCACCAGCAGTAAAATAGACGTTTGTGTGAAAAGCCACCCACCGACTAGCGTGGGCCTACAAAGAGACGCACTGTGTGATATTCAGCCCTGGGACACATCATTTTTTATGATTACCGTGATCTCTAACCTCATTTGCCTCCGTGTCTTGGTTCTCTAGGAGCGGCAGAGAAAACACTCTGTCGTTGGCTGCCTGGGATCCCTGCTCCGTCTTAGCCAGAACACAACCGTCTCACAAGGTGCCCCGAAACAGAGGAGGCCCAGAGGAGGAGTGGGCAGATACAGGAGGAACTAGGCTGTGAGCACACATTGCTCAATTATCATCACCATATGTAGCGAGCACTACATTTCCAACATTAATGAAAGAGCTTATTAACAGCTCCAGAATAAATCAGAACCACTTCATTTACATCCAAGTCTGAGGATTTGGAATTGAGATGCCTAAAAACATCAGGCGAAAAGACTGCAGATGTAAACTAGCCATTGAGATTACTTGGGTATTAATACTGCGGTCTGTGTGAGCTTTAGTGTGATACACTATACACAAAAAGAAATGTCACATCAACAGCTCGTAAAGCTCCATAAGCCTCATTGTTTCATTGCTTAGCAATTTCCAGTCTGAAAAACCTGGATCTGTTAAAAGGAGATTGGTTGAAACTAGAGCTGAGTGCTCCATTAGTAGAGAAGTCAATCAATGGCAACTGTTTTAATAATATGAATCATTTGAGTCATTTATTTCCGAGCAAAAATGACAAACATGTGCTTGATCTAGCTTCTCCAATGTGAGGATTTGCTGCGTTTTTCAGTTGTATGTCATTGTAAACTGAATATCTTTGAGTTTTGAACTATTGGTTGGATAAAACAAGGTCTCTGAAGATGAACCGGTCATTTTAGTTAATGACAAGCTTTTTATAAACAAGGCAACTAACCCATTAATTGAGAAAACATTTCCAACAAATGTTTTTGTTGCAGCCCAACTTTTACCGGATTTTCCCCAAAACCTAAATCTGCCCAAAGAGCCCAAAGTTGCTGGCACGTCTTACTTACTCATATTTAAGTAAAATACAATCAAGAGAACATTTTAAGGAAAATGCATACGAGCTGCAGATTATGCACCCTCTGAGAAACACAAGAACCATAAAACTGCACAGAAATTTAACTTTTTAACACTCAATTAACACTTTTGGGGTGGTAATGAAAGCTGAAAACAAACCCTACATATATGGAATTGTCATCCAATTAATATCTCCCACTAATATCTCCCACTAAAAACACAAAATAGCTCCTCGTGGTTGAATCTCTGCTGGCACCAAAGCAGACTCAATTACGATAAACACATATCCCATCATTGTGTGGATCTGGCAGCGTCTCTGGCCGAGCACAGAAAAAGGCTTTGGCAGGGTTTGGATGGGTGTGATCGTCAACAGTGGGCTCTCCCGGTGGGAAAACATATTGTATGACCAAATGCTGCAACGATTCCAAACGTACAGCATCGCTCAGTTTTGGGAATCAGCATGTAAAAAAAAGAAAGAAAGCATATATGTTGCTGCACCGTGAACATGTCACAGCACTGATAGATTACGTCTCCAGAGCTGAAGGTCAGTGTGACAAAGTCATAGTGTGGCCCGTGTTTCCTTATTTAGATGAATCAATCCAATCTCCCCAAGAGGACCGGGCTTATTATCTTCAAAATTATTAGTGCTAACTATGGGTGATTTATTTTCTGATGGAAACAATCTTACGTGATGACACTATAAACAAGGCAGAAGCGGGCGCGTAATTTGTTTGGAGAGCATAATGATGTTAATCAAATGCCAAGCACTTCTCAGTTCTGAGATTTGAGGATTATATTGAGAGAGTTGACATCTGGAGCATCTTTGATCAGTATTATAAAAATGTAACACACTGTTAATCAAACTGAAAATCTACCCTCTACCAAATTAATGGGTAATGCCAGCCACTTAAAGACAAGTCTTCACAAGTAAAGATGTGACATTTGAGAACATGTCAACATTAGAATTGGGAAACTGACCAACAAACCAACATCCTTAAAGCTAATGTGGCTCATAAAAACTAATATTGGGGCTATTATTATCATCAGATTTCTCTCTCTCTCTCATATGAATACCAGACTTGGCTCGGATCTGCTGGCCTCTCCTATCCAATCTCTTTTTAGTCTTTTGGCCATCAACATATTAATTCTTTCCAAATCTGAGGAAGCTAAATACGACTACCATCAAAGTTGACACGGCTTGCATCACTGTGGGCTTGCAGTCACGTCCTTCCGTCTCTCGGTGTTTCTGTTTTGTTTTATCTGAAACCGTATCATCTCTCTTCCTCCACACGGAGGCAGATACCATCACATCGCAGCAGCTGAAGCTACATCCTTAAACACAGACAGGAATTCAATAAGATGAGGCATGTTCAAGGTCCATCCCTTCGTTTCATTCCAACATGCTGCATGACCCAGCTGCCATTAACCTTGGTCGTTTATATCACCCGGGACAGCTCTGATGATCATCCCCATATATTAACGCTTTCTCTGGTGCTCCACGGAGCCTTGCGTGCCCATCAGCATGCAGGGCGTGTCGGCTAACCCCCCGACTCGCTGCCGCATCCAACTACCCTCATTTAGACCCATTCATCACGGTCACACAAAAAAAGGCCTCAACACTATGGAGCTCCCAAAAGAGTCAAAAGTTAAAAGGCGCTCCAAGAGATTTAATAGATCTTAACTCACTCGCCACGCCACGTCCTTTTCAGAGCAACACAAAAAGTGACAACTCAAACATTGAATTAACGCTTGTCCCAGTCACTGCGGGTCTTTGCGATGCGATCAGCACTCTTTTAATTATCCCGCGCCTCAGGAACACTGACGTTAAAAAGGGGAACCTCGGCGCAGATAAGACTGCGGATGAATAAAATAGGAGTAGAACTGACTACTCCCTCTGTGCGGTGGGTTGAAACTGTTGCTCTGAATATATTTGACACCACGATCAAATAAAATAAGCCGTCGTTTTGAATAAGCCTATTGTGCTGGTGTGTTTATTGGAGTTACTCCAGGGCCTTCAAGCTGCGTCATGTTACTGAAAACACAATGAAAATATTGAAGGGCTGACATGACGATCACACACACAACTCCCTGTGTAGCAGCCTTAAAAGAATGCTGCTTTAGTAAGCATCCATTATTCATTAAACGCTGCACTCCTCCATGTCAACAACCTCTGTAGTGATACAGCCAAACCATTATTTCCTCTTTCACTCTCTACACTTCTCTCTTTCTGTATCATCCAATCACACCCTTTTTTTTTTCCATCTCGTGTATGATCGGCTGCCAGCTCCTTAAGAGCCTGTAAACTCCAAAAACATTTTTAAAAAACATGGTATAATCCAAATGTTAGTGACTTTTGCAGCTGCTCCGCATAGCATTTTATGGAGGTGCAAGAGGAAAAATGATTGCATGTGCTGATGTATTGCTCACAACAAAAAAATGGAGGTTACATGCAGAGACTGATAACATAAGTCACAAGACAGGCTGGGACCTTGATGCATCTCCAGTTGAGCCTTATAGTTTATGGTGCTTCAGAAACGAGGGGAGATAATCACTCTTTATTCACCATCGCCATGTGAGACCCGGCCTCACGCCTGCAGCTTTGGGAAACACTCGAAAGACACTTTAGTGCGTTTGCGTCCGAGCAAGAACATTAAAGTTCTATAATGTTTGAGGGGGACGTTTGAGAGGCACATTAACAACAAAATAAACAAAAAGATTATTAAAAAACATCAATGATTCCATGCATGAACACATGTACAACAGACAGCCTCAGTTTCACACAATTTGCATCATCTGTTAACCCCAGAGACACTATGATAAACATCAGGCTATTGGAGAATGTGTGGGTGTGGCTTCCTATGTGCATATAAGATGAATGCATCTCACATTCAAGATCAAACAAACTGCCTTCAAGGCAAATCCACAATAGCTGAATATATATATATATTATATTGAGTACGTTTTCAGCCTGTGGGACGCCCTTTGTTTTCCACAGAAAACGTAATATTTGTTTTTCAAAGTGGTTCATTCAGATAAAATCAAGTGGACTGACATGTTTTGAGCCAGAGCTGGAGAGGTTTGCCTTCAGTTCAGTAGAAATCAGGCCACATAGCGCAGGGAGTTAATCTCTTATGGGCTCCACCCTGCTTTCCCTGAGCAGGTCACCAAATTAGGCTGCCATATTTTGGCCTGAAAAAAAAAAATGAAAAAAAAAAAAAGAACGTCGGGGCTCAAGTGAATAAGAGTTATCAAGTTAAAATCCCATCTGTCAATGTGCTTCCCCCACCAGCAGCGGATGTTATGGGATTATGAGACTGTGTGTGATTACAACAAATAACTTTTGGCAGGCTGCCGCCTTTTTTTTTTCTCCATTTCTACAAGCTAGCAAATGCAAACAAAAACCTACAGATCTCAGGTTTTCAATGTATTTCTTCCCCTCTGGAGACTCCTGAAACAACTGCAAGGTCACCAGCTCAATCTCCCAAAGCGATCTTTGTGGTGTGCTTTGTAATTTGCTCATGTAGCAACTGACAGAAACACAATAGAGAAACTATGTGTTGCCTGGAGGCGAGAATACACCCATATTACTACTGGGCAGCTGGGGTGGAGTGACATCATGCAGTACTTCCCTGGGCCCTATTCTCTTATTCAAACCAGAAGGGCTTGACCTAGTGGTTCTCAACATGGGGTTCAGGATCCCCTGAGGGGTCCTAAAATAAATCTGAGGGGTCCCAAGAGGATTAAGACATATTTACGTTTCATTGAATTGTGTTTAATGGTGCGGACTCCCCTCTGGTTCTGCATTTGCAAAATACTGGACACCTTCACCTCTTCAGGCCTCTATTGAAACAGGTGGAGACAAAAGTCTATCTCTGATCGATCTGCTCACAATCCAGGGCCACAACACGGTCACACGCGTTTCCTTTCCTCGTCATCCCCCGGATTTAAATGTACCACATCGGCTAACAATGAGTACAACAGAGAACACTCAATGTTCAATTGCAATGGTGCAGTCAAATGTCTTGTCTGAGCCTTTTAGCTTGAAAAGTGACTTTCCTCTATCATCAAAATAGTTTGAATACAGTTCTTTCCATCGACTAATCAATGCATCTACTAATTGTTGCAGCTCCAGTTGACTCCTCGTCAATACAGAAAGGTTTATTATGGTTTATTGCACTAATTTGGAATAACAGATGGGTTTAATTTAGCATCTCCTCGAAAGATTATCTCTCTTTTGGGTCTCGTGTGCGCGGCCTCACTTACAATGCCTCCTTTGAGCAGATGGTGGGTGAGTTCAGACGCATCTGAAAAGGGAGAAATCTTGATCTCAGTCCAGCTGTTTCAGTGCTGCAGCGGCCCAGCAGAGTTTTAGACGCAGCCGATAGTAAACAAACACAAATATGCACAGCTGGAGTTTATACATGTATCAATCACGAGCCACAGCGGTGTCTCGCTTGGCCTTCCCCGGCAGCCGTGCAGCAACAGCAGCGCTGGCCACAGATCAGATGTGTGTGGGCTGCAGGTAGCTGCTTGAACAGCCATAGACTGTGCAAAGAGTTTAGTTGGGCCTCCTCTGACGGAGACACACCCTCTCAGCGTCAGTGAGGTCCCAGCTCTCCGTTAGGCTGCGGGGCTTTCCGGATCCCATCCTCCAAACAGGAAGCAATACACCGCTCACATGCTCCGTTTCTAATGTCCCTGGTTTTGCAGTCGCTGTTGCTATTCTGGCCCCGTTTTCGATCATATTTCATCATTTCTGGTAAGTCACATAGTCACATCCAATACAAACTTTTCAACCGCCCCGAACAACCTTTCCCAATAATCATTACTTTGCTTCTCCTGGTTAAGTGTGGGTTAAACTCTCCCCACTATTTATTATTACTAAATAATTGAAGCATGATGCCAAATCCAAAAGGATGACTGCAGGGTTTGCATTCTGTAGCAGTCGCCGCAAGCACAAACAAGCCTACAATTGCAACATGCTGCAGCTTAATGTGCTTTAACAAGCTTCTACTAATACAGGCAGGAAAATAACAGGTTGGATACAGATGCTGTTTGTATCCAAAGTGCGATCGTATGACTGCTCCATATTGCATAAATCATGAGCCCCTCTGCGAGGCTGGCTGAAACCGTTTAATGCCGGCAAATATCTGAGATGTTCTGGGTCAGGATCAGGCTCATCCCTAATTGTCGGGACTTTATACCAATTAGTTCCTTCTCCGCCTATTTGAGGGGGGAAAAAAGTGCACCTTCAAGCAGTGTAGTTAATGTGGCTGCAGCCTCGGAGAGCGCGCGCCACAGCGTGTAGTCTGGCAGCTCAAAGTTAGAATCAGAGTGTTTCCACGACTTAGAGAGGTGGCGGATAGATGGAGGGTGGGCGAGCTGCGGGATTTACTCGAGGCTGGCAATTTGAGGTTTATACCTAGCGAGCTTTTGGAAACTCCAGGTGTGTGCGCGCTCCTCTCCACTTCGCTGTGGATTTCATTAATCATCACATCTGTTCCTTTCGCACAGTGCACCCACGTTTAAATAACATGCACTTCACAAGCGTTACAAAAGGCCTTCTTACATCTGTATATATATAGCTGGAGAAAAAAAAACTTGAGGAGAACATCTTGGCAGTGTGTTAAACAGCAATTAAACGCAGGTTGGAAATAGCTACTGCAATTACAATCCTGTCGAGTTTTCGCACCATTTCATTTAGAGACTTAGACACACTATACAAGACCTACCTCGTCCCAGTGAGATGCATCACTGCACATGATACGCATTTCATATTCTCACTCCCGAGACCCCACAAAGAGAATAGGATTTCACTGGAATCAAATACGAATTGTAACGAGATGAAAGCCGAATCAATCTGCCGACAGCACTCAGCAGTTTAATGTTATTCCTTCCGGCGCGCTTACACAGTCTCATTTGTCTCGGCGTGACTATTTGTTTATTTCAATGCATCCTCATTAGCTTCTGCCACAATAATTACCATTCTTCCCAGGGCCTATATCAGGGAAATATCACAGGCAGACACACTGTTTATGTATGAGACTAAACCGTAAAAATGAAGGTGAATGACGTGAATATGAAACTAAATGACTAGTTTAAAGCATAAACATTCTTTAAGGGTCCCTTTGTATTTTCTGTTGTAATGTGTATCAAAACAGTAGCTGACAGAAAGTACAGCTGATTGTCAGCTAACGTCTGGTGGCTGCTTCCATTGAGTCGAAGCTCTGAGTGTTTTTTTCAGAGTGTTTTCAGAGAAGTCAGGTGTCTCTGGGCACGTTGCCTTATGAATGGAAAGCAGCAGAATTGATCATTGTTAAGCAAAAAAAACGGAAGCCACAGAATTTCATCGAGTGGTACCAGATGGACGACGAGGGGCTGACCTTGCCGTCTTATTGTCACATGGGACAAAAGTTAAACTTCCCACGTTCAAATTTGCCATATTTTTCTCTTCTGTTGATCGCACAGGCGATTCCCCTTGCTCAGTCTGCAGTGCTGTCAGATAGACTACAAGATGTATTAGAAGGAATTTAGCAGCGTCTCTCTGACGTTGATGAACTCAGCTTATTGTCCAGCCATGCTGTCATATTATGGCCCAAAATACAGTTACAGCACAGCTTTTAACCCACACAATCTGTCCATACAGGTACCATGAGCCCCAAATCCTAAAGACATGACAAAAGTATGCAAAATTAGTAGTAGTTTGTTTGTTGTATGTTTCATCATGATGAAAGTCTTTTCAGGAATATAGGCGGTCAAAGTCCCAAAGTTCTCTTGTTAGTGATCAGTGGAGCACAATCTTGATGGCGTCTTGGTTCATTTAACTTTTCATTTCCATGGTCTGATAAGACAAATGTCAGACTCGGTTCATCTCCCCTTCTCTTTAACCGACACCGTTACAATCTGCTCCAGGGGATGCTGATCTGTTGCTGACCGTGACCTCTGACCGCCCCCAGGGGAGAGACCTTCCCTACGGCGATTAATATGCTCGTCCAATGATTATTGGGTCACGAACCACTTCAAAATCAAAATCTGTGCAGCCAACTCCACATTTTGCATCCAAAGACAACATCTGAAGACATAACTCCAAAACCTTGAAGAGTCCTCCTCCAGTAGTAACAAGTCTTAGCAGATCCATCCATGATATCTGAAGTACCAATAGCCTCTGATCACCGACATGTTGCAACTGGCTCAACTGCAGCCCACACAGACCCACCGACTAGGAAAACAGGAGAATTAATCTTCACTGCGAAGAATTCCAAAAAAGACAATACACAAGAACATACACAAGAGGAAAGAAAAAAACACCACGAGTTGAGGACAGCAACTCCAAACGCGTGTTCCATTGACCCACATTGACACACTGGTTTGACTTAAGTCGCTGCAGGGTGTCAAACCGAGCGCTCCCAGTATTTTAAATCACACGATACACATCGCCGGTTTGTAGGAATGCGTTCACTGCCACATCGTAAAGCTGCACGCGCACCTGAAATGGACGGCTCGTGTGCAAACATCAAACCGTGCGCCGCCGCCGCTGCCGCCGCCGCTGCTGCGCGTAACGGACAGGTAACACGGCGTTTTTGTGTGACTGAAAAACGACAGGGAAAAAAGAAGAAATAAAAAGGTGCCGCCGAACGAGACGCCAAAAGACGGCTTGGCGACAGAAAGTAATCGCGCCACTCACCTTGAAGGCACCGACAATAAGTCCTGAATCGTGTTGGGGAAAGGCGAGGCGACGCTTCGCTGTTGCCGCCTGTCACCGCGGGAGGAGGAGTTTGTGTTTACTCCGACAAAACACAACTGGCTGTCAGCGAGCACACGGTCCTCCTCTCCCGCTCCGGCGAGGAAAGGGAGCCGCGGTCTGGCCGCTTGTTTTATTACAACGTGTGTGTGTGTGTGTGTGTGTGTGTGTGTGTGTGTGTGTGTGTGTGTGTGTGTGTGTGTGTGTGTGTGTGTGTGTGTGTGTGTGTGTGTGTGTGTGTGTGTGTGTGTGTGCTTCCTCGTGGGGTTTGTCCTCGTGTCTTCAGACATGTTTGTTTGATACGACTTTGGGTTATTGTTGGTCAAAACACACACACCGGTATTCATGATTTGAATAAGTTGCCGAGTGCATCGTAATATTAACGTATAGTTAAGTGTTATGTAACACTGCTTCTTCATTGCATAATGCATGTAGGTAAACATATATAATGATTAATATATTACAATTTTAAACATTTTCAGGACGTTGAGGAAGATGTCATTCCAACCAAATTAGTTTTGATAAGAAAGGACATCCAAACCTGTATTACAAACATGTATGAGAAAAGTTAATACTACACTGTTGCTAAATTTACACATTGTAATTACACCCAGGTGTAAGGGGATTGGTAGAAACATTCTGCAAAAGCATAAATAGCTTCTCTATGATGACTGAAGCAGGAAGTCCTTGAGCTTTATAGCTCCACTAATGCTGGAAAAAGAGTGTTCTCTTCTTAAATGTTGTGCCATAAATCAGTGGCACTAACCAGGTGACTTACAGTGTAAAATGACACAATTATAGATGCCAGAGGTCAGTTTTCTCTGTTTTTAAAATATCTTTATCCATGATATTATTGAATCAATGAGCCACATCGTGGCTTTAGTGCGTCATTGACGACGCACGCATGTGATCAGATCATCAGTCCTCTTCCAGTAATTTTAGTTTCAGTCAGACAGGTAAATAATTAATCTGCATTATGTTTTATGACCCTATAATTTCAAGAACAGGACTTTGAATGGAGGCTTGTGAACGTGGTTCTCTTACAGTGCGCCACAGGTTTTTTGAGCTCAACAAAGGGGAACTAAAGTGTCTTCTTCCTAAAGAAAATATTTCACAGCCTTCACAGTACATTCAGGAAACAGATGAGGTTTTCCTTCGCCGTCTGAGACCAGACACGACACAGTTATCATATTTCACCTGTTGAGGAAACTGGTGTCCTACCATGACAACCAGCTCTGTGTTTTCCTTTCAAACCAAAGGTCACTACCATAATCTAGAGACTTTATGACCAGCAGTCCGCTCCACCCAGAAAGGTAACTCATACACAGAATCTTTAGAGGATCAGAGGGTCCTAATCTGCTTCTGAGGCTTCATCTGAGCTTTAGAGAAGAGACGCTGGGACTTATATTGAACTAGCGCAACTGGAATACAGCGATAATGCCATCCCTTCAGAAAGTTCTGCTTTTCCTGTCCAGTGCGCTGGTTACTGCCAATTCTCTTTGGGTGTTGGGGTTCTGCATGTCAAGAACATGGGCTGAGACGACCATGGAGTGCACAAGAAATGGAACTAGCTTCTCCAATGGATCTGCTATGATCACTTTTAATCTTTTTGATGGGGATATGAACAGAGTCTTTTGCCCCTTGTTTGGAAGTCAGGACAAATTGGATGGTAAATATTTTCTCACTTATATACCTCGAGAATCTATAGCCATGCTGATAGTTTGGGTTTCATTTCCCCCGGCTCTTCCCATCTCTGAGATTCCTGCCTTCAAACAACATTACTGAAAAATTGTATTGAAACAATTACAACTGCAGCATGTATTTGCAGTATATGTGTGTGTGTGTATATATATATATATATATATATATATATATATATATATATATATATGTGTTGTTGCATTTATTGGGTTTACAATTACATTGTAATCCCTGTTCATTTTGAAGACAAACTAACCAAATTGGTGGTGTATGATCTATTAATTTGATAATCAACATTTCAGTTAATGTCTTTATCTATATCCTGTTACTCTTGATAATCAAAAGAACACACCGTCAATCATCGTTTTTGTATAGGTATATTTTCTTCTGTCAAAAGTGTTGGTAAATGAGGAACGAGACATATTCCTGTGACTATACAAAAATAAGCATGTCATTTGTATAATTGGATCACAATTGGATATCATCTTCAGATATTATTGTTTGTAAAGCATAGGCCTGCTCACACGGTTTCACCAGTATAATGCATGTAAACGCTCATATTGCTTTTATACTGTGTGTGTGTGTGTGTGTGTGTGTGTGTGTGTGTGTGTGTGTGTGTGTGTGTGTGTGTGTGTGTGTGTGTGTGTGTGTGTGTGTGTGTGTGTGTGTTGTAGTGATTCCTAAGTTGTTAGAAATAGGAGGTGTCCCTGCCGTGCTGCACTGTTTGGTCGTGGGCCTGTTGGTCCTGTGTCTGCTGTTTTCCACCTGCAGCATCCTTATCTCCCTCTACAACAGTGTCAGCAACCCTTACGAGACCTACATGGGGCCTATTGGCGTCTACGTCTGCAGCTCGCTCAGCGGTAAGAGAGATAAACGTTAGAGCACTAAGCATCTGTGAGTGATAGAAGTGTAATTGCCAGAAACAAATCAGCACATCTTTTGCATTGCTCTGATAAAGATATTTAAGTCTCTCTCTTTCTCCTGCAGCATGTTTGTCCGTAGTGGCCCTCTTAATATTTGCGCTGAACGTCACCATGACCAGCATGGCAGAGGATTTGGTACAGAACTACGCCGGCGCTGTTCTAGCAGACCTGAGGAACAAGTCTTCGGAGCTGTATCTAGGATACTACCTGGTCCTCATCTACACGGGGCTCTCTCTCTTCGCCATTGGGTTGATCTACTTTTATGACCACGCTGCCTACACACATAGGCAGGAACAGCAGAGGCCTACAGAGGACGCACCCAAGGAGATAATGATGTATTAGTGGCCTGCAACGGAGCAGGGTATCAGTGACGTTCATAAATTGCTCATCATAACTTTCTGGAATAACTTATTGTAATGGAGAATTACACACAGAAATCAACATGAACCCCAATAACATTTGTTTGTCTGTATTAGGTGACTGACACAACAGTTTGAATAAAATAAGTGAATGTAAATAAACAATTAAGATGAGGTTGTTCTCCTTCTTTTGTATTTTTATTATTATGTATGTTATTTGTTTGTTAAATTCCTTGGAACAGAATAACTTGGCAGTAAACCCCCTATTGTATTCTGATTAAATGAAGAATTTTTCAAAAACATTGCAGACAACTTTTATTTTATTTTTGGTCAATCAATGTTCCAGGTCTATTGAAAGGATGGAATAAGTGTAACATATTTGTAGTTGATGAGTGAATCAAATTGTTTGGGGAAAATTTAAGGTTAAATTAAAACAAGGGTGAGAACTGTTGAGGAGTATAGTGTGAAGAGGCACATGGGGATTCATTGATCTCTGCTGCCCTCTATCTCTGAGGGGCATACATGTAAAAAGACCAAAAAGTCAACCCCCTCTCCCTGAAACCGGAAGAGAAATGGATTTGGCAGATTTTTATTATTAATCACGGGTCATTTTCCGTCAAAAGTACAGAATGCAAAGTGAAATAGGGAGCACTGCACAGGACTCACATACTTGGATTCTCACAGTCATTTCCATGACTGGAAAAACCCAGACTTGGGACAGACGAGTGGTTCCCAACGTTTTGTAACCTCACTCTCCTGTCGGATGAACTCAAGCGTCTTCATCTCTTCGAAATTTGTCAACTTTGTCAAAGTTATTTTTACACTATTAAATATACAAAAGTGAATATGGTGACAATACTGTTATTATAAAATTGTAATGTCAGTGTTTAGGTCAAGTTTGTATCTTTATTAGGCCTATCGCCACTACTTTTAGCTAACTATTCAACTGGTTACTTTTACCAGTATATTTAGGCTAATCATAATGAATAATTGTTTAAAATACCTGAAAATTAAGCCTAAGCTATTTAAACTGCTTATCATTTACCTTTAGCTAATGATTTTTGACTGTTTATTCATTATTCTTACAAATATTTCAACCATTTGTCCATTAGCTACTTAACTTTAACTATTTTGACTGACATTTGCAACGATGTTAGCGATGACTTTTTAGTTGACTGTATCCATTGACTTTAAGAACTATTTCAACACATTATGCATTCTTTTTTGGCTAAGTGTTGCATCGTTTTACCTTTAGCTAGCTAACAATTTCAACCATGTATCCATTACCTTTAGCTAGCTGTTGAGGAAACGCTTTCACACTAGTTTTCATTCGCTCTCAATCACAACACAGAGTGTTCAAGTGTTACAGCAGCTGAGCTGACTTAATATGTGATTTTTTTTTTTTTTATCAAATAATTAGTTGATCCACAATCTTCCCACATACTTGTATCCCCTGGCAACTGCAGAAGTAGCCTGCATGCTTCCGGGTCTAGTACCCTCTGAATCAATGGAGTGAATTGATTACTTTTCTTACCTTCATTAATGCATGGCTCATGGTAGAAGCCATGCTTAACTTGAGCCCTTTAAACGCCAGTGATGCATTGCATTCGAACTGTATCCACTTCCTTTTGGGATTACCTTGCAAAAGCCTTGATGAGAAATACATTATTATTACAGATATGTTTAATTTATTTCAAAAATATTTTAAATACTAAAAAACAAGCAATGCTGACAAAGCTTGCTGAATCTGTAGAAGCTGAGACCGATCTCGCTGAGAGTCGGCGTCTATTGTCTCCTGGATCTTCAGACGCTCTCACAGCTGTGATTCACATGACTGTGTTGACATGCGAGCGGGGGCGAGGTGTCCTCTTACCGTTTCCCGAGTCCCATCACTCAGGGCCTAAAGTCTGTTTGGACATGCCCTTTCCAGCACCTCTCAGCTCCGCAACGCCTTCTACCTGCCTTCAAAAGAACTACTCTTCCTTTAAGTCTCACACTTCAAGGGACGTGTGGAAGGATGCAGCAATCTCCTTTGTGGTCCTCAGCGTGAATATGTATTACATTTCTGAGGATGCATGCTTTCTACAATAAATCAAAAAGCAATGCAGGCTGAGTAGAAAATCCACCATGCCTTCTGAGGTGCAAATGTTTGTTTTTTTCAGGTTAGGAGAACCATCTGCTATTCACAGTCTAGTGTTATTCATTAGTCTAACGTCTGTTTTTTAGGCTACTAAAGGGCATTGCGTTACGGTGATCAATATTTAAAAAAAAGTACATTTATTTTCCCACCTGTCATCAAACTACTCCTGCCAGAATATTCATGATGCAGCCTGATGTAACCCTTTAAGCTGTGACTGTGACTCAGTGTGAAGCCGGGGCAGGTTGTGTTCTCCAGAGGAGGCCATGTCGAAGCCGGCTTCAGTGAAAAACCGCCTGCTGTGAGATTGATAAGCTCTTCACAACACAGCTCAGAACTGTCAGCCATTAGAGACCCTCTTGTTTTATGGTTCACCCTTTGAAAGTCATCATTGACCCAATCTGACAGACTACAGCTAAACTAAAAGACATGCAAGAAGAAAATACTAAAACTTGACTTTACGTAATGTCAATAATTGACAGTGGTCACATATATGCTACATCTTTAGCCATCCCTCTTGATAAGAAATAAAAGGCTCCTCATAGACATGAATAAAGGGATTTTAAATTCATGTATGTCCTCGATTCTGAACGTCACCCTGTTTAACAGCTGCTGGAGGAGATATTTAACTATATCTATTACTGATCTTCACCCGTGTGCACTGAGGTGTGGAAGAGCTGAATTGCTATTGAGCGATCCCTCTCGCCGTTTGCTGTGCAAACATTGGTCGAATAAAATAAGAGATGGGTAGTAATCTCTTCCTCTCTGCATATACTCTCTGTCTCTTGGCTCACCAGAATGGGTAAACCTGGGATTATGCAGAAGCCCTGAGCCCTGACCATGCACTCTGTGTGATGGGATTAAAGCGGGAACTTTTGTACCTGTGAAACCTTATCCTCCTCGGTCCCGCATTACAGAGGCCTGTGAAACAGACACCTCCGGCTGCAGGGCAGGGGAGGGGGCACACATTCAGCCACGTAGAGTCCACTCTGGTGGGGCACATGGGGGGAGGGGTCTGCTCTTCTGGTCTTCAACCTTTGGAGTTAAGAGGTATAGGTGTAAGCGTATATGTGTGTGTTTGGGGATCTGGGTGAGGGGAGGGGTCTTCAAAACTTGTACTAACACTTTCACAACCACCTTGAAAGGCTCCTCACCTGCAAATACATAGATAGAGTTTTAAATCAAATAAATAGGGCAGAGTACACAGGCGCCAGGACAATAGAAACATTCCTCAGAGTATATATTATGGAGCCTATCAACCTCAATCATGCCCCAAAGCCCTTTTATTTGATGTCCTTATCACTACTGAGTGACCTTCTCCCTCCACAGTGCCAGTGAGATGAGTGTGTGTCTCTCAAGGTGTCCCTGTTGCCATTTAGGTATTGAACATGTATGGTCCCGACTTAGCAACAGCTGCGATAAAGTACATTACACATTTAATACACTGCACACTTACTCCTCTGTACTGTATATTTCCTACGGGATGGATATATTCAATACAATACTTATTAAAACACAGTTTTTAGTGACTTCTTAAGGTTTGTGCGCATCTTACACACTTAAACGTGCAATGTGTAAGATATGGTCAGAATGTTTGTTTAAAAAGTTTAAAAAAAGAAAATGAATACAGTGTTGACTTGTGTGTGTGTTGGAGAGATATCTACTAAGATAAGCTGTCCCAAAGGCAAGCTCGTTGAAGGCACAGGGTCAGTGTATTTCTTTTATTGGATTAAAAAGTAGCAGAAGCGACTCGTATTCCCCTTTCGTCCTCGCCACCACCAGGTGACCAGGAGACCAGGAAACCAGGTGACCAGGAAACCAGGAGACCAGGAGACCAAGTGACTAGGAGACCAGGAGACCAAGAGACCAGTTAGTGCATACACAATATTGGCCAACGCCACACGTGAACGCTAGCAGTCTTTATTTTGAAAAAAAGAAAGATAATTAAGTCTAATGCTGATTGTTTGATGTACCTTCAAATTTAGTAAGCGTTCCTTTATATGTCATATTTTAATAAATCTACTTCAAAGGAGAAGGCAGCCCTCTATTTCACTGCACATTGTACTGGTATTATTGTGTATATGTCCAATGAAAATTAAATAAGGGAAAGGGAGGAGTTATGGGCAACAGGTATGAGAGAATAACAGCAAGTGATGAGCTCTATACCTCGCCGTACTCGTGCTTTTCCACTTAACCCGACTGTGCGATATTGGAAGGCAGGCAGGTTCCTTACTTATCTCTGTCATTAATCTTAATTTGTCAGTGAAGGCTGAGGTGAAGGTGGAGGAGGAGGAGGAGGAGGAGGAGGGCTAAAAGGTAATAGCACCCCTGCTGCTCCATTATGGTGTCATTCCACTGTTAACAGAAGATAAGATCTTCTCCAAATCACCTGAAGCCGATTCTCCACTTTACCTGGCTGGGACAGAGACGGAGAAAGACAGAGAAGAAATCCAACCTGGTCTCACAGGCCATGATGGAGACAAACTGAACTAATCAATCTGTGCAGAATCTTTCTCAACAATCTGTACGTGTGGTTGAAAAAAAAAAACTTCTGCTGCCAGATGACGTTTTAGAGCCAGAGTGATGGATGTATAGGGGAGAGCGATAACTTTCTCTGCCCTACTTCGCTTAACACCACTGTTGATTAATGTTCCTCTGATTGGCAGGTGTGATAGACACCAGTGGGTGCAACGCGAAGGGACACACAGTTGACCTACTGACACAGCACACGGTTCAGCTGAAGCGGTGCCACCTGACCCGGACAGTTAACATTAACAGTTAACATTAACAACAGTAAAAACACAATACTGCAGAAAATTCCATATAATTTAAAAACGCAGAGCTGTCTTGGACCCATTTCAGACAGGATGCCGATAGGAACTCATCCTTTATGATTTGTAAATTGGGGCATGCAGAAGGGTTATCCTCGAGTACACAAACTTTCAATAAGATGCGCTGTTATTTCCTGCAGATAAATATGTCTTTTCTTCAGTTTTTTTTTTTATTTCTACATACTCATGCTGTAAATGGTTCAGGTGTCTCAACAGTGAAAATCAAAAATAATCAAAAAGATATACTTTTATTTTTACCTTTCAGGCTTTAAGATTGTCGAGAACAGTGTGACGTGCTGGTAAATGAAGCACACGGTGATTTATCCCGATGTATTGAGACTAATGTTCCTCGGCTGCGCGCACTGTCTGAGAGGACTTGAACGCATCACTGTTCATATGGCCTCGAGTCTGACTGTCTTCAGTTCAGTAATACGTTCAGTCAGTTGCACGTTCAGTTCAGTACAAAACTAGTCTATAAAGCACTGCACACAAGGGTAGTATCTTTTTTTCATATGAAAACATGCACAACATCCTCTGCAACACCAACTGCATCAGACCTGCATTCAAATAAATTTCCCACCTGCAGAGTTAGTGACTCAAGCTTTGCACCAGGTGGCAGCGTTCAATAACTGAATCAACTGAATCAAACAAACCCCTGCCTGAAACCTAAGTACGACAGGAAAAGTTGCATTTACTGGAACACATTTCCTGGGAATGAATCTGAATGTACTTTTTGTTACAAGTCAGGGCTGAATTTCCTCTGGATATGTGTTGAATAGAGTCCACAACAACATAAAATAACTCTCAGCTTAAGTAAAATATGACTTTATTATCTTATTCTATTATGTGAGTGTATCTCTCTTAGCGTTTTTCAGGTTCCTCTGTGTCTCCGTGAGATTAAAGGCTTCTGTGAGAAGGAGGCACTCAGACTGTCACTGGAGCGGGACACACGTCCATAGATCACAGACTGTAACCAAGACACTCAGTCACAGACCGCGAGCACTTCTCCGATCCATATGGCCATAAAACTACAGAGATTCCAGCAATCTGCACCCCATGGACAGCACATATAAATTCTAGTCTGGCTTGTACAGTATTTCCTTACCCTTGTTTTCCCATGTCTTGGCGAAGGATGGAGGCGTATTAAGAAAACACGTGTGTATCAAGTGCCTCCTTCTATCTACATGCTTCATTAATACTGAGAATATCCGTGATGAGAAGTTGTGTCTCACAAAAGCTTGCATGTCATCGGCTCCCGTCAAGCACCTGACGGCGCTCAGTGTCTTTTACAGAAGCCAGATGGGGAGAGGTGCTAGGATAAAGTGCATCAAGTGCCCCCCTATTGAGCTTCATGAACGGATTAGGGGATTTGCAAAGCTCTGTCATAAGGCCGTCAATCATTGTCACACCCGCCTTCAAATTTATGGCGCTGACCGCAGGAAAAAACCTTGAGGCCATTGACATAAAGAGTATAACTTCATCTGTCAAGTCCTTCGGCTCAACATCAACACCTTGAGCAATGGGAAATAAAAAAGAAAGAGACAAGAACCATGACACAAGACACTACAAATTACCACAGCATCGCAATACCCGAAGTTTACTTAAAGGAATGTTGTTGCAATTCAATACTTGTACACCTCCACATCTTTCATCGTCACGTTTTCCACCTCTCCTCTGAGCTGTGGCATGTCAGCCTGTGACGTAAAGTCTTAAAAGCCGCAATCCCCCGTCTGTCTTC
Organism: Myoxocephalus aenaeus; assembly: GCA_038501785.1. Lineage (NCBI taxonomy): Eukaryota > Metazoa > Chordata > Actinopteri > Perciformes > Cottidae > Myoxocephalus > Myoxocephalus aenaeus. The sequence continues at coordinate 4,069,341 of JBAMJR010000065.1, read as the reverse complement.
CTGATAAAACAGAGGTTCTTTGAATCGAGCAGAATTTGATATCGGCTTTGTAAGAAACAATGCAGCCTCTCTACGGGAGGCAATGTTCAGTGTCCTTTACCACAGAGGTGGAGACACGGTGTCTGACTGCTGGAGGGATCAGAAGAGCCTCGGGCCTGTTTGCATGTGGATGAAACAATTTGTCAGCCTGTATAACCAGCTGAGCCCTCGCTCACCACAAACCTGGCCTCCTTCCAGCAAAGGAAAAGTGTGATTTACTAAAACTTTGCTCTTATTTTTGTAGTTTGGGCAATCATTTCTATGAATTATGGTAGCATTATTCTCACTATAGCAATTGTTGAGATTTGGGAGTCACAAGTCGATTAGACAGTTTAACCCGATTACAGCAGTAAACCGAAATGATCCGTTGAAAGACCAATATGAGCTTATTGCAGATATATTGGGATGTATATGTCGCCCAATGAGTAACAAGACATTGCAGCAGAGGTGGCCAATTAGGTTTGAGGTCATTTAGAAACTGTTTCTCTATAGTTTGTCCACCAGAGAGCACTGACAAGCTGATTTTTCAACTGTAAAATGTTCACTCAGTATGTATCTTAGTCACAATTCATGAAATAATCACACACAAAAAAAATAATATAGGTAGATAGATATGTATCTATTTAAAAAGAAACAAATCCTATTATATCGATATTTGTTTTATATCAAAAGCACTACACACACACACACACACACACACTGCACGGAAAGAATGAAGGAAAAAAACAAACAGGCATGGACAAAACAAATCAAAGTCAGATTTTCAATTGTGCATTTTCAAAAATGCATACATAATTAGATGACCACGAAAAAAACAGGACACAAAAGCAATAATGGTGGAGATAACACTTCCACACCCGTCTTCACCCTCTGCGTCAACTCATCACCTCCCGGTTGGGTGTCAATGAGGGGAGGAAGAAGAGAGAGGGGTGAGGCGGGAAGGAGGGAGAAGGGGAGCGGCTGGCAGGAGATGGATGGGGGTGGGTGAAGGGATCACCTTGCCAAATCCGCTGTGAAGGCCTCAGCTCGGTGCACTTAGCGTAGCGGCCGGAGCCAACACGTAGCGAGGCCGAGGTCTCCCTGAGGCGACACTCAGGCCCCGGCCTCCCTGCCATTGTCATCTGTCCGTCTCTCAGCCGCTCCATCCAGCAATCTGCCTGGAGGAAACTTACTTCCTCCCTGCACATTCTTCCTCCCTCCATTACCCCCAGGAGGAGCAGGGGAAGCTGTGTCGGAGGGGACTCCCAGGCAGTATCAATGTCGGAGCCTAAATGTTGGGGTCTTGCCACTAATTAGCTCATCCATAAAGCACTATAAGACATGAAGCGGTTTGATCAACTCATATATATTTTTTAATTAAGTCGGACAGAGGATGTGTATGGCTTGAGCCGGTGTATTTCTGACAGTGATAAGTGATAAGATGCTCACACACCTCACTGAGTGGAATGACAAATATGTCATCATCCAGAGACAGGGTCTAGCCGGGCCGTTTCAATGAGTGCACCCATGTCAGGGTGATGTATGGACACCGTAACACAACCTCTGAGAAGGCATAAGGGGGGGAATTCTGCGCTGCCAAACGGCCTCTCAGATCCTGAGCAGAAGAATAGGGGCCGCATGTAAACATTTGAGACGTGTCACTCATTTCTCCTCCGGTCATTTATCACCAAACTGGGCACTTTGCCTGCCAGCAGCCATGTGTGCAAAATCTGACTCAACCGCTCCAGCAGAGGTCAACATGTTTTTTCTTTTTTTTATATGAATGTATAGTTCACAGGGAAGAAGATAAACATCAGATAGTTCAAACCAAAGGTCAGCCGCTCGCCTTCTAACACTATGGATTACACCTTCAGAGGTTTGTCGGACAAAACCCTGCCCTATGGCTGGTTATGCATTTTGTGAAGTCTCTTAATGGTAATGGCTTGGGAACTCATTTGTGAGGAGCAGCGAGAGAAACACTAAGTCTTGGAGGAATTTATTCCCCTGGGGATCCCTAAGTGATGTCCATCTCCCCTCAGTCATTCAGACAGCTGAAACTGGAGAACGTGACTGACACTTTGAGTTCTCTCACTCGGGATCTTTTAAGCGATCTATTTATCTGAATCAGGAGTGAGTTAAAGGGTTGTTCACCCACACAGAATGCCCCTTTCCCGTAGCTGTATTTAGCCATGCGGATAGTTTGATAGTGGTTTTATTGGCCTAGGTTTTGAGTTTTCTGCCAATAAAACAGAGGTTTATTTTTTATTTAATTTCCTTTTATGGTTCTCAAAGTATTGAAAAATGACATTTAAAAAAACATGTAAACAGCGACAATCCACATACATTTGGTAAATATTTCTATTAGGATTATTTCTATCAAGTTGCTTTAAAAAAAAATGTAACGCTTTTCAAATTAAATTCCCTTCACCTCCATTTTGCTGGGATGGCAGACATGTAAAAGGTGAGGCAGTTATATAAAAGATTTAGGCAAATAAAACCAAAATATGGCTAGATAAAAATGAAGTGAGGTGAGAAAGAAGTGAGGAAAATCTAAAAAATGAATGTAAAAAGAGTTCACTGGTTTGCTAATTTCCATCTGCTGTCCATGGCCAGATGTTAAAAAGTCACCCTAAAAATGAAATACAAATGCATATCTTATCATTTCATATAGACAACTTATAAACATGCACAAAACAGTGAAGTATACATCCAACAATTAATAATGCCAAAGACTATTAGGGGTGTTGCGACTTATGATATAATGGTATTGAGGATACATAATTACATAAATACATAATTTAAAATAATATAAATAACCCTGTGCATCTTAAATAATTTGATATACAGTAATGGTTACATACTCTCTGTCCTCTTCTCTGCCCTTGTATTTTGAGTGTAATCAATTTGCCAAAAAAAAGGAGACATAATAAACAAAGTTAAAGATGATTTTGACTGATAGCTTTATTATCATTTTATACTTTCGATATTATTGCTATATCTACAGAGAATTTCTCTGTAGATATAGCAATAATATACTGCCATATATATATATATATATATAGAATCCTAATGTTGACATGTTTAATTTATTTATAAGCCACATAGGTCAGTGGCACGTGAGATTATCTTTAATGCTCACTGGTAGTAAATGAATAAACCCAACTTTAAAGAATTCCCTATCACATGAGCATTATCTGTACATCTAGAAAGCGTCATGAAAATAATCTTATCTAGGAAAAAGTTCAGATTTAAATATTTTACTCTATTCTATCATCTATCCTTTTAGCGTGTACAGTACGTGTGCTGGCGTGTAACCAGTGCCACGACCAGCCCAGCAGAGGCCCTCATTCCCTCTCCTTGCTGCGGTCAGAAACCAAAAACCTCTGTCACCAAAGCGAAGCCGTATCAAGACAGAGGATCCGAAGACACAATAAAATCGGAGATGTATGGGAACCATCTAGGTAGAAATGTCGGCCGTGATTTATCCCAGCACGCCTTTCCCAGTTTAGCCTCAGACATGCCTACATGTGAAGATTTAAATGTGAGATACAGGTGAGGGGATTTGAAATGACCCTGGCAGAAACTATGAAATATGGGAACATAAATGTACATTCTGTCAAATGGATAAAATATCATAGGGGTAACACAAACTCTTCCATACAGCGAACCCCTGCCAGCTCTTGGAACAGAGCCCAGACCTGTTTTCTATACTTGTTCACACTATTCTGGCCAAGTTGCTTTTCTAACCCCATAAATACATGTGTGCTTCATTGCCTGGATGCTCTGAGCGGCAACACTATTCAGTAGGTGATTCCAAACATTATTCCTTGTGCTTTTCAAACGCTTTCTAATCCTTTAAGTGTGACACAAACACTTAACAAAGGAATGCTTCTTCGCTGTGCTTAAGAACGACCCGCTGAGAGGAGAGTTCTACTTGCCATAAGATGTCAAAAATAATCAGCTCAGAGTTTTCAGGAGCTGGCAAGGCCTCAAAGGGCCGGCCATCATTCATGACAAAGCCAGAGTCTGCAACCAGGGGGACACAGAGGAAAACAACACCGTGTCTGTGAGTGCAGTGGACCGGCAGTGATATTCAGTAGCTTTAAATGTAAAGGTTAGTGGGCTCTGACCTGTTGTTGGCAATCCCTCAGCATCCCAACTCACACCAAATGTAATCATGTTCATTTTGACTTTGAGCTTTCTCCATTGAGTTGATACAGAAGGACTGGCGAGACCGAGGAAGGCTGAAATATGAAATAAACCAGGATAGAATTTGACAACCCTTACCTCTGCTTACATCAGCATGATTTGAGCTGAAACAATAAATCAATTAGTGTATCGTCAGAAAGATACTCTGCAATTATTTTGATAATCAATCTATCGTAAATACGTTTTTTCAAGTAAAACTGACAAAAAAAAAGGTTCTTTATTGTTCGAGTTTCTATATTGCGACATTTTATAGATCAAATTTATTTAGAGAGAAATTAATCATCGTTACTGACCTAATTTTGATAAATGGTTTATTTGTTTTATCCCCTCACATTTACACTTCATCAATAATTGTATTGTTCTTTTTTTCAACTTTTATGTATCTTTTTATAATAACATGAAACAATAATATTCTATTCAATATTTTGTGTGTTGATAAAAGACACACAAGTAACAAGAAAGGTAAAGAAAGCAAATTAAAGGAATACTTAGTTTTTTTAACAAATAATAAAACTGAGTTAAGTGCTTCTCAAACACATTTAGCTAAAACCTTACCTTTTAAAAGTCTCGGCAAATGAAGAGTATGCGGGTATGGTATGTTTTTTTTTTAATGCAGCTCCCATTCACTTCAGTTCCCCAAGACCTTTCTCATTTTTTCATTCTACATTTGCAATGGAGGCATGCCGAAAAATATATTTTTAAGTAATTTTGTGGATGATGTTTTATCTTTTGGGGTTTATATTTGATCTTCCTCTTTTTTTATTAAAGTGTCACTGTTTCCCTGTTTGGTATTTATGTGAGTTATATACCAAAACATCATCCTCCAAGAAGTCTGGAATTAATTAATATAAGAGCAGTCATAGTGTAACCAGCATTGTCCCTAATGGGAACTTATTCTATTTTTAATATACATGCCAATACCAAAAGGAGGGAGGTTTACAGTGTGTTTATAATCCTTGAGATGACTGAGTTAAATAAACTGTTCTGGGACTCAGTAGAAGAACTTCAATATGTGTGTTTCTCATGTACGGCAGGGAACTCCTGATCCATCCCACATGTGGATCTCCAGCGCTGTTGACTGTAAATAAATAGTCCAACCTGAGGAGAAGTGAGACAAGAACAACTTGACAGACAGTGGGAAGTGTTCATACTTCAAGATATATCTGAGACAGATCGTTGGGTAAATGTGAATAATAAGTTAATGCACAAGCTTGTCAAGCCAGTGCCAACACTTCAATTCATCCTCAGGATTTATTTCCTCTTTCATATCACCTTATAAAGCAGATTATCACTTTAGAAGCAATGAGTCGATTGGGCTTTGTTGGAAACACTTGGGTTATATGATATGGACGTTGGCAGAGTGGTCTAATGAAGGATGCATTGTCTGTGAGAGCAGTCGTACAATACTGCTGACAGCTTCCCCAGCTCTGGCATGAGCTTGGCTTTAAATCAGAAACAACACTGTATACCTGATCAGTGCGTTCACACCAGAGCCATGCAGAGCAGCTTTGTGCGGTGACAATGGCACCATTATCTCAGGAACATCTATTTCTTACGTGAAATACATCAAAGCTGCTTTGATTCTGGTCTGCAGACATTTGATTGATTTGTGACCGTAAATCTGTGAATGAGTGATGGGATTTTCACGATTAAAAAATGTATTATTATGACGGGCCCTAGTGCATGCTTGTTATGAAGCGCGCGCACACACACACACACACACACACACACACCATTGTATCGTCATATACCCAGCAGTCATCGTTGCATATCTGTGACAATAATACCAAAGAAAATAAAAAGTTATTAATTTAATTGAATGTTTTTTTAATTGTGTATCTATAGTTTTTATAGTGATGTAGAGTATGCATATCATTTTATCATAATCGCTACTAACTATTTTACAAAGAAAAGAAAAAAGATGGAAACCATGACAGAGATTGTTTTACCTTCACGGGGGATTTTTTTTACCAAATTGCACAATTGTGTATTGAGCTGTTATTTTAACATAGGCTCTGGGGTGACAATTTAAAATATTTTTTCAATTAACACATTATTGGAAGGCCTGCTCTATCGATGCCTCCCACCCGTATGAACGCCGGTGCAGCTGCACTGTCTATACTCACGCAACCTGCATGAGTAGCGTGATTCATCAGAAGATCCTTTTAAACGGGCGCTTGTCTCCGAGGTCTGTCTGTGCACTTTAGCAGGTGGCTCTTTTCATTAAACCTAAACGTCTGATGATTGTGCTCTTCATTAAAGGCTGTATAGTAATATGGGTATGAGAAGATTGCTCCTGCGGTGGTTAAATATAGTGATTGGACAAGGACCTCTACCGCCCCGTAATGAGAAAAGTCGATAGAGCCGGGGCCATTATGCTGTCAGCGTTCATACCATTACACACCATTAAAACCAGCACAACTGTCTGATTCATCCTCATTATATTTATTGGATAGATGGCCTGATCTAATTGTAAAAGCAGTCCAAGCCTTGCATAGTGTAGCATGTGTCATCATTTTATATCCACACTGCAGGCACTCTCCTTTATGCACTTATTAACGAGGGACTGGTGAAATTCGGTATATCTGAAATGAAGCCACATGTGATTTCCGAGTTGTTTTTTTTTTGTATTTTAACTTACTCATGAGTAAAAAGTATTGATACATGATGTTTTACACTCTCGCTTCTGTTCGTTCAATGAGAGAAAAAGTGCTAAACTGTAAACTCGGCCATTAGTGTGTGACCCATACAAGCCCCCAGTGTTGACATGTACGCAGAGGACAGTGTGCCTGGCTTATTTAACAGAATGGAAATTAACTACTTGTCACTCCCCCTTCATCAAATTCTTTCTACAGTGCTACGGGTCCACATTTGGCATCGTCAAATGCAAACAGCCTCTTAGCACAGGTACAAGACAAAAAGGGGGGATTCGTAAGACCCAACAACTCTGCCCAGACACCAGAGCCCTGAGACAGACCCAAACAAAGCGTCTTCTGTCTCCACATTTGTGAAGGTCATTAATGTCTAATCATATTCAAATGTCTCTTGAGGCGGTGTCTGAGCAGCCCACCAGTATGCAGATAGGGGTCAGGGGGGCGTGCCCTCCAGGACTTGTCCCAAGGCGCCTCTCCCCTCCTGGTTTGAATACCCTGTGGGCCTGCAGACATGTCACGGCCCATCACCCTGCAGACAGACAGGTCCCTGACTGGGGTCGTCCGCTAGACTGGCAGACTAGCTTGATAGCTACTGTTCACCACCCCTCCATTGTGATTTAACTGCTGGTCACAAGCTCCATTTGCATAATGATAAGAGATAGGGACACCTCCCATTGAATTCTATCAGGTAGCCTGAGAGCTGAGTGTAATGAAAGGGATAATTACACAATTTATATAGGGAGGGGCACTGACAGTTGGACAAAGCTATCTGGTCATAGCCGGACCCACCTAATTAAGACAGTGTCCCATCAATCTTGATGTCCCTGTCAGTAAATTGGTCCCCGACATGTTTAAAGTAAATAAAAAAGTGTGTCTTCCAACACTTATTTTAGTGGCCCAGTTGGGCTCATAGAGTGGATGGATATAGAAAGGTGTTATAAGAAAAAGAAAACTGGATTATTTCCGACTTTTTACAGAAGCTATTCACTGCGTTCTGGTCGTAGTGACGAGGGTTTAAAAAGATGCTCCATGCTGAGAACAGTAGGGGTCAGAAAAACAAGGCTCTTTCAATCACAGCCCGGTTTGCAACAAAGACAGCTGAGAGGGACAGTGTGATACAGTATATCATCAGAACCACCACTCTTCACTGCTGTTTCCTATATTTGAATATACTCATTCAGCTATCTAGACTAGCAGGTCCCCTCATAATTAGGATGCATACAATGACTCTTGACTCGTGTAATTCAGAAATATGCTAAATGCAAACATGCACTGTTCTGCTTCGTTATCTTCCTTCTGCTTCTCCTTTAAATGTAGCCTAAATCAACACAGGGGCATGAGGGTGACCCAGTGATTCACACAGTAATCAGCACCATCTCTATTTCACAGGCTAAATACAGTCCTTCCCTCTGTTTTAATTATGCCTTTGTGTGCCTCCGATTATCCGGGGCCTGTAAAAACCTATTTTCCCTCACGGTGAATAAAATAAAGGCCTCTTTGTCAAGTGGGGGCACGTCAACACACTTCTTGTGGGTGATGTCGGGCCTCTCAGCGGTGCTGTCAGCATCGGTGTGGAGTGGATCCACGCGCACATATGAAAACACGCATGGCCGCACGTGTGCGTGTGCATCCTGGATTATGTCACGGCACTGGAATGCCATCACATGACAAGGGGGTGCAGGCTGCGTTAAACGAGTTCGAGCGACACAACACACGGTCGTTTCTATCAGGGAACGCTAACGCGGCTAACAATGGCAGAGCGAGCGCAGCCCTCAGTGTTAACAGAGCAGCTTGTGCAGCAGCAGTGAGCCTGGAAGCCTGCTTCCCCAGACAGGGTGCACGTCTTGTGTTTATAGTTGACACACAAGCTGTTTGGGGTTGATAGACTCCAATACCAGAGTCAACACATAGCACTTGCTGTGAGTTTGTTTGAATACTTGTCTGGCAAATTGGCCTCTGCTTTCTGTTTCCTGGGATGCTGCCGCACAAGCAAGGCTGGCTGTCTGTATTCCAGAACATAGTCACTTCAACACGTGAATTAAACACTGTTTTTTTTTTTTTATAAGTATTATAGCAACAAGGATTATATTTTTATACACTGTCAATTTTTGTATGTTCATTATTGGAGGCAATAAATGAGTGAACGTGTGTGGTAATAACATTAATAGTTGATTGTGGTGTAATGACATGCCTAAGGGGGTGATCAAGTTATCACGGCATTACATCTCCTTGATTAAAGCAGTTTAAAAGTGCTGCTTTTCTTTCCCTCCTCTTTAAAATGATAGCAGCTGCCTCAGAAGTGAGCCTGGCCCTTGAAGTGCAGGCCGGGATTAGTGGCCAACACAAAAGGAGCATTTGCAGGGGGCATGCCTGTCCCTTTTGAAAGGCTATCATTTAAAGCCGTCAGCCATAGATCATCTGCGGCTTACATGAGGAAAACTTGGTTGAATGTCGATCGGGCCCATTATTTGACTCTCTGTGAGGGGTGCGTTTGATGGTTTAGGCCAGGGAGGGCTCCAGAGGTCTCTGAGGCTCAGTCTGTCTCCCTTCTCCTGTCTCTCTATTGGTATGCATCCCTCATAATAGAGGTCGGGAGGTAGGGGGTCTCATTAGGGGCCGGGGGGAGTGTTGTTTGGGGGGAGGGGGAGCAGGCAATGAATTCCTTGGGGCAGATGCACCAGCATCACACAGGATTGAAGCTGAATAATGCATCATGGCAGCAGGTGAAACACATGAGGTCAGTCGTTCACCATATACCCGTCTCCGAATGACGCGCGTCGAGACGCGTCTCAGAGTTCAAAAGTGCTCCAGGTGGACCGCGTCTTTTGGCAACGGGAACTTCATCCGATGTTACATTCACACTGAGAGATAGCTTCCTTTACTACTGACAATGACTGACAAGCGGTACAGAGGTAGCTATTTTGAGGATCCCCTGAGTACCAAATGATCTCCTCACTTCCGTCTTGTCACCAAAGGTCCAAGCTACGAGGGGTAAAATGGATTCCCTCTGGGTAGCTACTTCCTCAGTCATCTGTCACCACTTCCTGTCTGTGAAGACCAGGTAATGACAGCACGCAGGTGTTGCGAACCGGGTGGTATCACTGCAAGGCGACAGCAGCACAAAGCATGCTATTTCCCCCAGAAACATTAACACTGTTTGGATCAGTTGCTTTAATATAAAAAATAAAAAAAATTGGGGTTTTATTTCAACTCATAGTGCAGCGGCCCCCGTGATGAGTTTTCCTGTGCGCAGACAGGTCAAATGCACCATCATCATGTGCAAAACTTAAAGTGGTCCCTGAACCGAGCTAAAATGATTACATATCGGCCGTTACTCAGATATTTGTTCTGCTGCGCTGCACATAGAAATTGATGTTCCATGAACCCTGGATATTGTTCTCATGAGGTCATGGTTTGGAATTTCATGTCGGTGATGAATGGCTGCTGATTTATTGAGGAGTTTATGAGAAGGACGTTCACTGTATTGAGATTATGAGACAGTATAGTTAAAACAATACATGATAAAGAATTTGGTTGAGTTTTTTCTTCACGTATTTGATTTTTTGTGTGGCTTCAAGTGAGTTAGAATGACCCATAACTTGTTTGAAACATCAGCCTGGTTGATGTGAACTCTATTTTCTGGCTTCTCAGCGGTGTGTAAAACCACTGCCATGGTTTGTTATGACAAAGGTCACGGATAACGGATGATCTGCCTACAGTTCCCTAATGTGAGAACAAAGACTTTGTCAAAATATATTCCTGCAATAGAGTGAGCCAGGGGATAAGTTACATTGTTTTGGGGATAGGTTTTCCAGACAGAGCGATGTGAAGACAGGCCCTGGCTGTGGATTTACTGGGACTCGTTATAGTCCGTTAATCCTTGTATCTCTTTGACTCTTTCAGCAGGTTCCTCTGCTGGCAAGCCTTGCTGGCTCTGAAGTGGCTGCCCTTCCTGTGCTCACCAATAATTCTAGGTCTCGGTATCTTAAACCAGCTTCCACTGCTAGAATGGAGGCAAACGTGCATGACTAAAACAACAAATCACTTGATGAGCAACTGTGAAAGTTTTTATTTTTGTTATTCTCTGGATTCAGTTTTGATTATTTAATGCGGAGCAACCGACAGTTAATAATGCAAATCTTGAATCTTCGTCCGAATTTAACACAATTTAAAAAGAGCAAAGCGGAGTGAAGATGCTTATGTGAGAGGTGTCTCCCCATTTTTCACATGCTCTCAACAACCGAGCAGTTTGCGCTTAAATGGCTCTTGTTCTGTATAAAATAATCCATATGGCTGCTGGTCCGGAGCGGGGATCCCATGCCGCTACCGGCCCATACGTTAGGCTTTTTATGGGCCTTTGGGTGACAGAAGTGATGAAACCGAATCAGGTCATGCCAATTGATAGACATTCTCCTCAGCTATCAATTGCACACACGATCCTTTTAAAGCGCAGCGAAGAGAGGTGACAACCGTACAGTGGCTTCCTCAGAAGCTGTCATCATATTGTTCCCGAAAATATTTAACTTCCTCAAGAGATTGAGCTGTAATATAAGAAATTATCCCTATAATGCCCACTGACTGCTACAAACAGATGTGAAATTTCAGGGTCGGCCCAGACTGTAATCAGCCCCCCTATGGTCAAGATATCATGTTCTTCTCCGGGGTCAGACGCACAGTCTCCCTTTTCATATTACCGCTCAGATTTGTCTGTACGGTAGTGTTATATGGGCTGTGGAGAATTATTAGGCCCTGGACACATATTTGTATTTGAAATCCTGAATGCTTTACAAATCCTGAATGCTTTACACGTCCACAAATTGCTTTACAAAGCTCATTTTAAAGTCACTCCACATTATTAGAAAAAAAAAAGCCTGAACAGCGAATATTCAGAAGCAGGTTTTTGGAGCAAAGGACGGTTGCAAGTCTTGTTCTTAGTTGCTCGTCTATCAGTTCAGGAGATCTCGCTTAACAGCTAATGGGAGTTAAGTTTCACACTTTGCTGAGTGCAACTTTATCCAGCAGTGATTCATCACTCCAGCTCGTGTCACTCACGAGATAACGTGGACGAGCCTCCGGGTCCAACGCTGCAGACAATTCCTCTGCAGTCGTCTCTCCGGTGGTGAAATCTACACTAAACCGTCTTATCCTCAATTAAAAATATACCTCTAAATAAAGCATCAGACCTATTTGTTTTGTTCTCTCTCACTAAAACTCACTGCAGGTGAAGGCAATAGCCATCCCCGCTCTCCAGAGATGGCATCGGATGATTTGCTGGTGTATCTAGTCCCCGTAAAGAGAAAGAGGATTGAAATAATCCAGTTTTGAAACACCAACTCCTTCTATTATGAGCCAACCTCGCCTTTGGATGGGATGACCCTTTGAGACTGAAACCCATCATTATGGGTTTAGCCCACTAGGCGTGTGTGGGGACCGGGGCCACCCTTATGCTGAGGTATTCTGCTGGGCCTGGGCCTTCAGCCCTGGAGCCAGGGGCCCTGGAGCAGGTGGAGCAGAGACATGGTGGCCTGACTGATATTCATGAGGGCCGGCTAAATGTGCCCTCCAGGCGCAGGGCACTGGAGCGTTACGTTTCTGAGAGCTGAGAGGGCCGGATCGAACTTGGAAAGCAAGTGGATGCTCTGTGCTATTTGCTCTGCATGCAGGCTTCGAGTATTCAGATATTTGACTTAACCCTTGTGTTCTCTTGGGGGTCAAAATGACACTCGTACACAGGTCATTTTGACCCCCAAGAGAACACAAGGGGTAAGTAAAAGTAGCAATAATACTCACACAAGTATGAGCATTCACATTTTTACTAAAGCAAAAGTACATAAGCAAACTATACTTAAAGCACCGAGATTAAAAGTACACTTTGTACACTTTGTACAGCATGGACCATGACAGAATTATATATATTATGGATTATAATATAATATGCATTATTAGAAGTATCACTAATGTTGCAGTTGGTAAAGATGGGCCTTATTTTAACTACTTTATATGAGGTTGTATATTAAGGTCACTTAACATATAATAATACATGATCTTTTTATATTATTACTAATTTTGAATTAGTAATCTGAATCGGCAAAGTAGTAGTAACTAAAGCTCTCAAATAAATGAAGTAAAAAGTTGACACTAAAATGTATAAAGCAGTACCCCAATAAGTGAGTAAATGTATTTTATTTTCATATAATACTGAAATGTCCTGACAATTCCACATTAAGTGAAAAAATTGAATGGAATTGAAGGATCAAGAATTGACAGTAATAAGAACTAAAAGGGCTCCGAATGTGAAAGGCTTTCAACTCCATTCACTGGACGTGATGAGGATTTCAACAGAAAACTTGTTACTGTGAGAACCTGCTGCTGTATGACAAAAATCCTCTTTGTCTGATCCGCGGCCCTACTCCACAGATAATAGAGCAAAATGTGGCCTGAGGGAGATAATTTGTTCCCAGATCTTCAGATGGCAATATTTTCATTTGAGCCCAGGAGGGGATCTCTTCAATTGCCAGCTTCCATTGTGTTCCAACAAGGGGCACGAAAGTCTTGTCAATTAATTTCTCTTTTATTCCAGACCACAGAGCGCCTGAGTGAATTCAATTATCAACCAATTAAGAGGTGTTTCCTTTTATTTACAGACTTTGATTCCGTGCGTATCCATATTGTCTGAAAATAAGAGGGGAGCGGGGTGTTAAATCACTTGAACATTTCCTCTGCATGGACCGCTTAATATTTTCTCCCCAATAGCAGTCTTTCTGTTGTGTCCCCCGGGGTCGCACGCACAACAAAAGAGCATTATTGAACTCTCTCGACAATTGTTCAGCGGATGCTCTTCCAAAAGTGGTTCCCAATACAACAAAACATGAAGAAAAAAAAAGAGCCCACAAATCCCATTAACAGGATTCACACAGACACACACACGGAACCGCCAGCGTTTTGCGTGACAAGACTTTGGGAATAGATGGAGACAGGTGGAATATGCAGCAAACAGGTTCACATCAAACAGGCACAGTGATCAAATCCAGCCCCAAACAGAAAGCTGAACTTTTGAACCTTGCGGAAGTAAGTTAAAGGTCTGATTGCTTGATGAAACGGGGCTATTGGAAGTGACAAGCGGAAAATGTCTCTGTCTCACACACTTTACTGCTTACAGCCACTTGACTTCAGATTTCCTGACAGGTTCTATAGCATTTATACAGTTTATTTTTTTTGCCCTTTCTTGACAAATATTGAGAACTTAATCTGGATATTTGCTTTTTTTTTTAGGCCTGACTGCGGCTCTGTGAGAGACAGAAAGCACAGCATTGTCTCCAAAATGTTGTGAATAAATGTTAATATATAAATAATTACCCGTCATGGGCTAGTTACACGGTTATCATTCAGTGATGATAAAATGACTGAATCAACTCAGTAATATTATAGGAACAAGAAAGTGATTTTACACAGGAAAATCACAAAAATACCTTAAATGGCCCATGTTGGAGATAAATATAATGTCTTTTGACTATTTAAAGTAGATGTCAGTGCATATTACACAGTTTCAAACGGGCCTTGACCTTTTTTCATCAAACACTCGGATAAGTATGAAAATGACACATAAACCGGGAGTTAAAATAAATGACTTTTATTCAAACATCGATGCGTGTTTAAAAAAAAAACACAGAACAAAATTCAGTCTAAAATACACGTCACATCTTCTTATGAAAATAATTTCTGTACATAGGTGTCTTCTTCTTCTTTAAGACGGTATTTAAAAAAAAGATAGATCTCCCGTGGGCTGATTCGTGAATTGAATATTTTTCTACAAATAAACATGTTTGTTGCACAAACCATAATGGAGAAGTGGCAGTTCGTTATTCCCTTTCAATACACTGAAATATTTTTTCCCAAGTTAGGAAAGGTTGTTAAATGCCAGTTAATTTCCAGTGCTAGTTTTACAAGTAGGCCTACTAAACCACAAAATGAGTAATAATTAATAACAGTAGGCTACTAAAGAAATGTGAAGGCTATAACTATGAGTGATAAATGACTTCTCGGCGAGCAGCTGATCAAAGATAGACGGTCTACACCTCTGTTCCTTCCCGGCTGTATATGAGGTTATTAACACTAAAATGGTTGGAGAGGCTCTGTACTGATGTGTAATAGTTCATCCTGTTGCTGTCTGTTGAGTTCAGGGGAGAGATTAAAGTGGGCGAGTAGGAGCCCGGTCCGGACATGCCCTCTCTGGTCTGAGGCAGTCCCCCGGGATGCCCGGAGCTGTAGTCCCGCTCCGCGCCCCGCGAGCCCTCGGTGCCGCCGCTGCCCGCCAGCAGCGAGTTCACGCTGGACACGAAATTGCTGTAACACGGGCTGTGCTCCGCGGACGGAGACGGGGACGACTTGGGTTCCGTGGAGGCCGGGGACCCGTGCAGGCTGGGCGGGGAGGAGCTCAGGAGGCTGCCGGTGTCGGAGAGCTTGTGCGGGCCGTCTTCTGACTTGACGGGTAGAGCGGCGGAGTCAGCCCCGGTTATGTCGGCTCTCCTTTTTCTCTTCCTCCGGAAGTTCCCGTTGTCGAACATCTTCTCGCAGTTGGGGTCCAGCGTCCAGTAGTTTCCTTTACCTTGAATGACAGTTAAATAAAACACAGAGGGTTAAATATGGATGACAACACGTTTAGGCCACATTTACGTGCACACGAGTAAATTGTTAATCTGAGTTTCCATCTCTAAAATCGAATTTAACTGTCAATTATCTGGAATTTCTTTAATAGTTGCAATATATTTTTTTTATTTTAAAAAACATTTTAAGAGTTGTATCACTAAAACAAAAATCCGCATCAACATGTCACACTCTATTTAAAGCCGGTTGAATGAACATATCTCACACAGAAACACTTCTTTGTGACTCACCGGGGTCATCCTCGTCCCGTGCCATTTTTTTGAAACAGTCGTTGAGTGACAAGTTGTGGCGGATTGAATTCTGCCATCCAGCTTTGCTCTTCTTGTAGAACGGGAAGTTCTCCGCGACATACTGATAGATCTGGCTGAGAGTCAACTTTTTGTCCAGGGCGTTCTGGATGGCCATCGCTATCAGAGCCGAGTAGGAGTACGGCGGCCTGACCATCTTGAAGAGTTCCTGCTGGCTGGAGATGGACAGCCACCCCAGATCCGCCCCACCGAACCCGGTGGGAGGCGGCAGGAACTGCCTCTGGTTCGACCCGTATCCCGACTGAATGTAGGACGTGCTGTTGTTCCCGGCGAGGTAAGGAGAGGAGTTGATGCCGGGTCCGTTCAGCCATAGGTACGGGTTCGCGGCCGGGGAGGTGTAGTCCCCGAGGCCGTAGCTGGTGGGGTGCGTCGGCGGCCTCTGCGGGTGGTGGTGGTGGAGGTTCTGTTGGTACACCCCGTAGTTATCGCAGTACACGGCCATGTCCAGGAGCTCCTGCGCGCTGTGGTGCTGAATGGGGCTGGTCTGCTGGGTAGATGGTTGGTGTCCAAAAGCGTTCATAATCCGCCCTAACCAGTATTCCCAAAAAACTAATTTCGTCTGTGTGTCTCTCCCTCAGGACTGAACTCATCCTCAGAGGGAGGAGTATTTATGCGCAGCGCTACAGGTAGCCCATTGAAAACTTCTGGGCTGGTCACACCCCTCTTTTCTGTCTGTATTGACCTAGATCTCCCTATCAATGAGCACCGATACTCCTTTTAACTGCCATGCTGCGCTTCATGTTGTTTTACTTATCGCATTAAGGTGCGTTAGGGACTTAGAACTATTGACCGTGCGTAAATACGCACTGGAGCTTGGGTTGAATATGGAAAAGTCTTTATATTTATAATTTGTTTTAAACAAATCCAAAGTACAAAGTGGAGAGACTATCTGATTTAGTAAGTATGAAAAGAGTTGACCGAGTAAATATTCATCCATAACTCGTATGGTTTATATATATATATATATATATATATATATATATATATATATATATATATATATATATATATATATATATATATATATATGGATGATTGTTTTGCGTGATCTTAGTTGTTAGATATAATAATACAATATATAAGGTCCGTTTATGAATTGTTTTCACAAACTTCAGCTATATCTGGCACATGCAGTTAACCATCAATCCAATTTAAATACTTGTCTATAATACATTTTACCAGCTGATGAATAATGAAAAAAGCGGTGTAAGAGCTTGATACAAATATAGAATCAACTGATTCACAAGTGGTTGCGCAATGGTCGTCAGCAGGTCTGAACGTGTTGCCTTTTCAGCAGGACAGCGTCAAACGTAAACAGGGAAGACCCGCGTGTGTGTGTTTGTAATACGCCACCTTCTCTTGAAAGAAATGCGTTTGCAATGAACACTTCACACGCGCCAAAAGTTTAGTGTCAACAAGTGACTCGTCGGAAGAAAAAACACCCCGGAAGACTCCCAAAGACAACAGATATATGAGCCTCGTCGTTACACATTTTACTTCATATTTCATTACAATTAGGGAAAATAAAATATTTTGTTTTTTTTAGCTGCTAATAAAGGCTAATGTAATTGTCCAGATTATTACAATTGGAAGTAAAATGGGAAATGTATAAGATTATTTTTTTTAAAGAAAAGAAAACTATACTGCATCCCTTTAACGTGTTGCTTCAACTTTAGAATTAAAATCAAATAAACGCCAGACCAATATGTGTTTCACATACAGTGAGATATACATACACTGCTCCTTCAGTCACCTTATAAACATTTTACTTCTAATCCTTTAACACGTTGCCTCCCACGAGATTATTATTATTACACGTCTGGAATTTATCACAGCATTGATGTGAGCAACTAGATTATTTTTGAAATATGCTGCTGTTATAAAGGCCTTGATATATTCTCCACTAACAGGCCCATCTGCTGCGTTCAGGACCCTCACACAACTGAAGTTTACACTCACAAGTGAACTCACCGAGTCCATTTGGAATGTAAGATGACCAGTAGCCTCGGTGGTCATCCCTGTGAAGAGTGGTGGGCTCTGCAGGTTGCTGCCGGACTCCGGCACTAATCGGCAGAACATTCCTCCTCTCCATGACCTTGATGTAATTGTTTGGCTCCAAGGTGTTGTCCCGACCACAGGCTTTACAGCAGAGGCAGGCAGTGGACTCCACGGGGGAGATGTGGCATTTGACCTCCATATGAAAACAACACAACCTGTTAGGTGTCCCACCCAGTACAGCTAATTACTGCTGACTGGACACCTGCATCTGAAATGATGAGCCTTCTCAGCCCGTGAATGTGCATCAAGGGACTTTTGTGTTGCTGCGGTATCATGAGACCTTTTGACTTTTAAATCTAATATATCATTTATTAACGTCAGCCCAATTTTTCTTTTTGTTTAAGCACTAAAACAACTTTTTATTATTATTTTTTTATTACGGTTATGGGGTTGATTAAGCAGCCGTCAATCACAGTTTTTCCACCTTTCCTCTCAGATTAAGTCCAAAGACGTCAAATGTGGCTCGACATGGCAACCTCAAGCCCCCCTGTCACTGTAAAGTAATAATCCAAACATGCTGACTGTGTGTGTGTGTGTGTGTGTGTGTGTGTGTGTGTGTGTGTGTGTGTGTGTGTGTGTGTGTGTGTGTGTGTGTGAGCATTATTGTTGCTCTGCCATGTCTGTCTTCATCCCCTGTTTCCTCAAGCTTTCTTAAGGTCATGGGAGCTTTTCTCTGGGAGATCAAGTCAATCACGGCGGGGTCAGAGAGGCAGCGCTGAGCACCACAGGCCCCTTCAGGCTGAGACTAGAGAAGCCCACTGCTGCAGGTGATGGGTAAATCACCCAACATGTCTGCTACGACTCCATTTAGTATGTCTCACCACGTTCCACTGCTGGGATGACAGCGAAACCCTCGCTGGAATCAACAAAGACCCTCAGGGTTAATAAGGTCCAACCTTGGCTGTAACCATTTGTCGTATGAGTTTGACATCTGCTAACTGCTTATTGCTTTGGAGTAATTACAAGACCATTAGATGCACTTAAGGCCAATGGAATCACAAGAGGCCCAGATAAAGTCATTAATTCTGGCTGTGTAAACAAAACGACCCCTTTATGTAGCCAGGTCCTGCTCAGAGTCTCCCCCCAGTGGAGAAACAAAGCAAAACAGACAGTTTGAGTGCTAACTAATGCAGCTGCAGCCTGGATACAGAGTAAGAACCGGTCCTGCTGAATACTTTGTAGAAAGTTCACTCCTCAGCAGCGCCGACTGCGCTGGAGATTAAAGACCCTTGGAGTGTTGTGGTGGGGGACTTGGCAGACGGAGAAGCTGTCTGGCCTCAGAGCATCCTTCATTTCTACACTCGAGGGTCTTAATTCTTCAAGATAGCGCAGACACATCCACTGCAAGACACATTTATAATGGGATCTCTAGCTGAGCTTTGCACTTTTCCTCAACCCATTTCAAGAGTCTCAAGGGGTTATTTACAGTTATTTCTTTTAAGAACAATCATTACGTTACTTATGCAATGTTTCAAACGTTGCATGAGGTCATTTTTACATCTTATATGGGAGTATTTTAAAACCCACGTGTAGCTGTTGCGGCCAGAAATATACTTATGAAAAAGTAACAGAGTAGCAATAATACAAGCACATACATATACACATACACACATTTAGTTTGTCTCAAAGGCATTTGGGTTAACCGCCTCAACTACATTTTTAACTCTCGTTAGCACATAAATATCTCAAGGTATTCGTCTACCTGCCAGGGCACAAGGGAGGGAATATGTTTCTTAGTAATTAGATGTTCCTCCCTGTAGTCCCCTCTGACCAATTACTGTTTGGCCCTGACAGTCCGTCTCCTGCAGCTAAGGAGGCCGCCCTGCAGACAGCACGCTGACTGAGGGAGAAATACAAGCAGCCCGGCCCGCTGCTGGTTGCATTAGCTAAATGCTCTCCTCCACTGGGCAGATTTACACCTCAGCTCCTGATTACATCCTCGGAGATCAGATGCTACTGGTCTGTTAGAGCCAAAAAACACTCTGCTGGTCTCACCATCAGTTGCAGCGAGGTTAAATATACCCTACCCACAGTCTCCTAGCGTGGTCTTTCAAATACAGACACTTGGTTGGCACAGGAAGAGCCGTGAAATTAGATTTTGTAAGCAGAGATATTTCAACTCTGAATTCCTCCACCCATTAAATTACTGCTGCTTCAAGTCACGGTGCAAAGATACTGTGGACATGATGTTATGTATAGTAGGGTGCTGGTAGGGGGTCAAGATTATTTATTTGACCTTAAAATGATATCTGCACAAGCCAGAGGTTTACGTCACGTTGGTAATTACTCATTTAGGCAACGTGATGCGGAAGGATGCGCTGACAGTGTCATCCTGATGAGGGCAGCATTGCTTCAAACATGATTCCCTTCAGCGGCCCTCAATAAACCAAAAACTTTACAACGCCCATCTATCAGCCATGGTGCACAGCTTCCTGGGAGGCAACATATATCAGAATCCAGAATCTGATCAGTGTATTGATTTTAATCACACAGAATTGATGAAATACAGAGTTCAAAGTGAAAATGATGAAATGTGTTCCACAGTCAGGATTTTGTATTATTCTTTTTTTTTTACAAGTTCCCTGATTCTAATTCTGCCCTTTATTTACCTTGCTGCTTTAGACCTACGTACAAGTTTTACAAACTCTGAAGAGGTAGACAAGATGCCAGTTTATTATAACGTCAGATGTAAGCAAATATGTGTATAATCATAATTCACATTTTACCATCTAACAGTCCAAACTATAATGGCAATAGTCCCTTTTTTTCTTCTTACTGGAGTCTTAGACATGAGTTAGCCACCAATCTATGAAAAACAGCCATCTTGCACATATTTCTGAACCAGCTTAAAAATATAGACATGAGACAGAGAAAAATTACAAATATTTTATTAACCGGCTCAAATCAATATCCTGCTATTGGGACAGCATGCCTGTGGCACTTCTCAGTTATTTCCGTGTGAAGCCGAGACTCGCTGGGAACTCTGCCTCCTCATCAAACCAGCTCTCCACCCCCGATCTCTAAGTATGTCTCCTAGCAACACGTCGAACCGACTGCCTGGGAAAACCCACTGCTTCATAATAGCCTCAGCTAATATAGATCACCACCACTTGGCTCTCTCCCTCAACCCAACATAATAAGCCTGTGTACAAAATGTACATTTTGTACTTAATGCAGCAGAAAGTAACGTGCTCACATTTAAAACGACAACGGTTCTCCTAAGCGTTCTAGTCCGCATGTCGCCTGGTCTCTCTGTGCTTGTAAGTTCTGCTCGTGACAGCGGCTCCTGATAAGAGAGTGATGGAGTGTCTGTCTGGAGTGGGTAAAGTTGGAGGCAGTACAGAAAAAAAACGCATTAAAGTGTTCAATCAAAGGCTCGGATCACTGCTACCAGTGCAGGTGTTTACTTTAAGCTCCTCCAAGGGACAAGAAACGTGCTCAGAGGACCGTTTGCTATCTGCAAAATCTCACACAAAGACATTTAAAAACTCCACTAAAAGTAGCTCAAATCTCTTTCTATCAGTAATTACTGCCACTCTTTTAGAGGAGGGCTGCATTGAATGTTTATTTTCACCAGAAAAGTGCAAATGCGAGGCTGGGTCACCAACGATCCAGGGGCCCAATTATCAAAATCAATCATTTGAGTTTTAGAGAGCCCGTCTCCACTGGGGTCCAACAACAAATCTGTGCATCAGGGAGCAGAGCAGGCTGATCCAACGTCTTGTTTTGACTAACTAACAGCCTCAAATCCAAAGAGAAGCCATTAAATATTATTTAGTATAGTATTATTTAAAAAGCAAAAACTGCAAATATGAATATCACTTTTCAAACAGCTGGAGCTCTCATTTATAGCAATGTAAACTGTCCCATCAAATCCCCGAACCCTGTCTCGCTTGAACAAGAGGACCACGATATAAACACTTCCACGGTATGATGTCCTCATCGGTTATTACGTCTGTTATAAAAACATCAATCTTCAGTAAACATGGACTCAATGACCGTGTTCAGTCCATGTTTCTGGAGAGCAACGCAGACGCTCTCACAATAGAGGACGACGACGCGCGGCTTGTTGCCGACACCCAAGTGATGTTTGCACTTGTCATTGAACACAATCCATTCAGACAGTTCACAGAACCGCTTTGACAACTCCAGCGAGACAGAAAGGGGCCTTATGGTTTCTGCACGACACGATCTGTGACAGCTACCCACAACAGCACACTGTCACCGTGACATCTAATGACTGATGGCGAAGCTACACGTTTGTTTACAAGGAGGCAACAGGCAGCTCGGGATTTAATGCAAATCTTGTTTTTCATTTCCATCCAGGGTGACATTTAGAATAGCAACTAACACGTTTCTTTTTAAGATTAATTTGATGGCATGTTCTTCTTTATTAGACAGTAAATAGCATCAGTAAATTCAGGGAGAAAGAGGGGGATGGCATATGATAATGAGATGGAACTGTATGCATCCCGAGGGAGAGTGCTGTGCAGCAGGATCAGTAGGAAAGAGTAGTGCACATATACATGATCAATAAAAGGTGCAAGTATGAAAATATCAATAAACAGATATTCAAAATATCAAAAATATAAAACATGCCAAAAATATAAATACATTTAACGCTAAGGATCACAAGTTGCTCATAGATTTATAATTTTTTACACATTTACAGGATGTAACTTAAGCCACAGACAACAGATGGGAGTTAGATGAAGTGATGTTTTCTCTTCTCATTTAGCCACGTGTTAGCAACCGCCTTTAAGACACGTAAAAGCTTAAGAATTCACGAGAGGGTTATTTACTGACGTATTTTATACCAGAGAACAAAACATTGAAGTCTCTTCAGCTTGTGTTCCCCACAGACCGTATATATATATATATATTTCAGGCTTCTAACAAAAACCCAGACAAGACAACCCACTGACTCTGAGACGAGGGAACCCGAGGTGAAAACATGACAACTCATTTCTGGGCTTTAGGTTTCCTGCAGCGCTCCATATGCAGTTTAATGTGCAGACATTACCTGCAATTTGATTCATGACTAAATACTTTAAATATTTGCCTCAGCCTCAGCTAAACTTCGTGTTGACTGCTAATTGACACATGTTCGCATGCTAACACGCTAACATGCTAACACGCTAAACTAAGATGGAAAACGTTATACCTGCCTAACATCGGCATGTCAGCGTGTGGATGTTCAGCTGAAAGTATGTCTTGCCTGAACATTTTCATTGCCAACGTTTTTGGAGATTATTAAAGATTATTAAACTCAAATAACCTATATTAGTCTTTTTCATACATTCATGTTGGCATTTAAGCAACAGCCGATAACAGTTAGCAGAATTGCTAACTCCTAAAATACAATATTTTACATTTAGTAGTAGTGAGTCTGATTTTGGAAAATAGCCAACGGAAATCCCATAGACAGCTGTGATTGGATATATGCACGACCGCTGATTTATGGTAATATTTTCCGCTTTCATTATGCGAAAGAGACATTTGCTGCCTCCCAGCAAATGAAAGTGTGTCACGAGGGAAGGAAAACACACACATTATTCCAGGCTGGAATGACAAACGAGATGGGGATGGAACGTGCTGTAAATACATTTCTCCTAGAGAGAAGGAGCTTGCTCACAGCTTCCCCCCCACAAAGCCTCTGGAAATCCTCTCAATTAAGCAATGCATTTCCCTCTGCTTTGAGGAGAGAGAGGCTGAAGCATAATGCCTGAGCACAAATCACTGAGAGCCCATTGAAATAGCTGCTAGTTAACTGTGTAATATTACCACTGCTGAAATGCCTCACCCTTTATCCCTTTTCAATTGCAAGGCACGATATTGGAGTGTGCACTGGGAATTCTTGATAAGTGAATTATGCCACTGGTGGAACTTTTTATTCCCACCTCACCACACGCGCTTATCATTGAGATACAATAAGGTAATAGTGACTATAAAAACAAAACAAAAAAAGATTGGGACCCCCAAGTGTTATTGTTTTACAACTTTACATCACTGTGGATGTAACTGTTTGGCACTCATCATCCTAAAACTTTTTAATGCACGAGTGAAAACAAATCCTTAAAATTGGTCTAAATTATATACAATCATAAATATTAAAGGGACTGATTGCATATGGATTCACCCACCTCAAATCAATGTTTAGTAGAGGTACTGCTTTTGGCGGCAACTGCATCCTGTATTCTATGCAGAAAGATCTGTATTAGCTTTGTACACCTGCACTTTTCCTCCAATGTTCTTTGCGAAACTGGTCAAACTGTTAAGTTACAGTCTATAAGGTTTATTATTGCCACACATATTTTAGATGGAGGTGTGGGCTTTGCCTTTGTTACATCGGGACATTAGTATTGTTGTCCTGCAGTCGTAGCTCTGTCTTTACAGCCATTTTCTTGCTGGAAAATAAATCTTCCAAATCATACTTCTCTCGCAGGTCGCAGCGGGTTTTCCCCCAGGATGTCTGTATATTTACGTTCCCTTTACCTTCAGAAATATCCCCACTGCAAGAGCGTGCTACTACCAGGCATCCCCATGCGCCATGTCTTTTTCCCTTCTCTTTGCTACCGTTTTATAAAACTGCTCTTGGTGAAAGCATTGCAGAAAACAGTTTTTGTATGCAGTGTCTCAAACCTCAGCCAAAGAACCCTGTAGCTCCTCCAGAGCGTCCACGGGCCCTCTCAAGGCAGATTTACAGCTGTGGCTTTTATGATGACTGACCTCACTGGGCTTTGTTGCATTTCAGTACAGATTTCTTGACTTTGTATTCATGGTGTAGTTTTTGCCAGGACGTTGACTGAGCAGCTGGTGAAATGAGCCCATCGGCCTTTTTCACAGAAGACATTTGACATTTACAATAGGAAAAGCGCAGTGTACATAAGACAATTAATGATGGCTGAATTCAGTTTCAGGGTCCTGGTGTTGTGCACGAGTAGAACTGAGCCATTGTTAATTATTTCTAACACCTGTATTTTTTATATTCATTAGTGTGGGTATATTTATTTCTTTTGTCTTTTTCATTTAAGCAGTGGCAAAAGAAATCCTACTTAATGTGTCTAAAAAAGTCAAAGGAGAACGTTTTTTTATATGCACTGTATGTAGACAATGTTTGCTTTAATCATCAGTGTCTAAACCGTATAAATGTCTGTGAACCGTCTTCATGTTGTTTAGCAGTGCAGTGGTCAACCTCTTATGCTTTGCCTTGTCGCCATTGATTGCCGATTAGGAGTGGTTGTTAACTTAGTGGCCGTTAATGGTCATTCATTCTTCTCACGTGGCACTTTTTACACTCCCGTAGCTTTTTACATGGAATCAATTGAAACCGTAAATCCCAATAGTTTGACGATCAAGTTGCCACGTAGAGGGTCGACAGCGCATTAGCGCCGAGGAAAAAGGCTTTAATGAACACCATCATGCTTTTGTTATTGTAACCAGAGTATGGTACTGCACTGAAGCAAGGGTAATGGTCCCGAGAGAGACAGGTAGTCGAAAAACGAAAAACGAATGAGGGAAACCACGAGAGGAAATAACATCGGTATGATCGTAAAACTTGGATTTTTATTGAATATTACTTACTCAATTTCTTTCTGTGTTTGCAGAGCAATTTATCATCTAGACCAGGGGTGTCAAACATACGGCCCGCGGGCCGGATCAGGCCCGTCAGGGGGTCCAGTCCGGCCCGCGGGATAATTGTTAAAATTGCAGAAACTGAATAATTTTATTTTTTACCTCAGTCAGGATTCGAACCACTGATCCTCTGATTGTAAGATGTGCATGGTAACCATTGAGCCATAGACGCAAATAATCACAGTTCTGACTTTACTGAAGATATTGCCCAACTGCGAGGGAATCTGTAGAGGAGAGCTCAGGCAGGTAAACAGTGGGCTGATTGTTGGTCTTTATGTTTCTAGTTTATTGAAGAAAGACCTTAAAATAGGATTTATCATCCAAAAACCTTCACCAATGATTTAAACAGAGAGAAATAGTTTCATTATGTATGCGTTAATATGCTGTGATTTTACTGGTCCGGCCCACTTGAGGTCAAAATGGGCAGCATGCGGCCCCTTAACTAAAATGAGTTTGACACCCCTGATCTAGACAGATAGTGCATGGTCAGATGGAGGACCTATGGAGCACATACTGTACCTTGCATTCAGCAGCACTCATCTGCACAACAATGATGCGGCCTCATCAGGATTAAATGGATTTTATTGTACACATGTGAGGAAAGGGGAGCTCGGGTGATCGGTACCTGAAGCGTGACCCTAAACAGAATAGATTCCGGTTGAGTATCAGAATAGTTTTTTTTTTTTAAAGCTTTGCCACTTTCCTTATTCATTCTAGCCTCCTAGAAGATTGGTTCTGTGGAGAATTATACAAAGTAGTTAAATTATTTGGTTTATTGATGAACAATTAAGAAACCTTATGTCCTTATTTAATTAACATAGCAATGAGATATTTTATAATATGACAAAATACCACCCACGCGCTACAGTATCACAAGTGGTCTCCTATGACTGCTTTTACCAAATATAACTCCAAGGGAAAAGATGTCATTCAGTGCAATTAGAACAAGAGAACTTTATAAACTCCAACTTTTTCAAAGGTTAAAACAAAACACCTTCAAAAAGACAGATGCTACAGTTTGAGCATTTCTCCTCAGGCGAACACCCACTCAGTAAGTGTCAGCAGAATAAGAGAGCAAAGGAATATGAACCACCTTAAAAAAATGTCCCACAAACTGCTTTTACGAGGCACACAACAGGGCTGATAGATATATTAACAACACGTGCAAATGAGGATTAAAAAATGTAAGGTTCAACAGAATAATGTGACAACAGTTTTCAGCCACTGGAGCATGAATAACAGCTGGATAAGTATTCAAGGATGGGAATCACCAGAGGCCCCACAATAAGATATTATCACAACACTTAAGCCACAATGTGCTTTTATTGCCATTTTAAATATTTTACTGTCTGTCAACATATATTTTATCCAATAAGATAAAGTCTCACCTACATTTCTATTGCAGCAAAAAGGGTTTGTGACTTACCAACACTGTCATTAATGTTGAATCATGCACCTGACAAAGTTCTGACTTGACCGCCCCGGAAAAAACGGAATAAAGGACGGAAAAAGTTTCATTTCGCATTTGCAAAATTGAAATTTAAAATAATAAAACTCAAAACGTCAATATGATCACCGTCATTACACTTTATATTAGTTAGTTATTCCACCGACACCCGCATATATTACTCAACTAATTAAAGTGTAATTCAATTTAAAGCTGCTGCACAACAGATAATTATGCACTGACTTAATGGTTCAAACTCCAATCATTAATTTGGAGTTAAAATACATTCACCTTATCAGCCGGTGCGTCTTGGAAGGGAGCACCATGACACCCCAATCTATAATTTTCAAATAACGAAATTAAACAAAACCATAAAAAAAAAAGATGAACTCATTCACACGACGGGTTATTAGGCTGCAGCGTGAAGAAACCACCATTATTAATAGAGAAATTTAAGTATGACCTTCAGCAGTTTCTATAATAAAAGAATTAAAAGAAAAAAGGCGTGAAGAAGGACAAAGCTGGCACCTGCGGTTTGTTGGCTCATACTCATACTAAACTATATTTCAAATATGGGCCACATTCCAGATTCGCACTTCCAGCTTTGAAAAAGAGAAACGATCGCATGGTGAGCGGACACATTATGGAGATGAGATTGCATTAGCCTAGATAGAAGTCATTCCGTGGCGCAACACGTCGCCGCTATGAAAAAACGCCTGTGTTGATAATGATGCAGCTCTTGTGACGGCTGTCAATCAAGCGGGCAGAAAGCTCCGTTACGGAGAGTAGAAGGGAGGAAACGTGTACAGATTGCCAGTTTGTCTTGCATTTGAGAAATATGGAAACACTCGCAATCTATTTCCAGCACCTCTCGCCGTAGTCAAAAATAATGAGGCAGACGTATTTCTTTTAAAAATACATACATTTGAGAGTTTATTCAGAAGTCAAGTCAGTAGTGAATTGAGAACAGTCAATATTATTGAAAACCAAGGTTACAGCAATCTAGGACAAGGTCAGAACAATGATAATGCGATGGGAGTTAGTTGTATGTGCACTCCAAAATGTAACCAATAAAATCCATGATAATTTCTCACATACCAACTCGGTAAAGTCCCTGTCAATTCAAAACCTACAAGCCCTTTTTTTTTTGTTTCATATAAATGCCACTTAATATAATGATACGTTAATACAAAATATGCATGATCAAATCACATACAAAAAAAATGAAAAAATGGAAATAAAATAAAATCATATATACAAACCTCTGTACATAGTGGGGATATGAGTAAAAGAGATTTCTTAATGAGCTATGTGCTCCCGTAGACTTGAGAGTGGGTCAGTATTGGAAAACTTATCTGTCTGAACACAGTGTCCCGATAAAGTCTGGAAGTGGCTTGGTGTTGGGCATAGACGGCATCAATGAATTCAGTGACTACTCATCTATGCATGCTCCCTGTCACAGACTGCATAATCGTCAAACTGTAGGCAAAACAAGATAAGAAATTTAAAAAAAAGAACGACAAAAAAAAAAAAAAAACATGATAAGAAGGGGCGTGCTGCAGTGAGGTATTCATCTTGTCAAGCTGGGACAGGGAGCGAGGAATGTGTGGGTAAAAAACAGCTGCTTTTCGGTGGGAGCGGTAACTGTCGTTTTTGTTGTGTTGTCAATGTGTTGTTTGGTCCTACTGTCAGCGTCTTTGTTCACTGTACTATTCCTGAATCGATGGAGGCCTGTTTCCTGGTGGTCTTGGGAGGAGGTGGAGGAGGGGTCTTGCTGGGCAGAGGAGGTGGAATGTGCTGCAAATAGACAAAAACAGTCATCTTGAATCTACCATTTTCTCATATAAAAGACAATCTCCACAATTTCCAAGTTCAGTTCAGCTAAAAATATACAGGAAAAGAGGCACGTCTTAGTTTAGAGACACAAAAGGTATATTTTTCATCCATAAGTCAAATTATTAGAATATTTCCATGAATATACCCCATATTTATGTAGTCAAATTACAGATTGCACTGTATATGCCCTTCCTAAGACACCCGAGTTCACGACAGAAACAACAGACAAGGGGTAACGCTCGCCAATGACCTCGCCTCTGCTTCCATCGAGGACTGTAAATGAAGAGCGGCCGTCACTCGGCCTCTGAACGTCTGCTCTCCCTACACTACACCGTCTGCAGCGGCTCCGTTTTACTACCCCGTCCACGGGGCCGTGACAGCGGATAAATAAGATCGGTTAACGCGGCGGCGAGGCGAGAGGACGACTGGCGTAGACGTCGGTAAACGCGAAGAGACGGGCCACTGATTAACAGCGGGAGAGCTCCTGATGGATGCGAGAGGTAAAGTAATCATCCAATCAATCTCTGCTGAGCACCGGACCGGAGGGGGGCGGGACAAGTATAAATAACAGCGGGGTGGACGCAGGCCGTTGCTGCTAACTGACTGATGCCTACACTCTTCTGTGACACACAAAGACGCACAAATGTGAGTGACACACACACACACACACACACACACACACACACACACACACACACACACACACACACACACACAGGGGATCGTGGAGGAGGTTGACCCGGATGTCAAGTGCGTGTAGCGGCCTCTTGCTTCATTATAAGTGCCATGCATCATTAAGGAGCTCGTCTCGGCGCTAATTAAAACACCTACCCTTTGATGTGGCGGGGGAGGAGGAGGCGTCGAGGGACTCGTCAAGTCTTGATTATCTAGCAGGTTGCCGTAATCAGCATTGCTGCCTTTCACCGGCAGCGGAGGAGGGGTTTCACCTTTGTCAGAGCAGCCCATCCCATTCAGCTCCAGACCTGTGCAAGAGGGCGCTCATCAGCTCACATTCATCAGGGAAGCACAGTGCAGGGGATTCACGGAAACACTTCAGCTGGGACCCAAAATACATCACTTTTTTTCTTTCTTCTTCTACTGGGGAATCCCCTCATCGTTCAGACTAATTGCAACTTTTAAAGAAACAAGAAAGAATTTGAGAAAATGAAATTTACGCGAATCAAATTCCTGCACACACTTAATTAAAGAGGAACTTCACTGATTTTACACCAAGAAGCCCAACACTAAGAAATCAATGAAGTTCTTTTCAGTTGTTACAAACTGCAGATTATACACACATCCTGTGACTTCAAGATGCTGCGAGGAAACTGATCGATCAGGTAATACATTACATCACAGCATCACTGATCAGGTAAGAGGTTTCATTTTAAGCCTCTGAACACCGCGTGTGAATTTGAAGGAGCGTGTCTCACAATGGAAATTGTTTGAATTTTGAAACTGCAATGAATATCCTTAATAAGCGAGTTCACACATTGAGCTCATTATGAGGGATTCTAGTGTTAGCAGCCAGTGCTGTGCCAAAAAGACACATGTAGAGGGAACTGTGTGGAGCTGACAGCTATGATTTGCATGAACATTTAAACAAGAGTGGCTGACGTGCCACAGTGCTATGATTTAGATCAAACAGCCCCATTATGTGAACCGTGCCATGTGGTAACAGTGGTGCAAGATGCAAAACAAAGTCAGAGGGAGGCAGAAAGGACCTGCAGAGATGATACAACCTCGTGTTTAGTGTGTGTGTGTGTGTGTGTGTGTGTGTGTGTGTGTGTGTGTGTGTGTGTGTGTGAGAATAAAGTAGGATTGCTCATACTGGAAACAGTGTGCAGGCTAAAGGAGAGTTTGTTCCTGGGTGTGATGGGAGGGGGTCCCGGCGAGGAGGAGGAGTTTGAGGAGGAAGAACAAGGGGGTCCAGGGGACACGGAGAGGCGGCGGTCTCCACCGATCTGGCTGAGGACTTGACTCCTCGGTCTCTGAGGCCGCAGAGGACTGATCTGTGTGATCACAAAGAAAAACAAGAAGTAGACGCTATCAGGGAACGAGTCGCAACAGAGTGCCCAAAGTGAAACAAGCAAAATTACACAACAAGTCAATAAAAAATGAGCTGGGAACAAAATGTATTATCGAGCAAATGAGTCGAATCCGTGTTGAAATATAACAGAAGATCAATAAAATATCTTTTTAAGGAGAAAATTACTTTCACACCTCCCCTGGGCTGTTGTGAGTGAATCCACGTGCATATTGAGTCGACTATTGGTGTTCCCAAAGGAAAAACAATTTGGATAAATGTGCTCGTTGGGTTGCGATATCTTATTTGTGGTTACAAATCATTGTCTGCATGCAAGACCGCATTCTCCCCGCTTTATTATGGCAGGAATTTGAATATGAAAAGATGTGTCCTCAGGGCTCTTCCACACTGTGGGCTACATTAAAACACATCTTTGTAATTGGCCAAACCCAAATAGTCAGCCACAAGAGAGACACTGGAAATATCAGCACACTTCATTCAGGAATGCAATGCTTATTTTCTCTCCCTGAAAAGTAAAACACAAAACTGACATTGCGGGTGAAAAAGCAATTTTCTTGATTTGTGTGTTCCAGAATATATATATATATATATATATATATATATATATATATATATATATATATATATATATATATATATATATATATATGCTACAACTGCTTTTTCACCACCAGAGACCCCTCGGTGCTCTACCCTTGATCCCTGAGGCAAGAGGCTCCTATCACAAGGCAGACGGCTCCACGACTGCCAGGGGCCTTTTTCTTAATCTTAACGCCGTTAGCCGGTGAGAACTCCCACTGCAGAGCACCGTTATACCCTCTCTGCTGTAATGGACACAGCAGAGGTGAAGACGGACGTGAGGAACATGAGCACAGTAGAGAGAGAGGGGAGAGATAGCAATATGTAGAGTGCAAAGAGAGAACAGCGGCGTGAGAGGAGAAAGACAAACCCGTACTACTTCAAAACACCAAATACAACTGAGGCCCGCTCTGTGGCACATTAATGCATGCTTACTGTGTGATGTCCTGTGTGCCAGTAGAGAATATGGTGCAAGAGTTACACTAGAAGAGAAGTCTCAGGATTGCTAAAAATCAACAGGATTCATCCTCTGAAGACCATGATATGCGCAGCAAATGTTACGGCGATCTACTACTTATTTATGTTGTGTGCAAACCTCACGACAAGACAATGGTGCTGTAGAGAAGCTCTTGGAGAGTCCAAAATGGAAATGATTCAGCCTTTGGCAGCATGAATGTGCTCAGCTAATGTCATGGTAAGCTGCCCATTAGATTTGGATTATTCTTGTGTGCAAGAATGGTCGTGGCCTGATGGCACTAAACAAACTCGTCAATTACAGACGCTCGGTCAGGGGCCCTTATGTTCCAAACTGTGACGCTCTATTTACCCCTCTAGGGCCAGCTTTGGACGCGTCAGTTTCCATTCATTAGATGCTGTCTTTTCAAAATAAAAATCCAACGGAGGTTTACTTAGTTTTTAGGTTTACTTACGCAACAGAAGTACTTGGTAAGGCTGAGGAAAAGATTGTTGTTTGGGTTACAATAAGTTGCATAACTAAAGCACAATCAAATCAGTCCACATTGACTTGGTTTGACACGGGACAATAACAGCGGCCTCCTGGGTGAAGGTGCTGAGTTTTATTTTTGACCCAACAAACTTCCACTCCAACGCGCACTACACATCCTATGTCAGATGCGCTGACCGTCTAACAGTGGTTGGGTTTACATTGAAGTTAGTGTAAAGCCTGCTACAGATGCTGAAGGGTGCCTTGATGTGTCAATATCAGACACTGAGAGGCGCTGACCAAGTGTTGACATTTGACGAGTTGGGAGTGAGAACGGGTTGAAATGAAAAAGACAGGTTTTCACCTTTCCTGACGCTTAGAAACCACAAATATACAGGAATCAAGCAGAAACAGTGGGAACGGGGCATCACAAACCAATACACAATAACACAAAGAAGAAGGAGGAGGAGCATAATGATGCGGCACAAAGCTGGAAACGCATTGCAATGCAGAGCGGCTGCGAGTCCAAACCACTTTGTGTTCATGGTGCCAATATGTGCTCATATTACATTCTCTCACTTCTCTGCATTTAACATCACCCCTGCTTAATTTTTTTTGTGGACCATGAACACCCACAGCAAATTATCATTGCACTTGCGTAGGATAGAGAACAAGAGAGGAGCAGGAGAATACAAACATGGACAAACAAAAGGAAAGGAAGAGAGAGACAGTAACACATTGGTGAATTCCCTGTACATGTTTCCGTACCGTCTCTGACAGTATGACAGCTTCGGCGTGCTGCAGAGGGATCTCGGTGGTCTTCATCTCTTTGTCAAAGATCTCCTGGTGCTTACTGTTCCTCTTCTCCTTCTTTTTCTCTTTGCGCTCCCGCTCGGACTCGTCGCGGTCCAGCTTGTCCTGAGACTTGGTGTGCAGCTTCTTTGGCAGGAGAGGCTCCAGGGCGAAACTGAAATAAACATCAAACAGCCAAACAGGAATAACGGAAATAGTTAGGAGCATAAATGTTAGTTTGATTAATGAAGCTGGTAAAGATTTGTGTTGCATGTGTCAGGTTCACAGTCTACATCAACGCAACAAAAAAGGGATAGTTAATGAATGAAAACCTGCATAAGCAGATCCTCGGGAATCCTCTTAGGTTTGAAATGAATCTTTCTACAGTGTTAAATATGGAGCCTGAGACTTATCGAGATAACGACGACAGGGATTATCATGAGACCGTAATCCCAAAACAATTTTGAAACTCCTCAAATGGGATGACCAAAAGCCAAGGAGGATGTGTGGTATTTTAAAGCCCTGAAGAACTGTAAACTAGGTGTTACCCATCTGAGCCGGGCCTGGAGGGGGAGTTGTCAGAGGAGATGGAGGTGACTGAAGCCACCGACAGCGGCCTCTGGGAGGAGGGCATGGTGAAGGAGCGCACCATGGAGTGAGGACGAGAGCCCCTCCGCTCGTCTGCTGCCGGCTGACACCACAGAGGAAAAGAAAAACAGGAAACAATTCAGCTTAAAATTTACCGACTGGCTGCTTTGAAGTCATCTGTGCTTTTTAGTTTTTTTTGTCTACAGTACTGGAGATATAGGGAATGAGCAGGGGAACTGTAAGGCTGAAGGTCATTCCTAATCCTCTAAAAAGCAGCAACACAATCACATCATTTCATGGGAAAAGATGGTGCGACTATTTATTCTGTACTTGGAAAAACTGAGCTTTAACAATGAACACATCTGTATTAGAAAGAGTCTGTTTGAGTGGAGAAAGGGTCTATCGCTCATCTGATGGGACGACTTTATTATCACACCCTAGAGAGGGATGGCTTTTCTCTCGTCTGAGAGGTCACTGCCCGCTCCCTTTTAAATTGAGCGAGGGCGACTTTACCCCGGGCAAGATTACGGGAAAAGCTTGGCCAAGCAACAATTAAATCTGTAGAGGAGCAGAGCGATTGGAGGTAGCATCCCACTGCAAACAAGCTGACTCCAGCCCAACGTTAAAGCACGCACGACATACATGTTCTCAGTTCATTTGGAGGACCTACTGTACAGGAATGAATTAGTATCTTCATAAAGTATGTGTTAATCATGAGTATGGTCTAGTCACCATCTTTGAAATGGCATCAAATGCAGTTGATTCATCTCTTTATTGATTATTTACTTTATATTTGATTATCATCAACACATTGGCTTTTGAAACCATCAGTGCTTCCTACCACAGGAAGTGAGATCCAAATAGGGAACACACTCCTCCTTGGTAACCTTTTTACACCTCATGTTTTGTACGCTTTGGTGGTTGTATTAATTCACAACAACCATAACATCCTGGAATTTCTCAGAATAAATGGTAATGATCTTTAGTTTTTTTTTTTCAGTATCTTTAAATGCTTTGCACAACATATCACATGCTATAGCTTTTATAATTATTATTAACGTTAAAGCAAAGCAGGCAAACCAAGCCTTTAAATCCTCGTGAAAAAAATTTGGAATTATGTTTTTCTGCAGCTTGTTTCCATTATTTTCAACCATATAAAATAGAAAGAATTCAACATTTTCAGATACCAAACAGGGCTTGCAAACCCCCTTGAGCTTCACATCCAAGGACTTTTCAGGCCCAATTCTCTCAAATTCACAGACCCAACACGGCAAAGCTTGACACACGGATCAAGGTTAATTAGTGTTACACCACTGAGAACCTTTATAATGAGAACGAACCGGCTTTACAGAAGCTCACAGGCAACAATTAAACAGAGAGACACTTGAAGGTGTGAACGCGTCTCAGCTGTGCGGTGTTACAGTGATGGCAGACCATGTGGGCCCTTTGAACCGTGAACAAAGCAATCGCATCTTGTATCTGGAAAAAGGAGAAAAAAAATGACATGTGGAAACAAGAAAGGAAACAGGAGGAAGAGAATCCTACATAATGGATGTCTGTATAACAAAATCATTAATTTCCTCGAAATCCTCAGCCAAACACGGCAGAAGAAAGAAAAGCAACAGCTTCAGACCCCATTAGCTCCTGCTAGAGAGGACCACAGTGAGCTACAAAGCACTTATCATGGAACAGAGAGCTCCAAAAACAAGCAAACGCTCTTACCAGTGTTTTTACCCCGTACTGTTTCTCCACCTTCTCCCGCAGCTGCTTGAAGCAGGCCTCCAAGCGGTCGTGGAAAGGCCTCAGCGCCTCCGTGACCTTCTCTCCGTGGATGCGAACGCCTTCGGAGAGGTGCGGGATCTGCCGGGGCGAAACGGTAGAGTAAGAAACATTTATCCTGAACGAACCCTGGAGAGAGGAGAGGTTAGCGACATGCGGGTTCTTTATTCATCGCGGGGTGGGGGGAATAGATTCCCGTCCCGCCACGTACATCCAATTTAAGTCACGCGACCTTTTGCCCCCCTTGGCTGTGCATACTCGGCTCAGCCAGTGAATGTGCATCAGAGGAAGTGTCACGACAAGCAAAAGGCTGTTGCCATGACACTCCCTCCCCCTGCCTCCCACATCCCCACACCATAACACAGGTATATTAAACAAGGCGAGGAGAAAGCATGAACAGACTATGTGTATAGGCATGAACTGCATGTGATGGATGTTTTCCTCCGAAACCTCTGGCGCAAATAAAGAAACAATGGCCCGTTTCCAGCACGCCGCTGCCTCTCACATGATTGTATGAGGCAGGTGGTGAATAGCAAACACATGAGAGAAGCATCTCAGGTAGAAGGAGAGAGAGAGAGGGGGAGACAGAGAGCGCTAGAGCGATGGAGAGACTGAAACTGCTGAAAACTAGTAATTAGGAAACCCCAGTTCCACAGTCAGAGTCAGCAAGCTCTGCTGACTAAATCTGGCAAGAGGAGGAAGCGTCGTCCCCTGGGAAGCGAGCTTTTGAGTGATTTTTTCTTCTTCATCTCTCTTCTGGTTGAAATCACAGGTTACATTTTTATTTTATAGAACCTGGCATTATAGTCGTACACGCCATCTTTGTCTATGGCGAAGGCGGTGGAGAATTGCACAATAACTCGCCAGAAAACCAGCGAAGATGTTACAAACAGCTGCGGTAACAGCAGACTCTTTCTTTCCCATGGCAACTGTGACAGAATATTCCCTGGCTGTCTCACTGCCGTAAGTGAGAAATACTGTTAGAGGTGAAAAGGGAACGCAGCTTATGCTTTTATGCTTATGAATAAGTAATAGGAAAAAAAAAACACATTAGAGGGGATTTAATTCAAACGTTTGTATTAATTGGGCGCAGTCAGAGTGGTGTATTTGCACATTTGGAAAACAAGGCAACACTTAACTGCAGAGTGCATCTTAGAGTGCGTCTGCAGAGTACAGTTGCTTTTACTGCTAACAAATTCACCTACGCCTTGAGCAAATAGAACAAAATCATCTGCTCAAGGCACTAAGAAGTGTGTGAAGTATCTGGAGTAGGTGGGCCAGTAAGGAGAAGGACTGTGTGTGTGTGTGTGTGTGTGTGTGTGTGTGTGTGTGTGTGTGTGTGTGTGTGTGTGTTAACCTGTGCTTCCCCTGAGGCTGTTCGCTTTTCTTCCCTTTCTCTGAGGGCAAGCTGCCCCTTCACAGCAGGCTGCAGCAAGTACCGACTTCACTCAGCTGGCACACAACACCAATCCAGTTTGGTGATGCAACCTTTTGTAATAATCTCAAACTGTGCATGTTTTATTTACACACGCTTCAACATATAGTGGGCTTATTAACGGAGACAAAAATAATGACTAATGCAGGGAAACATATCTATAATGTTATCTCCTGCTTCTCAACCGTGTAATACACTTCATTAATACATTAAACAGCAGCCAACGATAGGAGGAGCACATATTGAGCTGATTGGGTTGAAAAGAAGTAGGGACATCAATAAATTATATAAAATCCAGGATATTTTACTCTCGAGAATGTTTCTGTGCTCCACAAAACCAAAGCTGGCACAGAAAGATCAATGAGAGACGGCTACAGATACCATGCGAGGATTTCCCCTGATATCGAGCACCTTCATGATCACCGCTGGGACCTCTTGGAGGAGAGAGGAGAGGAGAGGAAAGGAAAGGAAAGGAGAGAAGGAGGCTGAGAGAGAGGAAAAGGTGAAAGCAAAGAGAGGCAGAGGAGTCAGGAAGGACCAAGTGTTGGGAGATGAAATGGGGAGAAGAAAAAAAAACAGCCAGAGTGAATGCTGAGGCGAGATTCATGTCTCAGGATACCCACATCTTTTTATAGACCTTAGGATGATTGAGTGCGACTGAGTGGCGGCATGGCAACAGAAATCTGCTTGGTGGCTGCCCAGAGATAAGCTCAATGTGGAAGACACTTAGACTCAAGGTTGCGAACACAGACATAAACACATTCAGTAGTTTAATTACATATATCACTTCTTCTTCATCACATTCTGCTCCAGCACTCTAATAGAGACAGCCGGTTTATGATTTGGGATATCAGTAAGCGACATTACCTCCTGTAAGGCCAATGTCAATATCAGATAATTAAGCACTGGAGACCTGCGGCTGCATTCATAAAAAAAAACAGCATATATATTCCACTCGAAAGGTTACAAAGAGTTCTTTTGATAGAAAAGGGACAAAGAGGGAGTGCCATACACACATTTCTGCATGTGGTGCTGAAATGCTAGCTGGGCAAATGAGAGGCCAGAGATTTGGTTTGGTCCTCTTCACAGGCATGAAGGCCACATGTCTCAACAACAGTTACAGCGATAGCTTAAAAAAAACAGGACTCTTTCTAGAAATCTTTAAAAAACAAAACATTTAACAGCTAGTAACTGTGTTTGTTTCAGATAGTTTGTGCCCCCTGGTGGTGAAAAGAATGTACTGCAGCTTTAAATGTGGCGTAAATAAACGGGATATCGTGAACCCATGAAAGTGTATTCTAAATAGGGAGCAAACAGTTTAAAAGG
This sequence comes from Myoxocephalus aenaeus, assembly GCA_038501785.1. Taxonomy (NCBI): domain Eukaryota; kingdom Metazoa; phylum Chordata; class Actinopteri; order Perciformes; family Cottidae; genus Myoxocephalus; species Myoxocephalus aenaeus. The sequence continues at coordinate 4,031,023 of JBAMJR010000065.1, read as the reverse complement.
AGGTTACTCTGCAATATGATCAGTACTGTTGTCTTTTTCTGTACTTCCAGAATACATAAATGCAGGTTGGACAGTGCAGTGTGTATATTCACAGTCTCCCATATTTCCATGGAAACCCCATCTTTTGAACTAAACATTCACCTTTAAAGCTGCACTTTGCGATTACAAATGAATCCCCCAACCCCATCTATGAACAGGCGAAGGCCAGTATTATCAGCTGAAAAGAGGAAGGAAAGAAATGGCATTGCTGCCTAATATCAGTGTCTCTCAGAGCCCAGTGTTGCCAGCTGACCTCTTGACCTCTGGTCCTTTTCTATTGCACAGTGAGCAGCTGAGTTCTGAGCCGTACCCTTGGATACTGGGACAGCCACATTTCCTCTGAGATGCTGGGTATTAAGGCTATGATAACATATTAAGACCCCTCCTGAAGGTCACATAGGTCTGAGACACACACACACACACACACACACAGCCAGTGGTGAGTCAGGCGGACCCGACTATATATACAGTATTATGAGATGAAGGGAGCAGCAAAAACTAAAAGACACACTAACCAAAACAGAATATTCTGTTTACGTTGATAATGTCCAGGTGAAATTTGCCTTCTCTGGTCTGTGATTCCACGTATTGATCCGCCAGCTACCCTTAACAATTAGAAATAGAATGGATCACGCTGCAGTGAGAAGTTTAAGGCGCTAATTTAGACATCTGTCATGAGCGTTGGCTAATTATAACCAGAAACATCACAGAAAACACGTACTTTGTATTTGCCAGGGAGCTTTTCACAATACCTAATTTCCTGATTTCCAGTTGCTCATTTCCTCCCTAATTACTCGCCGAAGACAATGGATGCTGCAGAACAACAGCGCACACCGTCTCATTTTGAACCGTTTAGTTTGTTCATTGGACCGGGCTCGCCCTCGTTTGTCTCATTTAGAAAGATGGGAGACGGGAGATAAACAAAAATGCTGGCGCTGGCGAGGAGACAGCCGATACCGTTTCAAAAATCAACAACTCTGCCTGCGTCATCTCTTGAAAGGTTTCCTTGCGTGCGTGTTTGTTGCCGTGGGCTCCGCAGACGTATACATCTGCTTCCTCCAAGACGACGTCTCTGTGATGATCACACCAAACGACTTCAATCCCGTGTTTTTGTGCGTATGGAAGACGCATACCACCGTGAATTCAAACACTTGGTTAGCTCGGCGTGAAGGACATTTTTAACTGGGCACAGCGGCCAGTACACTCTCGTACTGGAATAACTGGGACGTACAACAGAGCGCCTGCTAATTAATCCTGTGGATTGTGTTCGGAGGATTGTTTCTAAATTGCAGTGAGATTTTGAACACTATTCTAGTCGAGCTGGAATCTCAAATTGATGCTGAAAGTTTGGTCTCTTTCACATCTTAGCACTGGAACCAACACAAGGCTTTGAACCACAGACACTATTGTTCAGTGCCTTTGCTTCGTGATGGATATAAAAATAACTGACAGGTCTTGAAAGCTAAGATCTAGTTGTATTCTCCAATCTTGTCAAATATAATGTACTCGTGTTATTCGCTTCTTTCCAGGAGTAATGAAGTAGCGGCACGTTTATTTTTAGGTTTGCCCTCACCTGCTTTGTCATCTTCGACCTCAGTCAGCGATATCCCACATGTTTACGCAATCTAAATGTCTTCCAAAAAATGAATATGGAAAAAGTAGACGAACAACTAATACGGAAATAGTAATCATACAAAAAAAAAAAGAGGCTTACAACGGTCTCTAAGGAAAAATAAATATGCGAGCAGCATCACACGTGGCATCAAATGAGAAGTCAATATATTCCCGTGTGAGTCATCGTATCTGATGAGACAAAAGGTTTCACAAACACACACACAAAAAAGTTCCGCCAGAGATGCAGAGCACAAAGTTGACCTATTTTCCAACAACGGAGAGGGGAACAACTATTGCAAATTCAATTAGTTCTTTTTTCCTTGCAACTAGCTATAGGAAGCAGGCAGAGAAACTTATTGGGTCTGTGCTCATTTCCTGGGTGAACCATGAGGCAGGAATCCCGATTATTAAAGTGACCCTTAGTTCAGAGCTAAAAAGTCGAGAGTGAGTAATAAAAAACAGAAAGTACGGCTTTCTAAAATCCCGAAGGGAGGAAGTCTTTGCTATTCCACTAGAAAGCAGGAGTTTATTAATCAAAGATGAGCCGCAAATGAGCTAAAGATCTGTGGCGTTTCACAGTAGGCTGTTAAACAGCACGTGCCGTGATGCATTTCAACAATAAGTGTGTATGTGCGTTTCTTGTCCGCTGCGTGTGCACTTCCTGCCGGCTCGGTGAGGCTGCAGAGCTCGCAAAAAAAAACAACACACACACCGATGCTGATCTCTCTCCGTCTCCTCACACTGTGGAGCGTCCCTCCCGAACTCCAGAATGTTTGCTTCAGCACTCTCGCCCTCGCTATCATCTCCAATGAACACTTTAACACACTTTTCCCCAGCTCACTTCAGTTACAGTCATTGAACACTCCTGGCAGTGTACTCGCTAGTTCTTCAAACAATTTTATATTTCCAGCTGTAACCTTTCAAGACTTTTTTTTCGCAGTGGCAGCAGTGCTTTAGTAAGGGGGACAACATTTCAGCTATAAATGTCATAATGCACACAACAGAACAAAAGTATCCGTCGGCGTTCAAACTCTCCACTGCTCGGTGTCTACAGGGCCCCTGGGTGGGGTGGCGAATGAGTCCCATACTTCTGGTGCTGATTCCATTAATAAATAACTCCACATGGCCACGGCTGAGCCGGGGGGGTGTTATCAGCTGTAACAGTCATAGTCGCAGTGCAGAGCGGCGGCAATTAGCCGGTGAACTGATGCACCGGCTACGTGAGTAAAGCTCAGCTAGACATCCTCCACCTAACTTTACGTGGCAAAGAGTTGTTTCGCATGTTGCACTTTTAATAACTTAAACCACGGTTAAGTTACGACTAAAGCCGGTATGTTTTCAGCACCTGAAAAGCCAAGCGAACAGCCCAAAGCCAATCCATGCAAAGTGGCATGAATTCCCATTTTTCATCCACTCCATACCATCCAATCATTTTCTTTGCCTGTAGGCCTTCCTCTGCTTTTGTCATGGGCCACGGAAAAAGAAACGCTGTGTAATGCGGAAACGTCATCTTTTAAAGTTAACCAGATTGTTATTTGTGATGAGCAGACCATGACACTTTCCGTTGAAGCCGGACAGACGGATTCTTAATGCTTTCCCATGATCACATGCGCTCGACATAGACACACAGATCAGCGTTATGCCGTTTAAGCTCACCTGCCAGGCGATGAAGTCCTTTAGTTTCTCTATCTTCTCAAGGTCCTCTGGGTGTTCCTGGATGTACTTATCATTGAAGAAGGCCTGGGGAAGAGGGAGAGGAGTTACCGGAGTGAGTCTGTTTATTATATGGAGGGAGAAAAAGGAGCAGCAGGGGAAGACTGAAGGAGCAATCTGAAATGTGGAGAAGTTTGCAATATAAATAAAATGAGAAACGGGGGAGAAAAATACTGACAAGTCAAAAGGGGACTGCATTGGGAGGGACTGTTAAGATGAGATACATTTTGTCGAGACATCAGTCTCCCCTCCATCACCTGCACCATTTCCCTGAGATGAAGGAGCGACCCGAGGGCAAAGAATTCACGTCGTTCCTCCTCTGACTCATACTGCACCGCTTCACAAGACCAATATGAATCTATTCCAGGTTGTGATATAAACTGGGAACCAACAAGCTATATTTTTTAAATCATCAAAAAACAGTTTTCTTTTCCACGTGAGTCACTATTGTGTTTTGGTGAATAGAGTGTGCGGCTCACAAACCAGAGAGAACACTAGACATGTGATGAAAAAATAGGATGCATGAATTCTTCGAGTTTTTCCATGAGAAGAAAAAAAAAAAAAGGCCCCGGTCACATCGAACAAAAAGTGATTTGTGACAAAACATGTTAGTAGTCACAAGTGTGATGATAGAAATGTTCAGGCAGGTGGAATGAGAGCTTCTAGGACTTGAAATATGCACAGGAATATGATTTGTTTTCACAGCATGATATCAAACCTGGTTAATTTGACTTGAATATAGCTTGATATATTAGAAATTGACCATCATTTTCAGGAACATAACATTTGTGAGAAGATCTGGTGTTCGCTAATTCACTTTCTCTTTGAGAGTTAGATGAGGAGATTAATACTACTTGCATGTCCGTATGCTGGATATGAAGCTGGAGCAGCGGGCCGTTAGCTTATCTTAGCATAAAGAATAGTAACAGGAGAAACCAGCTAGATTGTCTCTTTCCAAGGGGAACACCATCTGCCCATCAGGACCTCTAAAGCTCACTAATGACCACTGTGTAAAAATGCAGTTGTGTGTTACGGGCTTTATGTGCCGGACTACCTGGCAACCTCACCGTGACAACAAGACTCCAGGAAGTTGTGTCGGGTGTGTAATGAGCTTTAGAGGTGCTGTGAGCCACATATCTTGTGACCTTAATTTGTTTCCAGCCTGTATGCTAAGCTAACTTTTCCTGGCTCTAGCTTCATATTCAGTGGACAGACACAAGAGTTTCATTAATCTTCTCATTTCACTCAAACAAAAAATGTCAGAAAGGAACACATGCAGAACTATTGTCATGTTGACTACCTTCTCATAGTTGGTAAAACCTCCCATAACAGCGGGGTCCACAATCCCATTCAGCAGCATGGAGAGGGGGTTGATGGGAAGGTTGGGATCGTTGAGATGCCGCTGCACCATGCTGCTGATCTTCTCATTGGTCAGCTGCATCGTTTCCATGGCGTTCTCCAGTGGACTGATCTCCTCCTGTGCAGCACAGTAAGGGAAGGTGTCGGCAAATATTCAGTTCACACACACACACACACACACACACACACACACACACACACACACACACACACACACACACACACACACACACACACACACACACACACACAGTAATCCCAACAATCAAGCGGAAACATTTTGTGTTCCCCGACTAGGGATAGGTTATTAGAGGATAGGCTGAGGAACCCTTAACTACGCACATAAATCAGGAAGGATGGAGGAGCAATGAATCATTTTCCATTGCGCCATACATGAACCTGCAACTGTCAAATGAAGATGGATAGCACTTTGGTGTGGGGGAATTTCAGTTCCCATGTCAACAAAACATGATTGGCTATTCTGAGAAAAAATTAATAAAATGCTTGGATTAATTCCACCACAGTGTGAAAAAAAAAAAATATCCAACTCAATATGTGAAACTCCAAGTGGAGGCAATCTAATTACTTTGGATGAAAAAAATATATATATTTACCTACTTACAGCCTCCTTGCTAGTAAGCATTTAGGGGGAAACACGAGTAGGTTGTTGTATAAATGTCAGAATTAGATCCCAGCCTAAAAGAATAAAGACTTTGTGCCAAGGAGACAAATCTCCAATCTGTGCAGTGATGTCACAGGCCAGCTTGATAAAAAGCATTGTCAGATGGAAGGCTTTAGCTTGGTGAATCTCAGCCCAGTCATTAAGCTTTAAATAGAGAGTGTAACCTCGGGGAGCTGGCCTCTCCCCGGCTCATCTGGAGGGCAAGCTGCTCCTGACAGTATGTTCCAACGCAGCCTGGAGGAGGAGGAGGAGGAGGAGGAGGAGGCCTCTGCTTTGAATTAATGTGGCAGTGGACCACTTCACTACACGGACTCAGGAGTTAGGCAGGGATCGAATCTTTGTGAAGGAATGATCCGTGCTCAGGATGCAGCGACCAGAAGGACCGCCGGGGTGAGCTAAATGTCCGAGCTGCCCGGTGTGTGGGCGTCAGGTGACGTGCCGAGTGAGTAGACTGCAGGTACTTTAACGCCTCGGCCTCAGGAAAACGTCTGAGGAGTGCTTTCCCCGGCACAGATATGACAGTGACGAGTCAAAGCGACAAATAAAAGAGTAATTGATTGCATAATACTTAGCCAGGCTAATTACTCTAAGTAGCACATTTGTTTTGGGACAAACTAATGACACATTAAAAAGGATGAGGCGGGTGTTTTGGCTCCAAGTGATACTGTAACCGGCTCTTATGCTCCAACTTCTTTTCGCCACCCTCCCTCTTCCACCAGACAACACCCCCAGCCCAAAATCGGGACGGCCAGACCAGCATTTTAATTAGTCAAAACAACAGAGCTAAAAATAAGGAAAGTTGAATGCAGTTTCAGCCGGATGGAGGGGAAATGTGCCCTCCTCCATGCAGCTGTGAGACCATCCTCCCATCAACGGGTTTTCAATACAGCAATCCAGGTATTTCTATTACAGGAAAATCAACAGTGAGTGAGCTCCGAACTGTCCTCTCGTTGTATTTGTGCTGTGCAGCTATTGTCGGTGGAGACAGCCTTTGAGGAATGCTCGGTGGATCAATGTGGGCCCGCTGGTAGAGAGGGAACGTGCCCCGTCGTTAGTCCGGGGAATGGCATGCCTGCGTCCACGCGGCTGCCTATACCGATTAAGTGGACAAATCGTATCGATTGCCTCTGAGCAGGGCTGCGGATCCTTGTCTGATTAGGAGGCCTGCCTGGCACACAGGCCCTTCATACTCACTGTGGAGACCGACTTGACTTCGAACCAGCGCAGGATGCCAGGAAGTTTGTACGCCGTCGAGTACGTGGTCCTCTCGATCCACATATTCTGTTGACAGAACGACAAAGACACACAATCAGATCACAGCGCGGAAATCGACCGATATAACGAGGCGGGTTTTTTGTGCATTGAAACAAGCTTTTAGACTGTGAATGAGAGGAAGATGGTGTAAAGGGTGTTCAATCGAAAGTAGGGGAAAGTGGTCAGATGGAAGTGTGCACTGGGAGCTCAACTAATGTCTGTAAATCTTATAAAAAGGTCCATCACCTCACTGTCAGGACCGAGAGAGTCCCATCAGTCAGAGTGAGTCTGAGAGGAGTTAAATACATCACCCTGCTCAGATGAAGTGATGCACAGTAAACACACAGAGAGAACAGTGTGAATGGGATTCATTTGTCATTTGCTGGATATTAAATGTGTGCACAAAACATAATTCCCAAGATGTACCAACATTCAGGAATTGACAGTAATCGCTGCACAGGGCAAACCGATTTGATTCATTATCAACAATTTTATTTTGTCTGAGTCTTCTTTTTGGCAGCCAGTTTCCCTGTGTTTAATGAGAGTCCTGCTTTGATATTGATTTACTCTGCTGGAAACGATACAAAAGATGGGTTGTAACCTCAAACACAAATCTCAAACAATAATCTAGCAGTAAATAAATAAATAATAAATAAAGTCCAAAACAGCAGTCATGCTACAAAAACTAAAATGTGAAACCTCTTTCAGTTTCACTCTGTTTGCTACATCTCAGCATCAGAGAAGACTGATAACATTTTGTTTAGGCTTAGAGATCATTACTCTGCCTACTTACTTACAATATTTTGCCCTGTTAGTGGAGCTGAGGCACTTGTTTCTAGCCAAATATTTTTGTAAAAATAACGTGAGTGAGAGACAAACAATACATATTTCAGGGGAAAATAAAGAAATCCACGTTATGTTACGTGAAGTATATTTTTTTCAAAACAAAAATATGAGCTACAAATACACAACTATTATCATTTAAACCATAAATGATTCAAATTGAACAACTATTCGTTCAACTTCGGCAAACAAAAGTAGCTCAAACGTTCTATATTAAAGTTCAATACTAAGTAGCCTACAATGATATTTTTAGAAATTCAAACTGACATAACACTTATTATTCAATTTAAAAGAGCATGACAAGTATGCTCATGATGATTTAATATTGACAAATAATTCATGAATCCCTTTCGAAAAAGAAAAGAAAAAGAAACAGGGAAGCCAAGTCATAGTAAAAAAAAAAACAATTACCGCAAACTCGTTGTCGGGGTCATTCTCCCCCTTCCTCACTGGCCTGGAATACTGGAATTTATGGACTTCATTTACTGTGTAGAAGCTGGGAAGGGAGAACATCAGCGCCTTAGTAAATTAAAACTGTTATGGGCAATCTATGGCCTGATTCAAAGGTTGATTGCTTTGCTTCAGGTCAAACACAAGACAGGCCCCCTCCAGACGGGCTCTGCCAGAAGCTGTGGCATAAAGCATGCTGCTTTTGACTAGCCGTCTACGACACGGCCTCATATCCATGTTAATAAATTCATTTTTGGGTCACGCACGTCACACACGTCAGCGGCAGCACCTGCGGTCGGTCCGACATGTCGGACACTTGGAGGAGCTGCAGCGTACGTGACAGAGGCGCGCGACTCGTGGGGATGAACTTTTCCAAATCAGGTTAATAGACATTTCACACGAGGAAAACGATGGTGTTGCTTGGTGGCTGAGGGCGCAGCCATCTGGGCACATACATGGTGCATGCATGTGCCCTTGGTATGTGCCCATGGTCCCACATACTCACTCTCTCTATACAGACATATCCACATATTGTATTGCATCCCTTAAACCAGTGGTTCTCAAATGGGGGTACGTGAAGGCACTCCAGAGGGTACAAGAGATTTATTTGAAATACATTTAAAATAAGCATCCATTTAAAAATCCTTTAAAAATAGTTTTTTAATACATATTCAATACAATATAAGTGTAAGTTCATAAACTGGCTTGTATATACTCTATATTAAATCAGACACTGATGGCACAGCGTTGTGTATTACATCTTTTTGTTCATCCCAAAATGCTTTGCACTGGTTAGAGGGTATTTGGCTAAAAAATATTTCACAGGGGGGTACATCACTGCAAAAAAGGTTGAGAACCACTGCCTTAAACAATACATCATCTGTGTCAAAGAGCATGCTGTGCCTTTATTAGCAAACAAATATGAATCTAATATAAAATCAATCAGTGCCGATCCAAAACCTCTGCCCTTTGATGTTTGTAGTGGCAGCAATATGCGGTGCTGCAATGTTTGAAGTTGTTATACTCAGGACTGTCTATGTATCGCCAATGAACAGACCACACAAAGCCTTTGTGACATTCAAACACCAGATAGAGAGAGAGAGAGAGAGAGAGAGAGAGAGAGAGAGAGAGAGAGAGAGAGAGCGAGCGCTCAGGTCTTACAGGTACTTGAGCCGTTTATCCTTGGTCACAAAGGGCAACACGCTATTTAATGATAAACATGATGAGAGCCAGTCCCAGATTAGCGGAGAAAGCGAAGCATTAACATTAAAAAAAGGAGCCTCTGAGATGCAGATGTAATAAACTGATTCATCAAGCAGCTTTAAATCAGCCGAGTTACCCCAATTAAGCCTTTTACACGTTGTTAGCTGGCGGGCTAGAGAGGATGCAGGAGCACGGTCAGGTCAAAGCAAGGTCAGAAGGGGGTCCTCTGCCTGCTGCTGTGACCCTTTTGGCTCAAACAGCTCAGACTCATTGCTATGCACCGCCGATCCTTTCCACTGAATAAATGAAAGAAATAAAATGAGAGAAAACAGAGAGAGACAACCGGGGAGAGCTGAAGAAAGAAACCCAGAGAACAGAGACGGACAGACAGCCGGGGTGGAACAGTCCTCTCGAAAACGCGGTTGTCTAATCTGGGCTATTAACAGAGTTACATATTCCAATCAGACACAGCTCCAAACAAGCCAACAGGCTGCTGCAGGGGGGATGTGATCAGCGGCGCAAGCTTGCGATAACATCACTGCGCAGGTACTTTTTGCCTCAAGGTTTTTCAGCGCAAACGTCTTCTTTTAATTACGTCCATTGATGCGGCGGGTAGCATATCAAAGTGAATTCACACAGCCGACTGACGCGGCGCACGGCCGGCGTACAGATTGGGCAAACAAGCGAGCGGGTAAGGGCCCCCGCTTGTTTGCTGTGGCCCCGGTGCGCGACACAAAAGGTATTAATGATGTCAGAGGAACAATGTTGTACTTGGCGGCGGCGGCGGCCAGCAGCAGATGGCCGGTGCAAGTCAATAACCACGAGAACGACAAGAAGGTCAACCGCTGTTTGTTCCACATGGACGCACATTTATTTACATCGGGATTTAAGCGCTTTCACCGTCAGGGCCCTCAACACAGCGCGCGGAAACAAATGTTATGCGTGCTGGGTGACTTTGAGTAACACACTCTGTCAAATGTAGTGGACTGAATGAGGAGAGATATCCCGCTTACCTCACTATTTGTTCAGAGACGGGCTTGTTTTGGAACTTGGCAGGCAGGTCGAGGATGGGTTTAACCGTGAAACACTGGATGTCTTCAGCAGGAACATCAAGGAAATCATTTTTTTAACATTCACATTGTGATGGTTTCACAAAATTCGGATGCCAAATCACAAAGATAAATTGTAATTTACTAAATTAAAGCTACTACAAAGAACTGTCATGTTGTGCATTCTCACTGATGCTCTAGTTTGCTTATGGAGGTCCAGCTCTTATGGAGAAAGTTTCATAACCAGTTAAAGGTTCCTTGCGGTAACTTATACTAAATAAGTTAATAAAGCTTTGATTTATACATTTTTTGTCTGACGTAATAAATAACAGGCAAAGGTAGTTAAAGTATGTATGATATTAATATGAATTGAAATCCCGTCTCCAAGCCCTAAAATGACCCTAATTATTTAATGATTAAAAAAAAAAACACACATTTCTCTTCATGAAAAGTGAAATAAAAAGCAAAAAAAAAACATCAACAGTTAAAGTTGAATTAATGATTGGTGGTGAGGATACATTGTCCAGAAGAACACTTTGTGTTCTCGCTGGGCGGCGTGGTGGTCGTCATCTCTTTTGCGTTGGGGAACTGTGTGAGAAGACGAGCTACGATGTCCTCTCTGCGCTCGTACTCCTTTCCTCGGTAGATGAACATCTTGTGCTGAAGGACAAGACAGAAAAGAGTGAGACTTTGGACATGAACATGAAGGCCGAGAGACATTTCTTCATTTGAATTGAATATACTTGATTCTGAACATTTCTTTATCGATAGAAATAATATGTACATTTAAAAAAAACTAAAGAAAAAAAACTAATAAATAATGGTGAAAATAGACTTTCAATAAGTAAAATTCTATATTTCAGGTCACAAATGCTTCTCTAGTCTAAGCTACAAATCCTCATTTCTGTACCTCACAATACATATTTTGTACATCTTCTTAAGCTGTCTTTTTTTTTTTACTCTTACTTTGTTTAATTTCTTTCTCCAGTTCATTCCAAAAACTCACACACATTTTCTCTTAAGTTATAACCCTCCTCTCTGTCCACGAATATTTTCTGTATATTGCCAAAAATGTAAATGTTTCTTGCTTTGCACATTGTTTGTGCAGTCGTAAAGTCCACCAGATCCCTGCATTTCAATGCATGTGGCTTAAAAAATAAATAAATACAAAACCTAACATAAAAGCAGATGAACATTTTAAGACATTATGCTGACACACGCAAAGGTACATTGTCCCCATTTTATGAATAAAGCAATATGGCAGCACTCACTCAGGGTCATTTCATAGACCATTTCACAAAAGATTAGACCCAGAAGCATTCATTCAATGATGGCATTCAGGGACAATGAGAAAACTGAAATATTTAAAGAAAGCCACATGGATGAGAGCGGGCGGCTATCATTTGTAAACCTACTCGGCCCGATGCTGTGGCTGGGTGAAAATACATTATCATATTAAATACTTGGAAATGAGGGTGACAGAAAGTTCTTGGCATTGATTCCGTGATTAGTCAACCCCAGCCGAGTGGGCTCGCTTTGGGGGGGACTTCGGTTTCAGCGCACTGACAGACTGCAAATGGCTGCTAACTAGCTATTGATGAAGTTTGCCTTCAAACCACCGGAGTGGTGATATTTAAAACCAGTGTGGCACTCGAGGACGGGTCCTCTTCACGTCCCAACAGCTTGATCTCTGGTGGATCTGACCGTCTCCTTCTCTCTTTAAACTCCCTTCTTTCTTCACAGCGAGCCCTACGCTCATGCTCGGCACACTCGATTTCCCAAATGAATTAAAGGAACTGCCGCCGTGAAACATGCCCGGGGAGCCGTTTTCAAATTTGTTTTTGACAAATAAGTTGACAAAAGCCGGCTGACTTCCAAAGTCATTCCTTCTCGCTGCAGGAGAATCCGACAAATCTGCCCGACTATACGCTGCTGCAACTTTCTGGCAGGATTTCCTTTCAATATTTTCCTCTTAATCACTGAAATCCGTTCAAGGACATCCAATCTTTTCGCAACACTGTGGATTGTATGCTTATTCAGGAGGAGGACAGCAGGATTTTCACGGTGTTGTTGAGCATTCGAGGCGTGCGTACAGTAATCTCAATGTCACGACTCATTTTCATTACCCTCAAAACTACACCGGCTACTTCTGGCAGGGAACATCACTGTCATTGAGATAATAATTCATGCTCAAATTGTCTTTTATTTCTTGGCTAGTGGGAAGAAAGGCAATTTCATAAAGTCGAGTGACGAAGCAGTGCTAGTTCATATAGCTGCACTGTTATCAAGTATGCACTGAGGATTTAAGCTCCTTGGATAAACTTATACTGAACATTTGTGGAGAACGACCACGGGGAAAACAACAAGATCGCTCCCAGAAAAACATAAACGGATGCTTTCTTTCAATCGATTGCAGAAGCTAAGGCTGATAAAAAAAGATAATATTGCTTTCTTCCAAAATGAATACAAGTCTTTTGAAAAGGATGCACAGAGAGCCGCTAACGTACAAAGCCAGGAATGCTCCTTCATCTCCCCGAGTGGGCTCAGGGGTCCGTCTGAGGATCATTTCGAATGATACGACGCGACAGCTCATAACCGAGTTGCTCTGAATGCGATGCGTTAGGATACATATTTCAAACCAACTGCTTTTTAAGCAGAGTGCTCACAGGAAACTAAACTAAACTAAAACACAGGGATTAAGTAAAGTTTAGGATTGATGGGAGGAGAAGGGAAATACGCAGACTGGATGTACAATGAGAGAATTAATTGTCGAGTCTTTAAAATACTGAGAATACCTTTTAACGTGTCTAAAAGTCGACAGAAACGGGGTTTTTAGAACACAAAGACAACAGAAGCTTTCAGTCGCGCTTCAAAGCTTTACGACCCTTTCAAGGTTGAAATGATGATTTAAGATGAACAAGAAAAGATAAGTGCATGTCTTTTCAATGTTTGTTTTGTCAGTAAAAGAAGAATTTAAATTGTAATTTAATTGTACCGTCCAATGGAAACAAAACAAAACACAGAACTACAGAAGAAGAAAGTAGATAAATGGGACCAATGGCTTAGTTGCTTCTGCAGATCTAAACAAATGACGTGATCTATTCTCGAGCGTTTTATAATTAGCGAGTACCCTTGTGTCGAACCACATTAACAACTAATAAATCATAAGCCGCTGAATCAAGCACATAATCAATTCTTAAGAGGGGGTGGATACAAGATGCCTTTATCAGAGTATTGATTTTCTCACATAATTGACTTTTCCCTGAGGACGCCGCACCGATGCTGCAACACAAACACCAATACGGGGCGTGAAAACAACAACCCTCCGAACTATATTCCTCTCCAGAAGCAAACCCACACTTGAACACTTCCCTGTGTACTCGCGCAGAAATCATTCAACACGATTATGAAATATATCAACATGCGTGAACACAGCAGGACGATGGGAAAAAGCCGCAATGCAAAAGCACTGACTTGCTCTCCATAAGGATAACATGTTGTGTGTAATATTTACCAGCTTGGGTATTTGAGACCAGCTTGTACACAACCTTGATTCCACTGTAGCTTACGGAACACTACAAATATCGCCCCTAGTTATTTCAGGTAAGATCCAACAGCTTCCAGAATAAATAATAAAAAGCAGAAAGAAAAGAGAGCTCAAAGCGGTCCTTTGACGGTCGTCTAAATGGCCAGTTAGATTAGACGAGTGCGGCTCGCCCCGTCTGTAATGGAGGTTCTGCCCCGCCAGATGAAAGGGGTTAGAGATCGGAGAGCAGCGAGCGGCCGCCGCGAGACGGCTGTTGTTCGTAATAGAATGAAAAGGGCAAATGATAACGGTCCTTCTCCAGACTTGACTTTAACGACATCTCATTCTGTGAGGACTTTTTGTGCCGCTTTTGTGTAAAATACAACACACCTTTAAACAACGCACTCACTGGCATGCCAGATGATGTAAACGGGCTATATTAAAAGCAAACAAACCCTCAGCCACTGTCATTTATGTTCTTATAGGGGGGGGGGGGGGGGAAGCCTATTAAACACAGCTCCACAAGGAGACATTTTATCAATTTAATTTACTGTTTAAATAAAAACGGATATGTGGACAGAGCAGGACACCCTTCACCGACAGAGAGCCAAGAGGGCTGATATGCACACAGTGAAACCGAAGACACTGAATGAGCCAGGGAGGAGATATCAAACATCTGTTGACCGCATGCTAAATTTGTGATAAGCCGTGATCAGATTGGTGCAGCCCGGATGTTTAAAGATGAAATACACATCAGTATACTTCTAAATAGACTTCGGGGTGATTATTCAGTTTCCGTGCTCATATTCCTAATGATTAATGGCCAGCTAATGGTGGTCATTTGAGAGATCAGGGTGGCTTCCACTGAACAGCCCCACCACCACTTGCAAGAACTTTCAAAAATAAAGCTCCAACTAGCGCCGGTCTGAATGATTTGGAATTATAACCCATGATGCAGCAGCGGCACCCCTAAAAGCAATTTACAATGTGACCATTTCACTTCCTTTCACTTTGCGGCAGGCTTTGTTGTGCCGGACGCGATGGGGGAACCTTGTGATGCAGGCCACGCTCACGGCGTGGAGAAAAGGGTGTTCAGGTGACGGAATTAAAGGCAGCGTCTGCGGCGTGATCGGCCTTTTGATCGGACCATCGAAAGGCAGGGGTGCTTCTCGGGGTCTGACCTCAACAGTCTTTATGGCTTAATGTCCTGCAGTGGTGGATGATGGGGGGATTTGTAGGAATGACCAACTGACCAAGAAACAGAGTGACTACGTGCTAAAGACGGGTCGATATTAGATACATATCGATGGCCGAAGAGCAAAACCTCCTATTTTTTTGAGAATACAAAAGAAACATGTTGATTTCTTGCAGAATGCTACTTGTTAAGGAAACCCAATATATAATACAAAATATAAAAAATACACAAAGTGCAGGTTTTCCCCCACTTTTCCTGCATCATTTTGCAGATAGGAGGTTCATCGATATGAAGGAGACGGCCAAAAAGAGATGGTCATAGACCACGAACGAGAAGAGGACGAGACCAGGAGAGAGAAGCAGATTCTTAATTCTTAATTCACAGCTCTCAGTCCTCCGCCAGCCATCCGGCCTGCACATTATTTCTGGATCCTCTCTATCGTCCACACAAGCAACAGCTGCTTACGATTCACGTTTCTTTTCTGCGAGCGAGCGAGCGAACCGGAAGTGAAAACCAGACGAGGTGGGATGTCTAACAAGTGAGTCCTCGACAAAAAACAACCAAAAACCTGAGGGAGCGAGACGTGTGAAGCGCAAACGCATTGACGGCCGAGGCTGAGAACCAAGCAAGCGCTGGTAAACCTATTGATCATGTGTTTTACAAGCGGCTCACTCTCGCTGTGCTGTGAGCCGTGTGCTGGGGTGTACTCACGCGTAGGAAGGAGGGGAAGCCCATCCCGTAATAGCCGACAGCGAAGTGTTCCGGTTTGGGCCGGATGACTTTCACGATGTTCTCATAGAACTGGGCTTGCTTCCGCTATTGGGAGAAACAATGGAAAGATTCACTGGCATGGAAACACTGACGCTGATTCTCATGGACGCCCCACGTCTATAATGCATTATAAACTTACTTATGTTTGTAATCATCTGCATATGACACTATCATTTTAGTTGTGAGCACTCTCACAAATATTCATAATGCTTTATAACAATAATCATAACACATTTCAAAGCATTTTATAAGTATCATAATTGCCGATCACTCACTGATTTGACCGTTTTAGAATTACAATGTGATTATGTTTTTTTAAGTGGTCGTTAAAATGTTTATTATGCTAGAATTACACAAAAAAACTTTGAAGCAAACAAGACCTCTTAGAATAACTTATAATCACATTATAATGCATTACAACACTGATTATAATGTATAACAACTATAAGAAGTATAATACAATTTGATTCTTAAAAATAAAAAAATCTGCGAGTGACCAGCAATTATGAAGCATTATGATACTTATAAGTCCAATATTAAATGCTTTATAAAGTGTTATGATTATTGTTATAAAGCATTGTGCTTTAAACTATATGTATACAGGGTACACAAGTACCATAATAAAAAAAAATAGTTTCGTCTCATCTCTTTTATGTTGTTTATCTTGGTTGAACATACTTTTCTCCCTCTTAAAAACACAGGTCAAAGTGCTCAAAATGTCTAGTACTAGTAATAGTCTGCATGCTGAAATGGGATAAATGGCATTAAAGTTAAACAAAAATGTATACTTCTTACCAAGGATGCACTGAGCTGTTCAAAGTCAAACATTTCATTCTCGTACTGTTCAGCCAGCTCCTTTCCCAGAATGATGGCCTCCTCCCACATCTATTGGGCACAAACACACACAGAGACAGGTAGCAAATTAATGAATTATCAAGATTCAAGAAGAGATAAATTAGTCTTTTATTCAGCCAGCTGAATACAACTAATTATCTTTCCCAGGCCAAGGTATTCAATATAAGCCTTTTTGAAAATAAATACACGTGAATTATTTTCATCATGTCAATATTGTTCACTTTGGTTTTCTTCTTTGATCTAAAACATTACAACTCAAATGCCATCCTCTCTGGGGAAGCAACATCGACACAGTGATGGATTTCCCACCGAGACTCATCCAATGCAGTGGAGTGGTGTGTCAGAGATACCAAACATGTTCAAACATGTTGAAGGGCTTCCAACTGGCTTCCTGACAGGCTAGATTAGGCTGAACTGATCCGGGCCAGGCTGGAGGCGGACCGAGTCCAGACTGCTGCTCAGATCAGCCTGCCATCAGCGAGAGTGGTGGTGGCAACACCATCTGGGAGAGCTCTCTGGATGACTCTGATGACACTCGAAGAAACTGTCCTCAGTTGATAAAGCCACTGTAACACTTCCTGATCACTCTGGTTTGTTTGTGTATGTGTGTGTTATGTTTAGCAAAGGCTTTTTCAATTTGTTGTCTCCCTGGCAGTATCCCGCTGAGTGACAGTTGGCTAGTGAACCATGAGTGGCGGCTGCACCCCAGCACTGATGACACATGCACAGTCTTGGGACACCCTCTCTGAGAAGCTTTGGCCCGAGTCCTGCAGACCCATTCCAGGCTTAGCTTTCAGTCTGAAAACCCTTTTTCTCTGCTCTGGAACCAAATATGAAGAGTGCAGAAGTATAGCACAGCACACAAGTAGAACAGCTTCTCAAACTGAGGTGCATGTGAACGGCCTGCTCTCTTTACGTGGGTATCATACATCAAAAAGGCTTTTCTGAAAGGTAGAGTAGGGGACAACACAAAAGAGCCACATTAATGCTTGTGTGGTCTGATATCCGGCTTCGCCCAGAAGAGCATCAGCTAAAAGAAGAGGATTATTTGCAATCCTCGTTCTGTAGAAAAGGAATATGAAACCACCAGTCAGCGGCTCTTCTTCGAAACCTGTCTTCTCATGCCAGAAGAGGTATTTAACAGAGATGACAGCATCTAAAAATAGCATCCTCAGAGTCCACGATTTATCATCATTATGACCACTCTTTTGCGTGTGTGTGTTCCACAATGTGTGTGTGTCTCACCTTGCCCTTGTCAAAGTAATTGATAATCTGCTGGTAGAGCTGGTCCTTAAGTTGTCCTTGAGTGGTGGCCAGGTAGCCGTCTCTCTGGTTCAGGTGGGCTGCGCATTGCTCGTCGGACCACTGCAGAGGACAAGTTAGCGCCGGGGTTAACACTGGGCAATACAATTCAGAGCAAAAAGGGGAACGGGGGGGACAAGAAATCAATCACTGAGTTATAGCCAATGCAAATGGGAGAGATTGATTTGTAATTCCTTTTAAAGCGGCCCTGCACTCTGACAGGGCAATAGGGAAATTTGAGACATGGGCAGTGAAACATGTGTCGATGGCTCAGAGAGAGCATGAGTGCAACCCATGGCGAATACTCGCTGTTATAGTATTTGGCACAACCCAGAATAGTCCACCATTAGGTAAGCCCACTTGTAACCAGCATCACTTATGCTTCTGTTAACAATAAACAGCAGATACAATGGAGTCACGCAGCAGCGTAATCTTATTCATTACACATTTTGCTTGATTTTGTAAAGAATGGCAGACAAGGAAGAGTGATGCAGCGAAAAAAAAGAAACAAGACTGCGGGGTATCCTTTTGTGCTGACCGTGTCCTCCATCATGCATCAGCATGGAGAATAATGAGCTTTCTGACAAGCTAGAACAGCTTGGCTAACAGGGAGATGGACAATCTGATTGGCCTCCGTGTCGAGGAACCGTAATCCTGTGTGTGCTGCCAGGACCGATTCATTACCAGCCAGTTTTAATTGGTGTTGTGAGTAACCTGAGGAGTTAAGATCTCTGTGAAAAACCGGACCAAAGTTTTGTAAGCCGGGCCAAATTTGAATAGCAAAGCCAAGGAATTTGCATAGCCGCGGCTGGAGATGGGTGAAAAAGTAATTGCTCTGCACATTGTTGCTGTGGCATGAAGAGGGATGCCGGCAGGCTTTGGATCAGGTTATTGATTCCTTTACAGCTGAACTGCGGCATTTACAGGGTAGAAAGGGTCTCAGTTTATTCATGGACGGCTGGTGACCCTGCATCAACAGAAGAAAAAAGTGCTGATGCATCTCTGACAGAACACAAAAGGGCCGTAAATTCATCAACCATTATTATACGGCTGCAGGGACTCCACTGGAGGTCTAACTATTACTCCAGGAGCCAGTTTTACTATATAACCGCTAGTGGACGCAGAATTATGCATCCGTCATCCATTCTCATTCAAGCTCGTTTACACAAAGGGAGGACAAAGATGACACAGGACAGCTTATTGGAGAAGAAAGGATTTATCCAGACTCTGGTGGAACAAAATTAACCAATTTCCACAATATAATAGCGAGTCCCTCTCTGAAGGTATGATCAGGAATGCCACAGCTGCTGAGAGATGGGCAGAATTAAAATGATAATAACAAAAACAACTCCTGCATGCTACTGTGACTGCTCAGCGAGGAAAATGTGATTCAGTCACAGCCTGCTCTCCCCCTGTCGGGACGCGCACAAAGGCTGACGCAGCCAGCTATTTATGCAAATACAGATGAGTTGTTGGGTGCAACCGTTTTGGATAAAAGGCAGAGAGGAACAACTCCAAATTCAGGGTATACCAAACCCCAACTGGGAATAGACACTGCAGCTCTTTGTGTGTGGAGCTCGGTGTGCGGATGTGATATATCTTTGGCAAAGATTTAAAAAAAACTTTCGAGAGCAGCCCTACATAAACAAAAAGGCGGGATCTTAAAAAGAAATGCTTGGCGATAGCTTGTACATATTTATGTATCTAATTCGAGATATCATTGCAGGAATTGTGGTGGAAACCAGCTGTGCCTGGCACTGACCCACGTGATTTATAGTTGAGGATTCTGCGTTTTCAGACGACCAAGAGGGCAGTAAAAGCACATCTTTATCCCGGAGCACCTCCGGTGGCTGCTGCTGCTGCTTTATCCTCTGATTTAAACTATGTCGCAGCTTCTTTTTTTTTCCTTCAGGAAAGATCAGATACTAGCTGTGACTTGCATCGACTACGCAAGGTGAAAAAGATGCTGCTCAGCAAGTCTGCCCTCTTAGTAGCCATCTCATGCCACAGTGGGATTAAAGGGATGTGGGCTTTATCTCTCGAAATCCTGTACACATTCAAATTCACAGATACACACTTTCCGTAATGCCCGAGGTTAAATGCCTGACAGCTTAGCAGTGTATTTGGGTTCTGTTTGAAGTTTTTTTTTTTTTACGAGAGCGTGCTTCTGCAATTATTTGCTGTTGATATTGTGTCTGTGTACCTTGAGCAGTTTGGCGTGCAGCAGCAGAGTGTAGGCCGCCTCGGTGTAGTTGTCGCACTCTTTGTGGAGGTCACACAGCTTGTACAGGTACCTGGCAGGGAAAAAATAAATGATTTATGGGTCATGTCTGGGCGGGCCTCGCACACCTACACAACAGACAGAAAGTTAACTACGCTGGACTGATGCGTCTCGACAGCCTGATTTACCTCCAATAAAGCCAGACATGAAAGGTGGGACAGGTGAGCAAGGGGAAATGCATTTTAACAAAATCTAATATTGTATTCTGGATCTCTGGGGATAAAGGGCTGTGGTGGAAAAGGGACAAATGTACAGTAATAGGTCTTAGGCAAGTAAAAATGTAACAGTCTCATAATGTACTGTCTGTGAAGTTCTCTAGCGGTGTGTGTAAAATGCTTCAAAAGGAATGACTGGACATAACTTACCTGATGTACATCTCTTCTCTGTCTATCTCCTTGTAAAAGTTCTGCAGGAAGGAAAGAGACCATTCAAATGGATTTGGTTACAACAATGCTGGATTAGTGTATCATGCATACGTTGCATAACTCTTGAAATCACTGGGCTAAAAATGTTTTTAAAAATATTTTTAAAAGAACAATTTGGCAATGTGACAATTCGATTTAGTAAAATATGGATAAATAACAAATGTCCTCGGTTACAGCAGGAAAACACCAAGTATTCACTAAAGACAAGTAAATTGGCTGACATCAGTGTCCCGCCGCTCTACATTACATTTTAGCTGACGCTTTTATCCAAAGCGACTTACAATAAGTTCATTCAACAATGAGTACAAACTTAGAACAACAAGAATCAAGAAAGTACAATTTCTTCAAGAAAGCCAAACTACAAAGTGCTATAAGTAAGTGCCATCTAAGTGCTACTTTCTTTATTCAAGATATAGTCAGAAAAGATGTGTTTTTTTTTTTTTGCGGCGTGAGATTTAGAGACTTTCTGCCGTCCTGACTCTACTGGCAGTAGAGTCAGGACGGCAGAAAGTCTCTAAATCTCACGCCGCAAAAAAAAACAAACATCTTTTCTGACTATATCTTGAATAAAGAAAGTAGAGGCACAGCACTGAGAGAACATGACAGAAAGTCGTCTTTTCAATGCCAGTAGTCACGTGAGACCCAAAATTGACATTTCAGTGCTCCAAGATGAAATGTCACTTCTCAGAGGAGAGGTGTTTCAGGTGAGCTGCTCTCATAATGCACCGTGACATGTGGTCGGTATTGTTTCTTTTGTGTGGCGAGTCATTATGGCCACGTTATTGACCCTAATGCCCTATGAACAATGTGATTTATATACACACACACACGTCATATCATTACTGAGACGTGAGAAAAAATAAGCCATCTTACGAGCACGTTGACAGTGCAGCTCATGCGGTTCTCTTTGTTCTCGTCGTGCATGATGGTCCTGTAGTCCAGCAACCTCTCCAGCAGACGAACCACCAGAGTGACGAAGTTCTCGCCCGTCTTGGCCAAGTACTTGTGCTTCCTGCAGTGCTCCAGTAAGCTGGTGTGTGAGGGTTCGGTTTTGTGGTTGGGGTTGTGGAGGAAGAGAAGCCAGGGGCAGAGAGAAAAACAAACGTGAAACATGTACAAGATGTTCTTCGACAGTTGGCGGTTGTCAGACTTTTTGCAGCTTTCGGGGAGAAACGATCTTCTTTTTTTTTTGCACATTAAAGCGGAGTTAACGTCCAACTGTGAAGCAAATATCACAGAGGCAAGCTGTCATAGCCGTGTGATCATCAGCACACTCTGATTATTTTGAGGAGTGCCATGTTGCAATTAGCATTACCTAACTTGTGAGAGGCTCAGGCGTAATCCGACCCATTAATCAGCACTTACATTTTCTGAAAGAGAACTTTGTACTGCTCGTCTCCGCGGCCCCCCTCCACCTCGTGATCCAGCTTGGTGATGATCTCATTCTCGAACTGCAATTAGACAGAGCAGGCGTAAATAATAAGTGTGGCTAATTTTTCAATTCATTAACGCCATCTCCCCGTCTCACTCGCTCTCTCTGCCTCGAGGCTCGGCTGAGGGGATCTGCGCTTCCACTTTAACCGTCCAGCTGGTCGTGAGCCGGTATCTTCTGGTCATTATTCTCTTAACTCATAATTATCTGTATAAATTTGGTTAGAAGACTGAACTATGCTGCATCATGAGACACATCCCCTTTACTTTTGCTCTGTTTGTTGCTGTAGCCTCTGACAGTGATGCATGGACCCTATTTCTCTGATATTTGAATGTAGCAGCTTTATAAAAAAATAAATAAAAAGGTTTTATTGTGCTGAAACAAACCAATTTTCACTGACTTCTTTATTTGCTTGTGTGTTGGCCAGACACAAATACGGAACAGAAGAGGAGGGTGCAGCCAAGTAAGAAAAGATATAAATGCTGCTCTCTGTTAAGCCCCGGATTTACAACAAACACAGACAAGTAGAGAGACCAAGGATAGGAAATATTACTGGCTTACAGCCTAAAAGGAGGTCAGGCCAACGAAGAAATTGATCCCATTTCACTAAAGGTAAAGAATGAAAAGTTGCATTCACCTCCAATAAGCGAGATCCTGACTCAATTAGCAGCTCTCCGTTTAAACCACCTCGGCCTTACGCAGGACTACAGTACAAGGAGCAGCTCAGACATGAAGCCATTGTGCTGCTTTACAGTTTGGTACAAAATACAATAAGCATCACATACTTTGGGCGCCCACATAAACACCACAAAGCAGGAAACTGCCTGAGACATCTTATGGCTGAACAGCTGTAGCCAAACGGATTTCCTCATGCAGAAAGGCTTAATTTTGCACTGTAACGGGAACACAACATTAAGTTCCACTCACCGTGGCTGTTGATAATCGGAGCAAAGCTAAATGAGATTTGCAGAATAACAAATGCGCTTATGGCGATTGAACTTTAGTGTTTGCTGCTCCTCAGAGTCCTCCCCCCCCCCCACTTATCATAAAGTCATTTTGTTACAGTCCTGTTGTTTTGTCAAGTTTCGGAGGACGCACCCGCTGGAAGCTGCATGTGAAGTGGAACTCGCACTGCATCATGTCAAAGAAGATGGGGATGGTGGCCTTTCGCAACTCGATCTCAGGAACCAGCGTCATCTCCAGCATAGGACCCACCATCTCTGGAATGAATTTTATCTTGTGGGGCCCTAAGAGAGGAAAACAATACATTTACATATAAATGCACAGTGTCGGACACACAACCGAGTTCCATTTCGGTTTAAAATACAACCTGTAGATCCTAACAGGACAGGAGTAATCCTCAGAGTGCCATCGTTTTGAAATGTGCTGTTCCAAACGAATACAAAATAACTGGCTCGTAAAAAATGTTCCATGACAATCATGAGGTAAATAACTTCAACACAAGCAAGAGGCTCATTAAAACCAGTGAAGGAGTCAGTCTAATCTGGTGTCAGGCTCTAATTAAAGGGATCAGATGGTGGAGGTTGCAATGAGCAGACTTTAAGGGAGGCACAGGTGCCCAAATCTAACACCACAATGTCATTCCTTTGAGAGTCGACTGCTGAGTCCCTCTAATCACACACCATAAAGCTCATTAAAACGCTGGTCTATATTTAGCTGCTGTTCTTTGTCGAGTTCAATCGTAAGCCAGCGAAAGTACTTTGGTTTGCAGACAAGCAAAAACATCTTTAACAGTGAAAAAAACACAATTGTCTTTGGTTACAAGTGTAATGGAACAATATTGACAGAATATTGGTTAAGTTACCTAGATTGTACCACATGTCCCTGATTTCAAAGCCAATATGTCTTCTCATGTCCTGGTACCTGAAAGACAAACGAGATCACATGTTATGCAGGCTACGGTCAAATCACGGCAGAGAAGAAAAAATGACTTGGGGATCAACTCACGGCTTCCTGTTTGTGTCACGTGAATGCAATACCAATAGTGTAGCGTTTAACATGACATGATATATGGATGGCTGTGTCATGATTCATCTGTGCTGCAGCTGCTAGGAACCAAAGTCAGAGTCAATGTTGTTGCTAATAATATGAAGATATCAGTTGAAGTAAGAGGCGAAATTAAAGGAAGAGCCCAGAGATCAACAAAAAGTGAACTAAAAACCAGGCTGCTAGTGGACGTCTGAAAGGTTGTGTGCCTCTGCCCACTAATCATGTTGTAGTGACATCCATGTCCGCCCAAAATGTCCTCACCCCATCATTTTACCCTTTGTTAAATCGTCATAATTAGCATATTCATTCTTGGGTTATGGCCCAAACGTGTTCTGTGAGTTCACAGTGACATTTGACCACCAAGTTATTATCTTATTCTTAACATTTGAAGAAATTTGCTCAAGGCGTTGCTTCCCTAGATACGGCGTTAACGAGAACGGACGAACAACCCGAAAACATAATGCCTCCGGCCACGGAGACAAAAAATAAATACATTGTATAGCCCCTTAGAGTGCTGCAGAGGACAGAGGACAGAAGGCAGAGGAAAGAAGACAGAAGACAGAGGACAGAAGACAGAGGACAGAGGACAGAAGACAGAAGACAGAAGACAGAAGACAGAGGAAAGAAGACAGAGGACAGAAGACAGAGGAAAGAAGACAGAGGACAGAAGACAGAAGACAGAGGAAAGAAGACAGATGAAAGAAGACAGAAGACAGAGGACAGAGGAAAGAAGACAGAAGACAGAGGAAAGAAGACAGAGGAAAGAAGACAGAAGACAGAGGACAGAGGAAAGAAGACAGAAGACAGAGGAAAGAAGACAGAGGACAAAGGACATGGGTCAAACTGTTTGATCAGACAGTCTAGTCTAGTCTATTTTAGGTCGACCCGAGGTGTCAAGAGCTTTTATAAAAGCAAAGATTTACAAAAGAAGCTGGAAGGATCGCTACCCTCCTGACTTCATGTCTAGCTGTTGCAAAGGTGATCAGCTCTGCCATGTCTAGGGTCATGAACCGATCTCCATGGCAGCTCGGAGCCCGTCTCCGTGCCGGCCGCACACGGGCCCGGGGTCACAGAGAGGACGAATAGTGAAGTGGAAAGGACAGATGGACAGTGAATGATGGAGAGACTAACAGGAGTGGAAACAACGGGCAGTGAGGCAGAAAGTGAGACCAGTTCTGTGAAAACGATCACATGCGTGAAACTAAAGGAATGGATTTAGTTCTTTGAAAAACAGATTGGACAATGGATAAGAAAAGTGAGAAAGATGAAGTCTGAAATTGTTTTAAGATGAGTAGTATAGAGGACACAATGGAGATAACAGTCCTGAGAGAGCTATTTCTGACTGCTTATAATGCTGGGATTCCACTGGGTTGGTGCGGTGCGCTTTAGCCGCACCATCGCATGCTGAGAAGTAATCAGATGTATTTCCACTGCTGGCTCACCGTGGGGAATAACGGCACTGAACCGCGATATTGTGATTCTGTTTTGAAGCAGTGCACGGCCATCACAGTGTCTGTCCTCAACCAAGCCATGTGGCTGCGGGGACGATCAGACAGCTGAAATACAAGTTAGGCTCAAAGTCGATGGGTACGTCTCTCCGTACTGCCGTGCTGCGTTACCCGCTGTTCTGTAATATGTTTAAAACGTTGAGAATAAAATGTCAAACAGAGCCTGGCAGACAATTACAGATCCTCTTAATGCTGGGGAATGTGGAACAAGTGATGTTTTTAGTTTTAGTTTTTAAGTCAGCCAACTGGTTTGAGATTAGATTAGATTTTCTTTATGTTATTCGAGAGAATTTAGAATTTTGAAAGGTTTGCAACCCTAATGTTGAAAAGCTAAAAACTGACGTTCTCATTTTACAGAACACTGAAATATGTCCCTGAAAGCCTTTGAGGTCTGAAATGGGGCGATGCAGTAACAGAGTCTTGATTCATATTTGATCAGCGCTGCATGAATTGACAGTTTTATAGGCCTTTACAAGCTTTATGAACTGTGATTGACAGCTGTGTCAGAGACTCATCGGCACGGTGGAATCCTACAAATCCCATTAGGGGCACTCGGAGGAGGCACCTGACTTTTGATCAAATATGACAAAAGGTCATTTTGATCAAAGTTACCAGTAGTAAGTAGCTTTAAGGTGTGCATCAATACAAGAGTATGGTTAAATCAAACTTAAGTGAAACTTATTGCAATGAATCTGCAACACAATAAATCTCCACTCTGCGGGGCATTTAAAGCAACATTTAGGTTCTGAATTGTCGCTAACTTTTCCTTCCCTCCCGCCTCGTGTCGTGTCCTGTCCAGCTGGTGGCGCTGCAGGCGACTGTCTGACACCAGACTATCCCACGGAGTGACTGATGGAGGCGCCTCCGTCTCCTCGTACGACACCTTGGCATGACATTGCAGCAAAGCGGAACGATGGGAGAGTTTGAGGTCTGAGCGCGACACGTCTCTTGACCTCCAATGAATATACGTCCAATGCCTCTTTCCCCACATTGTGACATGTCGGAGCAGCGCGTAGCCCTGATGGAATTCTGAAAACCCAATTGATTGTTTTTGCCAATACTGTACAAAGACACACTAATGCATTCTGACACAGAGGAGAAGAGCATTGAAATGATCTTTAAGGAAGAGGC
The DNA here is from genome assembly GCA_038501785.1 of Myoxocephalus aenaeus. Lineage (NCBI taxonomy): Eukaryota > Metazoa > Chordata > Actinopteri > Perciformes > Cottidae > Myoxocephalus > Myoxocephalus aenaeus. Next base: position 4,004,381 of record JBAMJR010000065.1, on the reverse strand, counting down.
TGCATCACCTCTTTGTAGTCTGGCTGAGTCAAAACACTTTACAGCATTTAGCTGTCAAAGTGTTGCCCAGGGATTGATCTTCAAGCGGAGTATTTGCAAGATGATGAAGTATAAAAAAGATGCCCACCTCTCGAAATTACTGTACAGCTGAATTATGCATCACATCTTAAGACTGTTTTTGCCTCTCATCCACACCTTGCAACTCGAGAGTGTCTTCTCATTTATTTCTGCACACACCTGTGTATGTGATTGATCACGCGCAGCAGGCATCGTGTCCTCATCTGAGCCGAGGCAGACGCGGTGTCGCCTGTCAGGGCCTACAACACGTACCCGTCAGCTACGGGGGAGGAAAGCTCTCAGAGAGAGATCGACTAGGAATAACAGCGGGAGAATGGAGGTGAGCAGCGCCAGCGAGTGGATCTGCGTGATGCCACTGGGTCAGGGGGGCGAGAGCAAGATTGTGAGGAGGAAAGAGGACATTTTCATGGACTGCGTGTGACGTGATGGAAGCACAAGAGATGGAGGACAGAGATCTAGACAGACGTGGCAGGTCGAGCAAGCGAGAACAAAAGTGATTGACAAGCAGTGGCCTGTGAGAACAGGTGAGATGATTGTGATCAAAGCCGGAAGGGAAGCAAGTGTGGTGTATTCACAGAACCTGACACTGTGACACTCCCTGTACTCATCACTCATTTGCACACATCATGACAATGCTGCATGCTCATTTATCCAGCTCTCTATGTGCGTGTGGCTGCATATCCACAATCACTGGCTAGAGGTCCTTTATGTACACCAACTAAAAAAGGAAAATGACCAGTCTATCAAAACTTTGATTACATTTTTCGTAATTGTTTTGTCCACTTTTTTTGGAAACATTGTATTCATCAAAGTTGCTGCTGAGGTGTCGAAACTAGGCGTGAAAGAAAAGAACAGAAATATTGTGTCGCAATATTATTTCTTGCAATATTGTATCAATTCTTAAAAACCCTATTGATTTTTTTAAATATTAGTTGACGTGCAAAGATGAACTCAGTCAATGCATTATTTCATTTGCAAAAGATATGGGCCCTCCCGGTGTACGTGACCTCTCAAAGTAGTGCCATGATGTTGGATGTTACAGGGGCTGTGACACATGCAGATGCCATTGTTCTAATTGCATAAAAAAGATGATATGCATATAGTTGTGTGTTTTTTATACTATGACAGTTTTCTGAAAATTAGACTTAAAAAAAGAGAAAAAAGTGCAATATATCGCCTCGCTTACGCACATATGCAGAATCCTAACCGCTGTAGGAAACACAGCAACAGGGCTCCACACAGATACATGTATCCATCTATTCAGGCCATGCAGTACATGTCTGTAGACACATGTTAGCCTGTCAGCATCCTGATCCAAATGTGAGAAGGAAACGAGGCTCCACTAATGGACCAGAACTTCACAAACAGCACCGGGAGACGTGTGTGACGCAGGAGAAAAGCCGATTCTTGAAGAGCTAAAGAGCCACGCTCCACACAACTCTGATTCCACCCCTCTGTTCTCCCACAGCAAGGCACAATAATTGGCATTGCAGGCAGGACTGACAGTTCATGCTCCAGCACACAGGAAGACGGGATGCAGCGACGGAGAGGTAAAAGAGAGAAGGTGAGTAGAAGGTGGAGGGAGACAGACACAGAGAAGGCGAGTGGAGTGGGTGGGTAGAGGTAGAAAGAGTGGGTGAAAGAAAAATTGCCAAACCCTGTATAATATCCTCCCGGGTTGCTCTGGGAGCTACCCGGTTGTACTTGAACGTAGTCAAATAAACAGTAAATAGCGACATTATCCCCGTTCAGTGCTTCCGCCAGGAATGGCAGTTCTTGTGTATGCGAATCAAAGAGCCGTTTCTTTCCAAGGAAGGCTGACAAGGGAAGGAAGGCAGGGTGGGGGTGGGGTGGGGTGGGGGGGGGGGGGGGGGGGGGGAGACGGACACGTCTTGTTTGCTGCTCCGTGTGGGAGCTTATCAGGTCCGATAATAAAGCACTGACCAACGAGGAGCCTCGCTGTCGGGCTCGGGCACAGTGTGATGAATGCTTTAGCGACGAAAGCTCCTCCAAATGAAGATGAGAGCCAATATGGTCCCACGTGTGCCCAGAAAGCATTTCCACGTTTGGCTGCATTACCACACTCTATGAGAAATACTAATGCTGATGAATGGGTTTTTGTGGACACAGGCAGGCAGCGGGGGAAACAAAACCGCTCACTGAACTTACTGAAAGCAGGGTTAGATTTTCGGAAGTGATTTATTTTCGGGATGCTAAACTTTGTGGATTGAAAACCGCGGCCATTTAAAACTGTGCGCTGTGATGTCAGCTGTAATATTATCTATTACTGGAATAACTAGGAATACAAAGCACGGAGGAGATGCTTCTACCTGTGTCCTAACATTTCGAGGGATTCCCAACTTTGTCTGACACCTGGCGCTTGAGTACAAGATGTGCTCTAGATAACCCCTGGAGTTACTGTGAGGCTGTCCTGCTTTGTTCAGGAGGGGCAAAAAACTAGAGCAGCCTCCACCGGAGCCGTGGCGTGTAGGGCATCCCTGTGAGCCTCCGTGCGATGAGTTATATAAAGCCCGCTCACGCTGCGGAGGGAGCTGGGGCTGCGTCGGTGTGCGATGCGGAGGCCCCGTGGACTCGTACTCACTTCTGGAAGATCTTGGCTCTTTTGTCGCTCGAGAAGTTCTCCAGCTGCAGTGACTCCTGGGTGAGGAAGGCGACCGCCAGGTGAAAGTAGTTGTTCCACAGCTGCAAGTCAAAAAGCAGTTTCACAATAGTATCATTCAGTACAACGCCACACAATGCGTGCTGGAAAGCTTTTTAGTTTTACTAAATCAAAAGGTTTTGGGTGTACTTGGGTGTGTAGGGAAGCTGTTGTGGTTCACAGTAGAAAAAAAATGGAGTGTCTTAATAGCCACCTTTTCTAACTGGAAAAAGTCCATTCATGCACATTAAATAAGTGACTTCATGATGATCTTCCAGAGCATATAGAGTACAAACTTTCACATGAGTCAAAATACATGAAAATACATGTTTAAGCTACAATAGTAAAATTGTCTGAATGTGAATCAATCCATCTTCTCCTGAGATGCAACTCTTTATTCATACAGCATAAGGAGAGATCCAAGTACTATACATCCCACTAATAATCCATAAAGACACATGCTTTAAATAGCAGTGTAGTTGGTGACAACATTAACTTTCTTCTATGTGTCAGACATGTAAAAAGCAAGAAGAAAAAGTTAATCTTTTCAAGGGGGAGCAGGTTAAAATATTCTGAAATGCACATCAAATTGCCAGCCATTACACAGTAATTGATGTTCCTGCGCCACAATTTTTTATGTCTACACCCTTCAGATTTTTTCTTTCTTTCCTCTTTTCAGAAGACCCAACAATGCTGCATCTGGAACATTAAAACCAGCCTCTGAAACTGCAGTGAAGCAACGCCATAAAGACATTTCCAAATCTTTTGCAAAGCTGCTGCTAATAATACTTAACATGACTAAAAGAGCATCGTCAGGGAGGGTGTGTGTGTGTGTGTGTGTGTGTGTGTGTGTGTGTGTGTGTGTGTGTGTGTGTGTGTGTGTGTGTGTGTGTGAAAATACTTTCAAAAAGGTTCAGCTCTTACCTGTAGCTCAAAGTTGGTTTGATCCAGAAATTTCTTGTTCAACACTGCTGCATACTGATTAATGGCCCGCAGGAACACTCTGAAAAGATAAGCGGAAAATGTTTGGATCCAGTCTTCATAATAAAAATAAAAACACATTTTCCCCCACCTTAAAGTAAAAGGTATTTACATTCTGTAGTTTCTAATTAATACTTCCCTACTCAAATTATGTACATTCAAAGTCATTGTGAAAGAATTAAATGTGAATTTTATTCATTGAGTTTTTGATCCAGGGAGGGGGCAGTACTCATGTATCATTTCTCAAACATAGAAAAACAGAAATGTTTTTCTTAGGTTTGGTGAGGGGGAGGCAACAAAAACAACTTGGTTAAGGTTGGGGAAAGAGTACGATTGCACACTATACAACGCTAAATAAATGACAATACTTCCTGCATTGTGTTTCCACTGTATAATCTCCCAATATGAACTCATTCATTGGAAGACTGCACACTAGTTTGAGCGCTGTAGCCACACATGAAGAGAGAGCTTCAGCGCCGAGAGAACCGAGGTGAAACACAGGTTCAATCTCTCTGTTTGGCAGACGGAGGTACAGAAGGGGCTCGAGGCACTCCCAAAAAAGATGCAATGAGTAGATCCTAATGAGAACACTGTCTGATGGGTTAATCCACTCTGATGTTGCAGAATTAAATGTTAATAACTTAAGTGGCATGAAGCTTTTAGAGGGGAATTATGATTGCTACTTACAGAGTCAGAGGCCCATCCGCTATTTAACTTCATTCCCTGGCGGCACCAGCCATACAACAATCTGTGTACTAATCTCAAAAAATTACCCACGGCGAAAAGAAAAAGAAAAAAGTGCCTTATCCTGATTGTAGGAGAATAAAAAAGGTCAAGCCCAGCGTAATCAATCACCTGGCTTACTTTATTTAAAGGAACACTCCGGGGGCCTTGTGGTTTCTCAGTCGTAGCTCCTATCCTGCTAATCAATAAACAAACTGCACAACGACGGATTGACTAAGGCAGCATACTAAGATCACATCAGGATGTGCCATACACAATAAACAAAAAGGCAAGGTGAAACAAGGACAACTGGTATGCCTCTTAAGTGGAGTGCATCAGGGTTTCATGAGCGGGCAATAAAGCCGCATGAGGATGTCGTGCTCATATAATGGACGCTGGCAGGTGAGCAGAGATCTGGCCCCGCCTCCTCTGTCATGACTCGAGGTAAACCCTCACTCTATCTGGGCATCGCTGTGGGAATCAGCAAATCCTCACACATCATCTTGGAGTCTCTTACTTTATGTTTCAGCATGGCAATAAGCCACCTGGGCTCTCTGGGAGGTTTAAATGTCATTGACGTGTAGAGAGAGAGAGAGAAAGAGAGAGAGAGAGAGACGGGGTTTCCCTCAGCGCCACGGTCTAACTGACCTTGGACAGGAATAACCTGTTGGATCTGCGGTATTTTAAAGCTATGCAATATTCATGTCCCACGTTTATCTCCATTGCGGACTGAATGCTACCCGGGCCGATGTGTGATACTTATTAAGAGTCACCTTAATTATTAGCTGGAAAGGTTAACTGTCATTGAACACCTTTGTATAAGCCATCAGAAGTCCATTTTTTTCTGGCTCTCTGGCCTCAGAGTGGGAGACCCCCCCCCCCCGTCTCCTCAGCACTCAGACAGCCCATTACCACCATCCTGTTGCAACGAGCACAAGCTCCCCCCTTCCGCACACCTCACTCAATTTTCTGCTGCTGTGAACATGTCAATAAAGTTGACACGCCGAACACTGGACTAATGCTAAAATGTGTCTCCATCGGCTGCACCTGTGGGCTGAGAAATATTACCGCTCAATACGTGGGGCTCATTATTTTTTTTTTTTTAAAGGCGATGAATAGTTTGTTTGGAACAAATTGTACTTTTAGGTACTATTGGCTTAGGGATATTCAGAACTGCTGTTACATCGGCCCGTGTTAAAGACTGCATTGATAATAAGTGGAAATTCAGCTTTAATCTTTTATAAAAAGCTAGTTGGGTCTGGTTTTTGTTTTGGTATTGATTGGCATATTAATATTGGTAATTTGTATTAATGATGTGTTTGTTTTAAAGCACACTATTTTAAGTTAACAGCAACTGACTTATCATTTTTGTTTAGATTTTAACTGCTTGTACAACCTCTGCTATGGGAAGACTGACCAAAGTTGCTCTCTTCTCCTGTATGTATACCTGGTGCAAATACAAGTATTGTGCATTGCCTCCGTCACATGAACTATAAAACAAAGTAAAGAAATACAAAATATATAAAAAATAAATGCAAAAATTAGATAAATTTGTAGGTTCAGGGTGAGATGGGTCCAACTGAACTAGTTCATAATCCCCAAATAGTAGCAAGTTCTACAGACATTAGCGAGGTAGCACACAGCTCTCACTGCTGGGTCACACGGTGCGGAAAAGAGCGAGATCAATTCCCAACTTCTGGCTAAATATGACTCGACGGGCAAAATGCAGCCGTCAACCATTTCTGCTCGATCCCCATTCCCAGCAGCGGCACTCCTTCGAGGTTCCACTACAACTGTTTGATGATGCAGTTGTATTACTGATCTGCGGTATCTTTACGCTGAGGTGAGATGCTTTCCATCAGCATGTGTTCTGAGTTGCAGTCCACACAACAATGTAAACTACGTTACCTGGAAGCCTATTTGAAGCCAGCAGTCTGCCTGAGCTCTGACACAAAATGGGCTTTAACCGACAGACAGGACAGTTCCTCTGTGAGCACATCCTGCCATTAATTAAAGTGAAAAACTTAATGAGGCGGATGAAAATAGAATATACTCTCCCTCACAGTGGGCTCCAACGAAGAGACTCCAAAAAGGCCATTTCAAACATCCAGAGATCATTTTCTGAACTTTGGAATATATCTTTACTGTGTGGGCTTAAACAGTATTACATTTAAAAAAAATTGTGGCCCTTAAATATAACGCGATTGAACTAACAAAAGCTCTACCCTGTCTGTATTTGAGTTAGTCCACTCTTGGAGGAATTATTCATAAAAACTTGTAATTACTGTACAGTCTACAATTAATTGCCATATTGATTTCAGGGAATATTCTTTTGCACACAGAGAGCGAGAGGAGTGTGAATCAGCACGGTTAACATTAACGGCATGTGATACAGTCTGCGGTGCCACTGCTCTTTGTGGCTTGCATTATTAACAAAGCCAAGAGGAGAGAGCTTGGCTGCCTTGCAACATCTGTGCCGGCCGGTCGTTACGCTGCAGAGGATGGGAGCGGGAAAATAAGATGCAGAGGGAGAGACAATGACAAAACACTTCTTGATAACTCCATTACAACTACAAGCAAAACACTAACGACTGGGGAATTTGAGCTGCTACTGGAAATGTAATCAAAGACGTATCCGACGGACTGAGTGTTTGCTTTACGCCTTGAGCAAAGACATCAAGCGCAGCCGAGAGATGTGCGATTCCTAAAAAACTGCCTGCCCTGTTACTTCAGTTTTTTCACCTCAAGTTCAGCAGGGAAATCAAAGCAGTTCTAATCATCTCTGGAAATCACAGGCTTTCCCCGTTTCCCGCTAAAGGAGACAAAAACACTACTTGGAGATACTTTAACTTTTTAATTAGGCAGCGCAAGAAGAGCAGCTCCTCCACATTAGAGCCATTCCGGTACTGTATACATATGGCATCATTATGATGAATATGCCCCATCAAGCTGTCAGTGTCAGAAAAATCTCCCCATTACCGCTGATTGATGGGTGTGCTGTACATTTACATTTGGGCACGGACAACAGAGGATTTGCTTTTCAGAGCCTTGTTGCTTTTACATTTTACTTACTTACTTACTTCCTGCAGCTGAAGCACACTGCCGGATGACGTGCACCGCAGACACCTAGCATATATGCTAATGGTGAAGTTATCAGCGGATCATACTTGCTAATTGAGTTCAGAGAGCATCCCCGATAATGATCACCATCTATTTGCATACTATTGCTGTAATAGCGGGCGTATCAGCCTGTGCTCAAAGATAAGCCAAGGTCAAAAACCTTCATTATCAGATCAATTTATTGAATTAGATTACCTTTATATCAGACACCTGGTCTAAAATCAAATTGATTTATCTGTCAACATACTCTATTTTCAACTCAATACTATCAGACTATTGCGAAAGTTTATTATCACAAACTGGGCTGTAAGAAAGAATTTATACTGAGCAGTGCAGCTCTAATGACTCAACGATACCACTGGGTGAGGCAGCACTGCTCTGTGTGACTTTAACTTTTAAACCACTTTAACAATAAAGGGCTCTTAAATCGAGCTGGGTTATAATTTTTCCAAATACTGATAATATATTAAATTTTCTTTAGTTACAGTAGTATTTTTATTTTGTATATACACCGTTAGCTGCCAGCTGTTACCATGTTGAGAGCTGTGTGGAAGCAATCCATCAAATCATAGATTTTCATATCAAATTTAGCACCTTTAAAAAATTTAATTAAATTCCTATCTCTTGGAAGTTACTGACGACCAGAATAACCTCAGAAGAACCACAGATGCCTTTAAGTGGAGAAAACTGAACTGATGATAGATGCAAAGTAAAAGATAACTTCAGATATGTTTTTGTGGGTTGGGACACACAGAATGTGTATGTGGGACTGTATGAAAGATATGATTTCTGACCGACCCCCCCAGGCCGGTGAGGGCCCATCTGTCATGAGACCGCTAGTAAAAAAAGCCGCCGTCGCTTTGACTTGGCAGCACCAGGCTGGCTGCGTGATGCCAGTGTCAGAGCTGAAGAGCACTAGCATCCGCCAACACACACACGCGCACACACACACACACACACAAAATGACAGCAAAAGGCTGCTTTTCATCTCGGCCAAAAGTTTCTGAAGAGGTGACCGGATTACTAATGAGAACAACACAGGCTGATTCAGACAGAACTCAAAATACTAGTGCGCAGGAAAACTCCCACTTTTTGGCCCGGAGTCACAGAGTTGCCAAAGTTCATATCGAGGAACGGATGAATCACAAAGCAATTAAAACAGATTCTAACAGTCTTTTTTCCACAATTTCCTTGAATACAAATTATGTGCCTGGAGAAAACGAGAAAGAAGGATAAAAGCGTTTGGACTTTTTTTTTTTTTGCACACAAAACATTTAGTTCACAGTCTCTGACTTTCTTTTGGCACAGGCTACACTGTAGCTATTACTAAGAGAAGCAATGCACTTTAATTTGTTTGTATCCCACACAATAAATGTCTATGTAATCTATGTAAACGTGAGCCTGGACAGGCGACGTAGTATAAAGAGCGATAAGGTCCGTGTAGGGAGGTCATGGTGGATGGGTGGGTCCCAAACGCACAAAAAAAAAATATATATAACTTAATATGAACAGTTAAATGAGGATGCACAGCCATAACTCAAACATATCCAGTCGTACATTTAAGTGTGTATCAAGGATGAGTTGAATTCCAATTGAAACACGCATCAGAAACATAGTTTCAACATACTGTTGATCTAAAGACAGAAGTAATTGGGCTATCAAAGGGAAAAGGAGCATTCAGTGACTTTTACAGCAAACATGTCAGTTATGTTCAGAGAGGAACGACAGATATGAGCTAAAGCATATTCACTGGGTCTCAAATGAACCATCCGCCTCAATGTATTAAGTGATCCTCATTTCATACCCAACAGAGAAAAATGTAATTTCACTCGTCTGCCAGAAAGAAAGAAAAAGGTAGAAGAGAGGTGGAAAGGGTACTTAACTTACATTTACCTCTTTTATGGATCGACTTCTCTCATCTGTAGTTATTGGCTACTTTGCGGCTTAAGATTGTACTTGGCATACAGCACATATAATCATGTTATGAATTGTGATGCACACACTGAATGCTTCCAGTCCTGTGGTCGGTCCAGTTGACGGATAGTTCCCCCACACAGTGAGCCTCCCTGCTGCGTCTTGATGACTTTGATAAAGCCACGTTGAGAGAAATCACACTGGATGTTATCCCTCCTCGGGGGGGAACTATTCAAAGGCCAGCTGACAGGATACGATCACAGCCACTCTAGTGCACTGCACTCCACGGGCGAAACAATATTACTTACTTATCGTCAAGCAGATACGCACACGGTGACAAACATGGACAGACGCTCCAGGTAGTCCACTGTGAGTAGTCTGTGTGTTGGGCATATAAATCCAAGCTGTTGAGGTTTACCTGCACTGGCATGCTGGTGAACAATAACCATATATACATACAGCAGCAGCAGCAGGTGATGAAGTGCAGCATGCAAGCAATATGTCCCGAACCATATTTCATGACTCTCCCGCGGTTCCTCTGTCTTAATCTCATTACTGCGAAATTACCACTCAAACCACACACCCGAGAGAGAGTAGACAACTGCCACCGCATTAAAAAAACAGCATAGTAGGAGAGCCGTGTAAAGGTCAGGCAGTTCTTTGCAGCTCACACAGGCTTTTGATAAACACTGGCAGTGTCCATTAAATAAGCAGCTACATATAGTATGTCCTCTTAAATCTTTACTGGGGGTTCATAAATAAACAGAAATATACACTCAGCTACACAGTCTAATGTTGCAGGCCAGCAGAGATTAACTTAATTAATTAGATGCACCTAATAAACTGACACCTGAGGGGCAAATTAAAGAATGGATAAAGAGAGATTCATTGATCTGTGAGAAGACATCTGGGCCGGACACAATTTGATATAGTTACCGCCAACTCTCTGATGCCAATAATCTTACTGTAACTGTGTGTGGCTATTAGCGCCGATCTTTGTGAATTTAGGCTATTTTTCCCACCCCAGCAAATTTAAGTATTTTACCAATTTCAAATGCGCGCAAATACCACAGGAACACCGTGAGACTATTTGCCTGGAAGCCCATCTCGGGGTGCATTTCCTCCTTTGAGAATTACACGTTTTCTTTTTTGTCTTATTCGCGCAGCGTCGGCAAATCATTTTGTTAAATCGCCCTTTCAGTTTATCGGACGCTACCGACTTTAAACATGTCTATTTTTACTTGATGCCTCGTTGAAGTTCCCTAATCGAGCTGGAAAGGATTTCAAGAATCTTGCAATTTTTTGGGACCCACAGGACCATGCAACTTGTACAGTTGCGCGGTTCTCAACTAGCATTCCTTCTAAACAGCACAGTAAGTAGTATGTCAAACAGCAGCAGTATAATACAGATACCCACAAAGCCCACAGGCGCCATTAAAAAAAAAAAATCTTGGTGGGTGGTGGGTTGGACAGGGGCAAACACGATCACAACATCATTGGCAGTCTTTTCACTCTCCGCGAGTCCTCCTTCCTTCCTTCCTGCGTTCCAGAGCTGCCCTCCAGGTCCTGGATTAGTGATGGAGAGAACACCAAACGGCAGCCAGCCAGCCTCAGAAAGCCTCTCCTAATGAGTCTGTGAGGGACCGATGGCATGGGTTATCGAGTTAAAGAGCTGCTTCTTCAGCTCGTCTGGGCTTTCATCTTTTCATCTGCCACGCTGGGCTCTCTGAGAACTCCCCATTCATCTCTCAATCTACCATTCTTCAACACATAATTAACATCTCCGGAAGAAACTTGGCGTCATTTGGGGAAATGAACGGATTTCGAGAAGGTCATCTGATAACTCAAGTCTAATAAATGAAGAGTTGATCATTTAGAGTCCTAATAACCCTGCAAGGCATGAAAAAACACTTATGTGTTCTTTTGCATGCCGATCAAAGCCGAAAGTAATACAATTACCTATCTGCAAATAGTTAAAACTTTTTTTAAAGTTGATTTTAAAGTTTAAAACCAATCTATTTTTGCAATGATTATAAAACAATATTTTACTTGATCTGTTAAGTGCCCTTTTGATGTTGTTGAATATTTTAATTTGTTAAAGTGTTAAACTTTAGAACGGTAGGATTAAATACTCAAATATCACTAATTAAAATACATAATTTGTACTCAATCTGTTAATGAAGTCTTTTGTTTGCTGCAACAGCAACAGCTGTTCAAAATGCTTCGCCTTACGACTGGAAGGAAGAAAAACATTGGCAGTGACCTCTGTTCCGATGGATGACGATGATGATGATGATGATGATGACGACAGCACATAGTATGCAGTGATTCAGCACATTTTGGGATATAAGGTTGAGGAGCACAGAGTTCTTGAAAAGTGTACTATGCAGATCTGTAAGGAAACACATTTCATTTAGCTGACTGTACAAAGCCGCCAGCAGCTGTTGTCTGCTTGAAACTGTGACGCAAGGTTTTTCATCCCTGGGAGAAAACCGACAGTAATATAGCACTGAAGCAAATTCCAACTTCAGTGAGCGCTCTTTAACAAAAATCAAGGTTTACCTTCAGGGCACTTGTACCAAGAATAAATTCCCATTCAGTCTCATATCTTCCCTGAAGCTTTTGCAATATTGCCACGTCTAAAGAGGAGCATTACATATTTAAACAAGGAGCATTTATGTTGAGTCCCGTTGTTTCATTTGACTGTAAATCAGCAACAAAAGATGGCTAACATGCTTTAAAATGCGAGCACAATCTAGGTCTCCTGGATGAAGCCAGACAAGCAAAGAGCGGGAACCCGAGGTTCGGATCGTCAGAGGCTGACACGCTTCAGATGTCAATTTTGTAAAGACGCGAGTAACCTCGGTGAGAATACTTGTGAGAGTCCATCGCTACTGCCAGTTAGCTGTCACTATTAAGCCGCGGTCAGTTGACATGGGGGGGGACATGGCACCCGATGGCGCACCAGCCTGACGCGGCTGTCCCCGGGGGCAATTAGCGCCCCATAAATCAGTTTAAAACCTTGAGGAAGTGTGAGGCAATGGGTGCAGAAGAAGGAGTGGGAGGAAAGGACTTCTGCTGCTGCTGCTGATGCCCATCTCATTAGCGGTGCGGTCATAATGTGTGGACATGAAAGAACGGTCTGCTGGTGCCGTGGGTGGCTATCTGTGTGCTGAATGTGGCAAGTGTGGATTGCCTTGCCACAGAAACACGAGGGAGGAAGAACTGAGGGATGTTCAAATATGCTTCCTGAGGATTCCAAATGCGTTTCAAAAAGTTCTGAAATGTGTCAACTGAGTGATGACGGGAATAAGAAGTAGTGCATTTTTTATTTATTTTTATTAAAGCAACAAGCATTTACTTTAAAAGTCTACTAAACAAGATGTTTAAATGAACAATAAATCGAATGACTATGTTTCTTATAGTGGTGAACGTACAGAAGCATAACACCCAACTGTTCAGCCAGATATTGTTCTCGGGAGTTGGTGGGGACCGAAACGGGGCTAAAAGGAGAGTAAATATTTGACTTGAACTCTAATGTTAGCCAAAAACAAAAATTAACACAGATTACACACACACTAAATGAACTTCAGAATGAAGTGGTGATGACGGTACAGCCTCTGAGACGTGACACTTTCAAGTTTGACTGCTGTGAATTCAATCAGTCTCCAGTGCCCTGGCAATCACAGAGTACACAGCAACAGAGCATGACACACACACACACACACACACACACACACACACACACACACACACACACACACACACACACACACACTCAATACAAAAACACTTGTACCTTTCTCATGGGACATATGAATGTGTCACCTTGGGTTTCCAGGAAACAAGCCATCAAACCCACTCTGACGGATGGCAAAAAATGGAAGTTTTGCTAATTGGCCACAAAGCAGACACCTGCAGTATTCAAACAGGCTCGAGTATAAAGACTGCAAGATGAGTCATACTTTGACAGGCTTATTTTTCATTGAGTTAAAAAAAATATTTAGAATGCACTCACTAGAATGCAAAATGTATCTAACGGCTGTCAAAAACAAGACGCGAAGAGAAACAAGGGTAGATTCTGCTGAGGCATTGGAAATGAAACATTGGCCTCCAGTCCGAGAGTCAAAAAGAAAACGTTTAATTTGCAACAGCACAAAGCATGATCTGAGAATGTACTGCTGGCATCTGAGAGATGCTCATTAAATCCCTAAAGTACAGGATCACATTGTGGAGCGTTTGAACAAGCTTTTTTTAAGTCATGCGTTGTTGATGCGAGAGTGTGTGTGTGTGTGTGTGTGTGTGTGTGTGTGTGTGTGTGTGTGTGTGTGTGTGTGTGTGTGTGTGTGTGTGTGTGTGTGTGTGAGAGAGAGAGACGTTAAAAGGGTCAGGGTGTTTTTACACCCCAAAACTAACACACAATCTACAGCAACAGATTTGCATCAACATCACGCTACGGCGATGTCTTCTGCATTGTGACCCAGGTGGCTGATGGTGTTTTTAGGAGGGGGCGTGAATTCCCAAAGAACGCTGGCTTGTAGCAATCAAATGGGCTGATGGAAGCAATAGAACCAAAATTGAGAAGCAATGCAATCTCTAGTCAAATGTGCTAGCTGGTGATGATGTTGAAATGGTTTTGGAAGGAGCGGGCAGGGAGTCGGACAGCTCACAGTCACGGTGGGGCGGCCTGTGTGAGCTCTGCACCTGCAGCAAATGGCCACTTTGATAGCTGAGCTCCAACAGATGCTGCTCCAGGTACTCCGTTTCATTGTGTAATGCCTTGTTATTTTCACGTTTTTTTTGTCTGATGCACGACCCATTGATGGGTAACCCCACTGATTTTACAGTCTGTCTTGGGTAGAGCACTACTGCATTCGTGGATAAAGTTGTATAAAGTCTTTTGTGGCTCCAGAGGGAGCAGCATTACATCTCTTAAATTGCCTCAATTGTTACATGAGTCAGTGTCGTCTGGGTATGAAGATTACAAGTGAAATGAAAATAATCTGGAGGTGTGTCGTTAGACATGAGTGAGTTTACCACACCTGCTTCTCTGCTTGAGAATAGCGGCTTGAGGCTACATTAGCCGTTAACAACACAACACACTTGTCTGTTGGCAGTTAAGTTGCACTGTGGGTAATGTAGGCACCAGGGTTTGATCAGGAGGAAAAATATATGAAATAAAATGGATGACATCTCGGTTTCTGCTGCATCGATTTTGATCCTTTTCAACAGTCAGTTGTGAGTCTGACAATGTTATGAGAGTGTAATGCTTAATTGGTGTACTCTTATATAGATATGTACATTTCACAGTGACCATGGATCTTTGACCACAGTTCAAAACAAATCCAGCAGTTTCAGAAATGCACAGAGGGGAAAGAAGAAATTGACTTTGTTCGTTATCGAAAAACTGACTTAAAGTTTTCATCTGACAGCTGTTCCGGTGCTATTGCATAACAACTCATTCTGGGTCAAGTGTCTTCTGTAAAGATACAAATGGAAGTAGGAACAACTCTCAAAAGCGCCTTTAAATACTTTTCTAGCTTCATCTGACAAGTGACTAAACTCCGAAAACGGAAAAGCACATTTTCAACTCTTTATATTTTCAACTAAAATGGAATCAGGCAGTGTTCACATTAATAAAACAGAAGGCTGTGGCAGCACAACAAGCAACAAAGTAAAGAGATGCTGAGGCTAAGTTTGGAAATTAGAAGGCAGCATACACCCGAGCGTCTATTATTCATGCGTTTGTTTGCGGCTGCGCTGAATGCTCATCTGATTGCTACACTGCTGAGGCCTTGTGCCGATATTTGCATGGAGAGAAACAAATTGCAAATGTACTTACCCACCTCCGACTATTGTTACATAGTAATAACAGTGTAACGCAACATGTTTTATGTCTGTTTGCATGTGTCCAGTAGCGTCGCACTTACTTGTTTTGCATCATGTTCATTATGACCCAGTCTGAGGGGTAGACGTTTTTCCCGATGAGATCTTTAAACATGATAAATGTTTCCATTAGGAAATCCTGCAAGAGAGAGAACATTTTCAAAATAAAAACTGTTATTCTTTCCACCGCCGAGATAAGGGCAATCTGAAATGAACTGTTAGGAGTTTGTGGCTTTCAGGCAGAAACGGCTTTTAGATTAGTTTTTAAGGTCAAGGTGACACCCATATTTTCTTTTCACAGGTGGCACCAATAATCCAGCGTGTTCTTAATCCCTAAATGTTGTAGTACAACGAGATTACAGCTGTTTTACTTCTCATGGGAAAACTGTATACATAACAAAACCGGATACATAATTATCAGCTATTAAAACATAACATGGCAACTTGATAAGTAGGTTCGGTTATACTACTAATAGATGCTCAGCTCATCCTTCTCTACAGCAGCATGACTTCAAACTCTCCCTCATAAAAAGGCACAATGAGTAGGATTTTTCTAAAAGAAAAACTTGTATAATCTCATACAAACATAATCCCTCTCAATCATCACCTGACTAGGGCTTGGTATCCTTTCAAAAATGATGATGCTAATGCAAATACCAATACCAATACCCGGTTAGAAGTTCTACTACTTGGAACTGGGTTATTTCGCTCGGTACCTTCTAAATATCGAGTTCTGATACCCAGTCCGACTGAGGCCCCATTAGAAGTGTGTGGCGGTGCCTGTATGTTCATAGGCCCTCTGCCCTCTGCCTGTTTTTTCTCTCTTCTCTTTTTTTGGTGTGTCCGGGACGTTTCTGGCCATCAACTTCTTTAAAAATGTAACGACCAAGGTGCCAAATTGTAAACGCACATCCAAAAGAAAGTTAAAAAAAAAAAAAAAAAAAAGAGCAAACACGGCGCCGAAGAAAAAACGCAAACATAGTTCGGCAAAATGCCAAGCAGTCAAAGCTATATAAAAAAACGAGAGTGAATCTGGGGTTAACTTTCACCGGCCGGCGAATACCGTAATCCTCGTTGAGCCGGGGAGGAGGAGCCAATTTTGAATGTTGTGTTTACAAACCGCACCTGTTTGACTTATTGTGCCTTTAACCAGTCATCAACTTTTTTTTTCAAATTTTAATATTTGTTTATTTTAATAAGTGTTGCAGCCAATAACCGAAAGCATAAATATGCATGAAAAGAACTATTTCTGGCTGTAGATGTTTCACTCCTGGATGAATCCCTGTGCTGGGCGTGTTTAGAGAACAACTGCAAAACAACAAAGTCCTTTGGGCGGCAGCCAGTTCTGAAATGTGGATATGGCCCACGCCAGCTTCATGAACAATAAATCTGTGGGAAGATCCAGCTTTATTACAGTGATTGTTTATCCTGCGATGGGACTAGACAGGCAGCCTCAAACAATATCGGTATACAATCATGAAGGTCAGAGAGTTCCATTCATGCTGATTTATTTTTTCAGTCACCTGGAAAATACCATTAATGCCCCAATAAAAAACACACAGCTTTATAAATACTGCTTTTGGGACAGAACAGGATGTCAGCAAACACAAGCTCAAGTGATAATCTAAGTTAATACATTCTCACAAGGACTTTATTATATTAATACCAAATAAAAGCATCAATCGCTGCAAGTGAAACCAGAATCTCTTTCTACTTGGATCATAAAGCTTTACGTGTAATATAAATGAGTTTCAAGGATTTTCCTATGAAGCTCAAAAGTCCTTTGTTGAGATGAAAAACCAACAGTGGGATTCCCCGCCTTGTCAGAGTAGAGTAACATGCCGCCAATCTGGCGGTACATCCTCGAGAAATACAGCTCTGAGGGAGGAATTATTCAGACCTGAAATCCATAGCGTCAGTGAGATTTATCCCTCCTCCACAACTTGTTGGTTGCAATGAGTGATCTGCTTCCCATAGGAGCTACTATCATCAAGAGCATGCTGTGCATGTAGCAGCCTGAGGGCAGGGACTAACATAGATTCAATTGCACCGGTTATTGTGGAGGGAAAAACATTTTCCTAGCAGATCTAATCTAACTTTTGATTTCTAGAAAATGCAGCAAAGCGACACTAAACTTTAGGGGACCTGCAATTTAAGGCATTACTTGAAATGTCGCCTGAAGTGTCTCATCTGGTAGACGCGGGCGCACTGGGAAGGTGTACTCACCACCACGTCGCTCCGTATCTTGCCAAAGGTGCTGATCAGATGAGCGTAATGATAGTCCTCCATCTGCCTCAGTGTGGCGGTCATGCTGGCCACGAAGCTCCCCTGGAGAACAAAAAGAAGCGTGTTCAATTCACAATCAAGTTCAAATTGAAGGAGGAGGACAAAATGATGACTCGGTACAGCTGATTTTGATGGATACTGACTGGCTGAGTTGATTGGATTTGAATACAGAGGCAGGCCTGGCCTCCCAGGTTTGAACAGATAGGCGGCCTTACACAGTGGCTGATCTCATTAACCAGCTGACCTCCACTCCCCCATCTTTTTGTCTCCACTGATTATAATGCCTGTGCGGTCCCTAAAGTGCCGTCTTTACTTTACAGTCCGCTAGCCTAGCCAGCTGTACATGCGCTGCTCAGAGCAGATAAGGGAAGACAAATGCGTGGAAGGCCGGACGGAGACCTGCCGCTGGCATCAGGTGTAATGCCAGTTATGTGTCTGAACAAAAGCAGAGACATACTTGAGGGAAGAAAACAAAATGAGAGGGGAACTAGGGCTGTTTTTTTTCAGAGGGGCCCTGCTTGACTGTATGTATGTCTGACTGGATTGACTGTTTAAGGTTGACAGAGAATATCACAGGAATAGATGAATCAAGCACATGATTTATACAGAGAATCATGATAATAAGCTACCAAGAGACTCATGCTAGAACGAAAGAAAAGTAAAAGAAGAGATGATGTTGTAAATGCATATATTGGGGCTAACAAAAGACGTACCGTTAATTAAAAACAAATCTAAATACGTTACAGAATTTGCATGAATACTTTTTAAAAGACGAAGAACATGCAGTATTATTATTGGAATACTCCCAGGCAGCTTTACCTCAACTAGCTGATCAAAGAAAATGCACCAAAGATAAGAGAAAGTAATTAAAACGCATGGCAGCACATCCAGATTAATAAGTCGAAGGTCTGATAAGCATTAAGAGCGTTACAGGTGACTGTCTATCTCAGAACTACTGAAGTAAGCATATCACAGGATTAAGACTGACCTTTTCCCACAAACACACAAACCGCTTTAACTGGAGCTAACAAAAGCAATGACCTATGAGCAATTGATATTTTTTTAAAGGATAGGAAATGTAAGGCCAAAAAGAAGGTTTTTACTCCTTATCAACTGATTTATTTCACTCTTTGACTGAAAGCCTCTTTCTTTACACAAAGACAGATTTAGTCAGCTTTAATGCACTCTATTAAGAAGTGAAAGGTTCGTATCGATCAGAGTGAATTTGTATTTTGCGTTACAACGAAATTTGGTTACAATAATGCAGAGCGCCAATTCTTCCCGTAACTAAACACCTGAACAGAGCCCAAGTTGGGACCTTAAGCTGGACGGGGACAACCTCGGCAAAGTGGAGGCTCATGCGGCGGATAGCGCTCAGCTGCTTCACGGTAGTTAAACCTCGCAAGGCGTTCGGTTTCTGCTGGACAACCTCTCCTTGAGCTGTAATTAGGCCTAACCCGCCGAAACACAGCAGAGCAGAAACAATGCTGAACACACACACGCACACACACACCTCACCTGACCCCTCGCTCCAATTCAGATTTTTTTTTTTTCCCCTGATGTTCCTGTGTGTTTGCTTAGTTTTCAGTAGAGCACAATGTAATATCTTCAGACAAAAGGTCATTACAATTGTTTATATGTATGGCAATTACCACACAATATCATCATGCATAAGACACCAACACAATCACTCATGCAGACGTCTATTATTCATGTTTCCCCTCACTTTTTTCGTTGTTGCGCTACGTGGGGCTGATGACTGCTTCACTTCCCTCTCAGTGATGCTTCAGAGGAACCAGCGTGACTCATGCTATATTAATATGGATACGTTTTGCTAAAGCACAGAGGGCAGGACTCTTTCATCCGTGGAGGCATGCGAGCGTCGGTTTCTTCAGCATTACAGCTTTAGACAGAGCCTGATTAGAAACGGTGTGTATCAGGTGTGTGAAAGGACGTTTCTGTCACACTTCTGTTACATCTTAAGTGGAGAACAAAGGATGACACTTGATCACAAGCGTATGGATAACTTCTGGTTCTGACTGAAAGGTTGGTTCGTGGTATTGCTCTTGTTGGGGAGATTAAATGTATAGTTCTCTGGCAAAGACTGCATTATTCAAAGACTTGTTTGAAGACCATCTTTCTCCATTCAAACTCTAATTTCTCAGATCCCCAAGTCTAACTGGCGTGAGGGGATGGGCACTGGCTGCTGCAATTCCCCCAACATTGGGCAGTCACTTTATTAATAAAAAGGAGCGAGGGCTTCAAAGCAGGCAGCAGTCTTTAGAAGTCACTGGTGCCTCTTGCAGCAACTCCCCTCACCACGCAGACTAGATCAGCTGGAGGGTATCCCATGATGCTCGCTTCAGCTGTGAATGAAACCCCAAGAGGGCAAGCCTTCAGAGCAAATCTCTGTGTGGGCTTTGCCACGAGGCTCCAGCGCTGCTTACATACCCATTGAGCTATTCCCAATGTTCAAGTCAAGGCTGCCAACAACACAGGCTTACATACGCCAATGCCCCTATTGATTTCATCCCTATAACGTGTTACTCATGAATGAATCATTAATAGATCAGGTCGACTCCGTTTTTTTCCGAATGGAACGCCGCCAATGAGATCGGATCGGGATGACGTCTGAAATGAATGACGAGTTCTCTGAGGTGGCGTTGAGAGACAACAGGCACAAATCGGATCGTTTCACAAGCAGCAGAAGCTAATTTCAAACCAATAAAAAGCGAAATCCTCGTCGGAATATAGCCCGAGGGTTTTGAGATTGCATTTCGGCCAATGTGTTCCGCCTCTTTTGCTCACTGCACAAACTGATTATCTGCACTCAACCAGGACCATGCATGAACTCGATTGGTCCCCACTACCCGGACTACAAATCGGACACCAGTATGCTTTTGCATTTTCAAATTCGTATTTCCTGCCTTTTTGTTGTTGTTGAAAAATGCCACCCACCCTGGGGTGCCACTTAAATAAAAAATATGCTGGAAGGTTATTATGGAATGTTTGCCCAATAACGCCAAAAAACACCTACATCTCCCCCTTTAAACCTCCAGGACTCCTTTGTCATTTTACCTCGCAGAACACGGGAGTTGCTGGTTTACCGCTGTTTTAATTGGTTAGTCATGTTTGTGTTTGTGAATGACTTTTGGATCCGAACTAACATGGTGTCCAGAGCAGGACATCTGTAGGTAATACACAATGGCTATAGATAAGGATATATGTACGTACATACAGTATATAGCATATTCCAATGCCTTTTTAGAAATGAGCATTTTGCTCATTGAACATAGGTACTTTGACCAAAACTAGAATGTTCGGATTTTAAATGGCCCCATCCTTTCATCTTCCATCTTCCCAACAAATAGCAGTATGGTCAGCTGATTACATTACATTTTATTTAGCTGACACTTTTATCCAAAGCGACTTACATTTTTGCTCTATACACCGTAGACACAGCAATGGGGAGCAATTTGGGTTTAAGTGTCTTGCTCTAAGACACATTGACCTGGACTAGCGCAGCCGGGGCTCGAACCACCGATACCCTGATTGAAAGACGGGCATACTAACCACTGAGCCACAGTCGCCCTTGATGGCTGATGGCACATGACATACAGGTGAGGGATCTAGCTGCCATATTCCCAGCTCGACTTGGTCTCGGAGTGGAAGATAGACAGAAAAAC
The DNA here is from genome assembly GCA_038501785.1 of Myoxocephalus aenaeus. Classification (NCBI taxonomy): domain Eukaryota; kingdom Metazoa; phylum Chordata; class Actinopteri; order Perciformes; family Cottidae; genus Myoxocephalus; species Myoxocephalus aenaeus. Next base: position 3,983,048 of record JBAMJR010000065.1, on the reverse strand, counting down.
CCTCCCAGAAGAGGGATTTAGACGTTTCACTGTGCAGCGATTAAGATCTAAATGCGGAACAGGAACACATGCCACACCAGCTGTTAAGAGCTAATGTGAGGAATAGAGATGTGGGGCCATGACAGCAAATGGGAAGGTTCAGGTATGCTGCTCTCAGGTCTGCAGCTCTAAGTTGATAAGTACAAAGTCGCTGTCATACAGCTGACTTCACAGGTCCATCACAGTGACCAGCGGCGTCTGGAGTGAACCAGAAGATCTCAAAGGCCAGCAAGTCCTTTCATGGCTCAGCTCTCCAGTTTCATTGCCGCGATAATACCTGCGGCGTTACCATGACAATGTGTTTATCCATTTTTTTATTTTTTTTTTCAAGCAGAGAGAAAAGGAAGGTAGGAAATCAAATAAAGCAGGCGAGGAAAAGAAGCAGTCTCTGCCTCACTAGTTACACGCGGGCCAATCAATTCTGATTTTGGTGTGGGGGCGGCGGTGTAATGCGATACAGGGAGGGAACGAGAAAATACTTCTTCAGCTGCCTGCCTAGCATTAACAAGTAATGACCAAAACAAAACAACCAGAAAAGTTAAGAAATCCTGACTCCTTGTATTGCTTTACATTTACAAGCCTGCTCTCAGTTTGATTGTGTGATTAATTTTTTTTGGCTCAAAAGGGTACATTTATTTGAATTAAATCACATAAAAAAAAAAAAAAAGAATTCCTTATAATGTGATACAAATTCTGATATCGTAGATCAAAAACACAGAGAAGCAAAGTCCTTGCACAGACAACATGGTAGTGTCCAGAGCATGGACACTCCTGAGATGACAGACAGATTGATTGCAGTTATAAAACACTACACGTGTCAGTGATAATGCAAAAATGATGATTAATAAGTGTCTGAAATTGCAATTCTCTGAAAATAAGAGTGTCCCATTTAGTGTGTGTCATGAAAGGATCCAAAGGAGCAATTTGAGCCAAAGCTCATGACCTCAGATAGGCTACAAAGCAAGAAATCATCATTTTTTAGATTGATCACTGAGCTTACACTGGAGATGATGACGCACCTGAAGAAACGGACACAAAAAAATCTCAATATGTTTAAGGAAGTAAATCATTTAATGTCCACCACTTGAGCCGTCATCAATCTCAAGCATTTATCTAGCGTAACTATTGCTCAAGCTAAACAATAAACAGATACTTTACTTCTCATATCTATCACAGTAGTCCAGAAATTGCAGATTTCCGAAACCCTGCCTCTATATCCATCATAAGCTCGAGGGCAAATGAGGCAGAATCTTAGCGGAAATGAAAAAGCGGTGATTAGAGGGCAGGGGCAGATCCATCATACGCCGCTCTGTAGCTCGCATCTCTCTGATAATTCATCTCACTTTGGTGCCTGACAGCGGAGAAGCAAAAAAATGATGTTTGCTCTCGTAGTGAAGGGCTGCCCCATAAACAGAGCATTGTTTTAAGCCTCTAATTAAGCCAGTAGGGAAATGGAACGCTGGTCTCTGGAGAGATGTAGACGGAGAGCCTTGTCCCGTCTCTGGAGGAGAGAAAACACAGACGTATAGAGAAAGAGGAGGAGGAGGAGGAGGGGTATGACCTAAAGGGACAACAATTACTCCCTCTTTCTCTCTATTAGCTTCAGGCCGGATGAAATATGAATTTGCTGGCTCATTACAACGGAAATTACACAAGCACACAGAAAACCTCACGTCGTCACTGTGCTGTTTAATCCGAGAGGGATGAAGACACGCCTCCTATAATGCAAACTCATCATGTACTGGGTGATGGTCAGCCAACAGGACACGATGAGATCTCTTCAATTTGCCTCCTCAATAACAGAACTAACTAACAGAATAAAATTCCCACTGAGGTGATTTTCTGTGGACAATTCACATTGAAAAGTGAAATAGCGTCTATAGTCCCTGTGCAAAAAACAAAACAGGGGAACTGGACATGCAAAAAAATATAAAAAACACAACAGCAGAGGAAAAGTCCTCTGCTGTTGTGTTTAAAATATACATACAAACATAAACCTATTCATTTATAGTTCATTTGTATATTTTCTAACTAAAACTCAGTCATTAAAAGGAGTTATATATATAAAACAAATTACGTACAAATTGAAATTGAATAACTTGTGTGTTCAAAGCAATAAACTGTGCTCTGCTTTTAGGCATGAACTAAGACAAAACTCTTCATACACACATTAGAAAGAAAACCTTAATATCTCAATCTCATTCATTTGGAAAACATAATCTTAGTAAAATAACAATATAATCAGATTGTCATGACAGGATTCCACTGAAATTCGATACACGGAAATATCAATTAATATACCTATTATTTATTTAAAAGTAACTGGATTTAAAGACTGTATGCTGTGTTGTTGTTTCATAGGAGCAATAAAGACTTGATGTAGTTGCTCTAAAAATCACTATATAGTGTCTCACTGCTATATCAGAGGGGAAAATCAATCTGCCCACCTCAGTTTCTCTCTCTCACACTCTCTCAGACACACACACACACACACACACACACACACTAGAGCACTTTTCACACTGGCCTGTCAAAAGGGAGGCGGAGCCGACACATGCACGGTACTTGGCCGCCGCTGCAGGACTCAACAGCGAGTCCACTTGGCTCAAACATCAGGCCAACAAGGTGTCAGGCAGGAGGGTCAGCCAATGGGAACAGGAGCGGAGAACCTGTTCGAGGCCAGATGAAACCATTCACACTTCATTTTCCTCGTCGCCAGCATTTGGCCTAAAGCGTGGCGACGTCCAGATAAACACTTCAAAATACACGGGTATAAATAAACCACGGACAACCTGGGCAGCCAGCCATGAAAGTGACCCGTTATGCCATTCATTCACAGCATCCAACTAAGACAAGCTTGAGGAAGCACGTTCACACTCTAATACATCAAAGCATTATACTTCCTTGAACAGACAACTACATTTCAACTATAGACAACTATACATCAGCCGCTGAAAAGGAAATAGATGCCACTGACCATTGCCCGCTCGGCGTGGCAGATTGTGTGGCTGGACTGGTGCATTATGGGGGGGAAAAGTAAATATTGTGAGTTGAGTTGGCGACATCAAATCTGCTCAAAGCAAACTGGAGGTACCTTGAAAGTCGATATTTATATCATCTTTAACGGCATCTATCGAACGTCAACATTATATCTCGCTCATGTAACTTGCATCAGTATATACTTGTTCTGAGCTTTACGTTGTTTTAACCCGCCTGACACTCTAGATCAGGGGTGTCAAACTCATTTCAGTTAAGGGGCCACATGCTGCCCATTTTGAAGTGGGCCGGACCAGTAAAATCATAGCACAATAACGCATAGATAGCGACAATATTTCTCTATGTTTAAATCATTGGTGAAGGTTTTTGGATGATAAACCCTATTTTAAAGTCTTTCTACAATAAACTAGAAACATAAAGACCAAAAACTCAGACATCAGGCCACTGTTTATCTGGCTGGGCTCTCCTCTGCAGATTCCCTCCCTTTGGAGCAGTTTGGACAACCACTTTCATGACGTGATCCATTTTTAACGACTTGCAACACAATGTCCCCTGGTGCAAAATACAGTGAAATGTCCAAAAAAACGTTGTCCTCCATTTGCAGCTTGTACTTTCTGCCTGAATTTCGTCACAACGCCTGTTTTTCTGTAGCCCCACTGTCCAGTCCACTCCGACCCGGTTCAGCGCGTCGACGACAGCGCTAACAATGTAATCCGCTGTAGTGGTGTCTGTCATAGCTACCAACTCAAGGAACTCCTCGGTGACCGCCAAAGTCTCATCAACACCACGAATGAATACGGCCAGTTGAGCAACATCTTCAGTAATGTCAGTGCTCTCATCGATTGCAACTGAAAATGCTACAAATGACTTGACTTTATGCTTCTTTTAGCTATCCAAATCTGCTGAAAGATTTTTTTTTCTGTAAGTTTAACAGTCATCTGGCGGGCCGAGCTGGACCCCCTGGTGGGCCGGATGTTTGACACCCCTGCTCTAGATGCTTTTATTTTTTTTGACCGACTGAAAAGATGAAAAGACCAAAAGACCGCAGCAGATGGGGAGAGACTCACCGACGTATCTGCTCGACACACTTTCAGCTTTACGTCTCACTCGGAGACTTGCTGGGGCAGTGCGGCAGACACATATCAGTCGGTCAGCTGAAACACACACACACACACACACACACACACACACACACACACCTTTCCCTTTCATGATTGCCGAAAGATCAAAGCCACCGTAAACTGACGTCTCTCTTCACCATCTAGTAGTGCGGCTCCATACGCCTATGACACTCACTCTAATTCCCTCTGTGTGGATGAATGCACTCAGGAGCTCACGGGACGGATCGGTAGTGAGGCTATGAATGTATGTCATCTGAGAATCAGGAGTGTAACAATGGTGCTTTAGATAACTCATTGTAAGGCTGGCCATTTGGCCAACATTTTTAACCCCATAGGTACTTTCATGACTTAATAACAATATATATATATATATATATATATATATATATATATATATATATATATATATATATATATCTCACAATGTTTTCTGGTAATTCAATACATTTGTAGTCATATGAAATAATCACTTCAGACTCAAATCACAGAAGGTCCATTAAAATGTTATTGAAGAGGATGCGACGAGATTTAATCTTCAATCAAGCACCAGTAGCGCTGCATAACGATGCGGTACCTCGTTGGAATTTCATTAATTCTCCTCATGTAAGATGACAATTGTGTTTTGTAAAGAATCCATTTGTCCACATGTATGATATTGTGGTGATATTAAGGGGGTAACATATGCGTATAACTCTCACCGAATTCATATAATGTCATTTTTTTGTAAGACTTCTCTGCTGTTTAGCCTGTATTTGATCGTGGCAAGAAATGTGTGGAACAGAACGCCAGTAAAAAAAAAAAAAAAAACTGTGTTTAGCATACACACAAAGCGGGACAAGGGCATCACAAAGGAGTCCCCCAAGGGCTTGGCTCTGAGGTAATGAAATCAATAGAGTCACTCCAGTGACTTACCCAATGCCATCGGTGTATCCAGCTGAGAAACAGTGTGCTTACACAGCAACACAGCTGAACAGATTCCAATAAAAGAAAACAGCGAGGCCTATTCCGACCCACGTACAGTAGACATCCCCTCCCAGGGGAGTTCTATCCATTAAACAAATGCCATTAACCCTGGGTTCAAATCTAAAACACTTGCCAGGCATTGCAATGTCCCAAGGTCAAATCTTAACAAACATTATTCAGCTTTCTCCTTTGTCAAACCACCAGCCCATCATTGGCTGTGAAGCAGATGTCTTCCCGCCCCCCCAGAACAAGAAGCCTGGTCTCCAGAACGAGTGCAGTGAGGAAATAGGGGTATCTTGTGTCACGTCAGAGGGTGGAACAAAGCACGCGCAACTTTCTGTTATTCACACGTGTCATAAAGGGCTCGGCTGAGAGAGAAGGTGATAAACAAGGGAAGGAGGTCTAATGGATTTAGAGTGTGAACCCGGCTGTAAACCAGCAACATCGCTCTTTTCTTTCTCTAAAAATGGTTTCGCACTTTCTTCCACAGGACACACTGACACCCTGATTTTATGACCACTACTAGAAAGGCATATGGCATATCTTTGTTGTGTATAAATATATATACATATACATATTCAGATGTACAGCTAAATCCTACCGACGCACTTGCTGGAACGTTTTTCATTTTATTCAATCATTTTAATTCACAAATATGACAGATATCCTGTGGGGTAAATAACTTTAACGCCAGTTGAAAATGTATAAATTACAAAAATGTATGAACAAGAAATGACCTCTCAATAAAAGCCTTTAATGATGATGAGAAAATATTTTAACGACAAAACATTATCCAATAATAAGGAATGATCCGATAGTAAAATCTTAACAACTTTGAACCTACAGGGAAATATAACTAAAGACAAACACATTAGCAATAACAACAATAAAGTTGCATTAACATATTTTGATAATGAGAAGTGAACTATTATGAAGAATAAGACTGCAAAGAATTATTATAAGAAAATACTTTTGCTAAATAAGGATAAATGCACAGTGGTCCAATCAGAGTTATATCTGACACCTTAAGTGGATTAAAGCTGATTTACATATACGGTGAAAATATTACATTTCTTTTACTATTGACAAATTTGAGTGAGTTTAAGTAAAAGTTACTGTATTTTAGTTTTCGCGAAACACAATACATATTGCCTCCACAAGGTCTCTGAAGGTTGAATGATGCGTGTCTAGTCTTAACTGAATGTGTTATTGGCTGTACGTTGTGTACAGGCCTGTTTGCCGGTTCTCATCAGGGATAAGAGGAAATTCACACGCACATTTTTAATGCCACAACACACACACACAGCAGCTGTCTGGAGAGCTGCAGCTCATTACCATGGTACCGGAGGCTTAAAGCAGTGCGAGGAGTTTCCCAGTGAGAGGGTGAGGGCGAGCTCTGGCTCTGAAAACATCCAGCCAGGCATTTAATACACCTCCACTTCAACAACACTCCACCATGATCAAGGCTCCACCGAGAGGGTTCATATCCTCCCTCATTTCATTCATTGAGCGCTACAATAATACACCACACATCATATTAAGTCCAAGAGGGAAACAAACAAAAAAAATGTCTCCTGCGCGAACGGTGTTAAATACCAACTATCCCACGACTGACGGATGAAAAGCTCAGATGCGATCACAGGCAAACAAACTCTTGAGAGGGAGGACAAGCAGATGGAATCTTCTTCCCACGCGAAGAGAGGTGAAGGAACGTGTGATGAAACACTTCGAGGACTGACACACGCGACGAGCATCACTCTGTGGAAACGCACGAGCGTTAAAGACACGGGGACGGACGTATTGCGGACCCGTCCGGGTCTTTCTCGCCGACACCCGCTGGCACTTAAAAGTGCCGTCTGAACAGATGCATTCAAAGTTAAACCTTCTGCTCCTGACGGAGGAAGTGTTGACGAGCATGCGGTCTCCAAGGAAGTGAGGTCACCGCTCTCACTGATGACGAGATAAAAGGGATGATGCATGAACCTGCCAGATGTAGCCCAAACTGGAGCTGTACTTTCTCCCTTGCAACCTTCCCCTCCTCCCTCTGCTCTCTCTCTCTCTCTCTCTCTCTCTCCATGTTCCCTCCCCCTCTCCGTCTATCTCTCTACCTCTCTCTGTCCGTCTTACTCTCTCTCTATCTCTACACACACACAAACACACACACCCTCAGATGCACACACAGGAAGAAAAAAAAAGGAGCAAGCCAGAGAGGAGAACTGCGGCGGCACGATGGGGATATTCTGCCTGCGTGGGCTCTGTCGCTGAGGCGTCCGGAGTTCAGCCGCTGTGTGTGTCTGTGTGAGTGAGTGTGTGTGTGTGTGTGTGTGTGTGAGAGAGTGAGTGAGTGAGTGAGTGTGTGTGAGTGAGAGCCCCTGCCGACGCCGCGCGGAGAAAGGAAAAAGGGGAACGGGTGGAGAGGAGGAAAAGAGAGGGGGAGTGTTGACTCTGGCTGGGGCTGAGAGGAACCTCGCTCCACTGGATCAGAGGACGCCGATGTGCAACAACTCCTCCAACTACTGCCGCCGCCGCTCTATGCGTGCCGCCGCCCGCCTGTCCTCTTAACTTCTGCCATGGCATAGCCTCCTCTTCCAGCTCGCCTCTAATCCACTAAGGAAACGGGCATGCACGGGCAAAGCCAGGGATCTAGGCTAACGCATCCTTTACGTCAGTAATTCACAGTCTGAGGTGAGTCGCTCTTCTCCGCTCTTGTCCTCTCCTCTGTTTCACCTCTCGGTCTGCAACTGGGAGTCTGATCGAATAGCCTCTGGGAGGAGGGGAATCCGAGGGACCCGCTCGCTCTGTGGGACTGAGCCCGGGATTATCCACAGGGAAGGTTTTGTCGCCTGGAGATTTCCCCCGTTCTAGTCGGCTGATCAAACATCAAATGCGTGTGGCAGATGAAAGGAGGTAAATCTCAGATTGATTTTTTTATTTTATTTTTTATTTTTTTAGTTCAGCTTAGTTGCCTCGCTGGGGAGAAGTGGTTCAGGGAGATTTCAGGCAGCGGCTGTGGAATGTGTTGGTGCCGAGTTTAAGAGACCGTGCAGTCAGTTTAGAAAACTTTAAAGATGAAAAATGTTCATATTTTAGGAGAAAAAAAACGAGAGGGGCGGGAAACAAACTGCGAGCCGACATTAATCACATCTGGCAGGTCAGTTCTCTGTCTCCGAGAGGATTTCGATCCAGATTTAACCCGACTGGCTCCGCATGCATAGCTAAAACAGTGCTTGCGTACAAGGGCTTGCATGATGCTGCATTTCCTCTCAGTCTTAGAGCGGCTGAGGGAGCGTTACATAAACCACAGTGGTATCTGAACCAAAAGCACAATTGCAGAATTCTTGCGAGAAAAGCGGCTGTCCCACGTACGGAGGCAGCACAGAGGAATGCGTAATGAGAGCTGGGCGTCCGACAGTTGGCTGCATTTGATGAAAAACCTTAATTTAAGATTAATCTAGATTAATGGACTGGGATTGGGGGGGGGGTCACCATCTCTGTACAGATTACTGGAGTGTGTGTGTGTGTGTGTGTGTGTGTGTGTGTGTGTGTGGGGGGGGGTGGGGGGGGGAGAGAACATGGGTCGTCTTGAACCCTCACATCTCCACTGTCACACCAAAACGCATGTCACTCCCACTCACCGCCACAAACCTCCCGCCATCGCTCTCCGTCTCCCCTTCAACCGTATCTCACATCAACGCTCTGATACAATCTCCCCTCTGCTCTATTTCACTTTGCGCAGACACTGAGGAGAGGACCGAGGGAAGATAGACAAAAAGAGGACGAGAGATAGAGGGAGAAATAGATTGTCTGAGAGAAGTAATAGGAGGAGGATATTAGCTTTTTTTTTTTTTCTTTTTTTTTTTTACAATTGAAGGGTATTAAGAGCCGGCACCCAAGAGTGACATGAAAAGTGCATGCCGGCTCATTCATCTAATGCAAAAACAACCATACAAGATGACAGGATGGGGACGATGTTCCCTCTACGCCAGTCACTGCCTGGCTCCCTCTAACCTGGGCACGGTCGTCCAGGAGTGATGGCCGTGACGGCCCCAGCGCTTCAAAGCCAATCTTTATTTTTAGGCATCAGTCTGCACCGCGCGACAGCGAAGGAAGGCCGAGAGCGACTGTTCTGCCACTTATGTGCTCGCAATAAAAAAAAAAAAGGAGGCCGCGCAAGTCACCCCCGTGAACCAGCACTCCAGATTTGACACAGAGGAACTGACGGGGGAGAAATATCAAAGTTGGTCCTCTCCTTTAAACTTTTTCAGTTTTCACGACCCACGCATGGCCAAAACGAGTAAATATGGCGTGTGTGTGTGTGTGTGTGTGTGTGTGGGTGCATGGTTTCCAAACGAGCGGGGAAGTGGGTATTCGCCTCCCGTGGCCCTGCTCGACAGGGAGGGGGGTATTCATTCATCCAGAAGACAAATTGCTCTCGTATGAAAGAATGACTGCTCTTGGAACAAGCCAGATGTTACCTTTCATGTGCTAATAGGATTATTCATTAAGAGCCTGATTTTGGCAACAACGCCAAGCGGTTGAGGTGAATCGTGTGCGTCTGCTGTTGACGAGGGGAAGGTGTGAGCGACTTCGTGCTTGTGTTGCATACAGAAGGACCCTCTTAGCACAAGACCCCCACCTGGGTGTTGTTGCCAGTACGTGTGTGTGTGGAGCGTCCCTCTGGGGCTCCGACGGGCCCAGAGGGAAACAAGACGGGACTTTTCTTTGCGAAAGGGAAGAAGTAGATTTATGGTATCAACATGTTTCTTGTTTACGTGCTTCTGGCGTCGCAACTGACAATTCTTTTGATTCAGAAATGTAATGAACGCTTTTGTCTTTTACATAATGACTAATGCCCAAGGTATCTTGAAATTGCTTCCAAACAGTCCAAACCACAGGGACATTAAATTTCCAATTACTTGACAAATGTCAAACAAATCCATTGATTATCGAAAATGATGTCAAATAAGTGTCTGTAGATCGCCTCATCGTTCCAGCACTAATTACTTGTGGCTTGAGGTCCGAACAAACATTACTGTGACTTAAAACGGATAGAAATTATTGATCTCAGCAGCTGGAGGGCGGGGTCAGCCGCCGAGCATGCTGGGAGGCTTAATGTGAATTTGAACCATTAAAAAAGCTGCCTGCCGCCTCTTCTTTGCAAACAAGCATGGGGCTCAGAAGATGGAAGCGGGTCGTCCCTCAACCAGAAGATCGGCTCGATCCCCAGATCCTCCGGTCCAGTTGGATGTGTCCTTGGGCAAGGCACTTAGCCGAACACACACTTAACACTTAAGTAGTCCTGATGGGCAGGTGGCACCTTGAATGGGTGTGACTGGATGAAATGCACATGACGTGTAAAAGTGCTTTGAGTAGTAAAGTCCATTTACCGTTACCATCCATTTTCCAAAGAAAGAAACGGATTCCTTGGATGCTTGCGGTTTAACAAACACGTTGATAAATATAACATGGTTGACATCCATGTTTAGCTCTCTGCCCTTGCTGTATATCTCAGCCAGTCACCGGCACCCGTTCAGTGATCAGTGGAATAGTGCGACTGTCGGATGTGTGTGTGTGTGTGTGTGTGTGTGTGTGTGTGTGTGTGTGTGTGTGTGTGTGTGTGTGTGTGTGCGCGCGCGTTTCCTCGCGTGCGTAGAAAAACCGCTCCAAAGTGCTACTCAAGGTCCTAAAGTCCTCAGAGAATCATTTACCAACTTGCTCTCTGTGTTGCTATCTGTTGTGTTCGGAATAATAACGTGACAGGAAAGGTTCAAAGGATCTTTTATGATATATCCTTTACTCACGCGCGTGACCTTGAAGTCTCGAAGAAGTTTGACTCGCAAAACAAACCATTTAAAAACACTTCCACCACTACCGCCTCACAAATGCTCATTATGTGGGTGATGTATTGCTTGAATAGTTCCGGTATGTATCCTGCAAACGGACACTTTAAAAACTCCTTTACATCAAATCCTTCTGGGGAAGACTTAGCAAAAAGCCTGAATTGGATTTTCTGATTTTATGTGCAGTTAAGACTAACAGGTGTACTAACGAAGATCTTTACGAAACGAAAAAATTAAAATATTTAAATTAGATTTTGTATTATTATTGTAAAGTAGCTTCATACAGCCACCTTTATTATCTATTATTACCTGATTATACATCTCATCGACAAACCCCGTCTCTATTCTTGTGCATGGATCCTTCTCTTCGCTTCATTTATCATTATCTCAGTCTATTTTCTCTCACATTCAATTCTGCTGCATCCAAAAAACTCTGCATCTACAGCCACGCACCTGTTTATTATAGTATTTTCCTGTTGTCTATCCCCGTGTGTGGTAATGTATGCGTTTCTTTTTTGTGTCTTTGCTCGGGGTGGCTGGGAGGAATCTGAGAACAGCAGGGGAGTTCTGTAGTTACCCGTCAGCTTTGAAACCTCAGCGTGTCTGGAAGGCAACGAAGGAGGGAGCGACAGAACGACACAGAGAGAGAAAGCAACAAAGGGGAAGGGAATGAGAACCCAAAAAAAAGAAAAGAAAAGTGGAACAGAAAGAAGATATATAATGTTCTTCAGGAAGACAAAGAGGAGAGGGAAGGAGAGAGTGAGCCGATGCATTCTGATTAGAACAGGCAGCCGCTGCAGCATGCATCCATCCTCCAGGTCTTATCTCCACCTGGCCTGCATGTTCGCAGACGTATGAATTACAGGCTTCCTGTACATTCATCAAGCTTCCCGAGAACCCGCCCGGGTGCAGGCGTCACACAAAGAAGCATAGCGACCACGGCGAGTGCGTTCGTGACAGAAGAAAAGTACAATTCAGTGGGGGACAAAGAGAGGGAAAAAAAATAATAAGACTACAGTGTCCGGAGGCTAGAGAGTACAGCAGCAGGAGTCTTTCATGGTGGTAATTTCTAGCATCGTACACAGCAGGGATGGATACTAATGACGTGTGCAGCACACACTCTCAGGCTTAGGAGGCTCAATGAGCGGCCGTTAGGCTGCATCAAGTCTCGCACTGGAACTGCAGTATCTAGCAGTTCCTCTCTCGCTCTTTTTATGCACAACTGAAAGTGATTCAAATGTAATGTGAATATAAAATAGCAATGTGAAAATATATGCAATGCACATGTGGCTTTTCAATAAATCCTGTGCATAAGGAGGAAACGTATGAGAATGTTCTGAGTGCTTTCACAGAGTGGATTAACGTCAAATCTGGTTTTATCCTGGCACAGTATCAGACTTGTGACATTAAAAGGAACACTAAGTTCATGCATACATCCATAACTCCTATGGCGCCATGCTAAACCACAAATGGAACAGTGAAGGTTAACAACTATTGTGCATTAGTTCTGCGAGACAAATAACTTCATCATCCATGAGGTTTGTCAACCAGTTTAGGAATATCTGGTCTCATTCACAGCCATGTTGCCATTGCTGCACCTTTATTTGATTGGAAAAATATCTGACCCAATACACAGAAGTACTGTATAGCGACACTACTGCAGTGGAATCACGATGGTATTAAAATGTCAGTCATCCTGGATAATAACGTTGCCTTCTCCTCGGTTTATAAATAGCAACTTTCATACCTCTCTGGCTAAGAATATGGCCCTGTGTTATTTGGTTATTTCTGCAAAACTACATAATTATTCTGAGTGCAATCATTAAAATCGTGCTTGGCAACAGCACACTGGTCCATGATGACTTAGCAACAAATACCAGGGAGACAATCCCCTTAAAATCCTGTGATTTCCAGTGCCGTTCCATCTTAGGGCATTAAGCTACCATTAACTGACAAAGGATTTGCTGCGTTTGGTGTCGGCCTAATGCACTGTACCGCAGTTATCCCTCAACACTGACCTGTACAGTCAATCACTCGGCTATATATATATATATATATATATATATATATATATATATATATATATATATATATATATATATATATATATATATATATATATATATACACCCTCACATTACACCCTCAGAGCATGGGTGCACCAGAGCTTGCTCACATGCTGCAGCACAGAGACGGACAGAAAATTTAAAACCCCCACAGCAAACCCCTTCACTGTCAAATGACCCCACCGACACGAGCGAAAGCAAACCACGAGCCTGGGTATCTTTCTACTGCATAATCAGTGTGCTCTTCAGAGACAGATCAAAGACTTCTCAAAACACTACTAAGCCCCGTGTAATTATGAACGGCGGCTGACGGAAGAGAGAAAAGAGGAAAACAAAACACCAGTAGATAAAGCTGGATTACAGTAGAGTTTGGAACTTCCGTGGCTGCGACGACACTGCCGCACTTGTTCAAGCGGCATCTGAAGCCATGCCGAGCTGGAATAATGTAAAACTGCAGCGATAGGAGAGCAGGGTTTTGAGTGATCATGTAGCACAGGGGTGGACTTCAAGCTCACTTTGTCAGTAATTCAAAATCCTGACGCCGGCTACATATATTTCCCTGAGTTTTATTCAGCGAACTAGAATTACTGCCACCACCAACCAGTCGTGTTGCAGTTTACATCGTTTTATCCCATCAGACATTTGTGTGAAATTCTCACATTTAACATATGACTTCTTGAGTCACGGCCATGTTTTGTACGGTCACAATGACCTTTGACGACCAAATTCTAAATCAGTGCAACCCTACATGCGAGTAGACTTTGGTGCCAAATTTCAAGACATTTGCTCGAGGCGCTCCCGAGGTATCGTAGGAGAACAGGACGAGCGTGACGTCACAATGACCTTGACAAGGCGCTCCTGAGAGATCACAATCACGAGAATGCTTCCACTCCTATGATTATTAGTATGCATTAGGGAGGTTGACCACAGAGGTTAAGGGATGAAGACGCTTCAGCCAAGTTGGGTGATAAGATCTGGCTCACAGTCAACGCTCCAGTTCATCACAAAGTAGTTGGATGTGGATGAGAGTCAGGGCTCTGTACAGGCTCGTCTGGTTCACACTTGCTGGAGATTTTAATCATGCAAATCTCAAGACTGTTCTTCCGAAACTTCACCAGCATGTTGATTTCCCAACAAGGGGGGACAACATTTTGGATTCACTTTATGTTTCTGCACTATGTTTATATGTTGTTTATATGTTGTTTATATGTTATATGTTGTTTATATGTTATATGTTGTCTAGTTTTTACTTTTTTAAATGTTGCACTATTCACTTTTTTTTCAGACAGTAGAGAAACATAATTTCAGGTCCTCTGTATGTTTGCACAATATGGAAGAAGTGACAAATAAAACTGACTTTGACTTTGACTTTTGAGGAAATCATTGCTGTGTGCATCTGGCTCCATCATGTTGAAACAGGAAAAGACATTTCCTTAACTGTTGCCACAAAGTGAGACACACCAATCGCTTTCATCGCTGCTATATTATTTGTTCTAAGCTTCCGATCAAACAACTTAAAACATCAAATGTGCATGAATTGGGGGGGGGAAATATCACGGTAATGTAAAAAAAATACAGTAATGGAAAAGTTAAATACTTTAAACATGAAAGGCTGTTTGGGCTGCAGTTGCTAATTGACATGTATAGCCATATTTCCAGTGTTTAATCAATTCCCCGGTTTTGCGATGCATACTATATTAATGAATTTTCCTGTCCATGGAGCAGGAGCGATACAACAAAGTTAGTCAAGCTCAAACGTACGGTAAACATTCAAACCCCAGGTTGAAGCAGAACCCTGACGTTTCCCCCGCTCAAAGATTTCACCCCCAGCGACCAAAAGTTCAATTAGGCGACTGCCATTCACAAAACTGCCGACTCATATGCAGTTTAAAATAACGCAAGAAATAGGGAACCCATTTTAAATTCAAGGTGTGAGCATGTGCTCCGAGCATAAAGACCATTTCCATTAAAGAATAATGAATTGCATTACTACAGTAATGTGGATGGTCCTTGCACCGCTCCAAAGCTTTAAACAATGGCTGAATTAGAAGAGAAAATCTTCCCAAGAACCAGCCGCGTGAAACAGGCTCTCTAAATGGACAAAATGCACTTGTGTCCCTAGAAATAACCCAAATAATACCCTTAGTGCTAGTATGACAGCCTGGTGAGCTGTGCTGCTAAAACAAGGTCAGTGGTGAACATGTCTGATGTGGTTTGCCATGCGCACATGACCCTGTGAGGTCTGTTTTTGGTCTGTCCTAGTGGGTAGAAAATAGTGGGTCAGTTCACTTCACTTACTTGCCCCTAAATTAAAACAAAGAAGGATCAGGGCCACCCTAAAAAAAAAGAGGCAGTTGTCACAGCCTAGCGTGATGAGTCATGCTGTTTATGCAAGAGGCCATGTGGGGGGGCCGTTCCAGCCGGAGGTGAGATACGAGCGATGCTGTAGTCGCCCGGGCCCGAACCCGATGGGTAACAAAATCAGATAAGTGGAGCTGGGGACACATCATTCAGCCCGCGGTGCCGGCATGTCAAAAGGGATCACATTTAAATGAGGATATGACACAATACCATGAAACTGTATGCATCGTGGAGGCTGTGTGTAGGGAAGGGAGCGCGGAGAAAACATGGTCGACCGCTTGTGCTGACAAGATACATTTGCGTCTCAATATCTGATTGGTCGGAGCCGGGTGGCATCTCGAATCGTAAACAGATATCATTTTGCACATATTGAATATAATGTTTAATTTGGGCCCGGCTTATAACAAAGGCGTGTTTCACTGACCTTATTTGGAGAGGGGGATCTAGGGTTACAGTTTAATCTCTTATTCAAAATGTCATCCTTTGAACAAACATGGAAAGGACACCGACAGTGATGGACCAGGGAAGCACAGCCAAGCTGGTGAATAGATAATAATCGAGGAATAAGCGGCGCATGGTCAAACATTCAGAAGGAGGGGGGGGGGGGGTCGCACTATCTTTGTCTGAAATGATTCAAATGCTGCCCAGCTGGGGGTGATACATGGACAATTAATGCATTGAATTTTGCTATATGCAGCCTTGATGCGTTCCTCTTTACGTCGTAGAAATGTTAATTCAATACAAGGTCGAGATGTTGGTGAGACTGTTTCCACTTATAACAACACGGTGTGCTTTTTTTTTCTTCTTCAAATTCTTCCGGCATATCTTTGTGCCTGACTGCATTGCCTGGAGTGGGCACTTCTCACAACTTTGAAGGAACTTGAAAAATTGACAAAATACAACATTTTCCCCATGTACTGCAGGATGCTAGTATTATACATACATCACAATAAATACAAGGTCTATACTTTCTGAAGTGCCTGTACTTTGATAGTTTCTGTTGGCAGAACATCTTTCCCATCGCCCTCCTCCGTGTTGGACGTGGAGTCGTGTTCCACATGCATTTCATAGCGCTGTACTCCTTGGTCACACAGACACATTGGTAATTAATTACCTGTCTGTTGAGAATCAAACAAACATATGCTTGCACAGCAGAAAGCTGCCATCTCAAACTTGTCTGTGTGAGGCATGCTGTGCTGTTCTCAGACAGCGTTTCCAGTGCCATTACTGGACAATGATTGGACGGTTTCAGGGGAAGAAAGTCAACATTGCTGGGCCCAAAAGTTTCAAACATGGGTTTCTTTTGACAGGACCTGTACAAACAGAGTGCCAATGCCAATGCCCATGAGATTATTGGCATCTGGCCTGCAAGACAGGCTCCTCTGATAGTTAGGTATGATCTACCAAAAAAATATATTATTCACAGCAAACACTGTTTTCTGGTTTCTCAGTGTTGGGAACAGCAGCTCTCTGATTTTGGAGAACTTGTGAAAGAACACTGGAAGCAGGAACATCATAATCTTGGGTATGCCTTCACTGGAAATGTGAGGTTTTGTTATTCACTCTGAGAATTTTTTTTGCTATGTCCTTAGTAAGCAGATTGCCAGAGTAAAAATGACTGAATTCTTATGCCAACATGTAATATTGCTATATTTACAGATGAAAGTGCGTGAAAACAAGGCTATCAATGTCTGGAGGCTGATGTGTAGGATGATGAAACTGTCATGTTATCTTCGCTAAGATAGACAGGTGGCTTTCCCTCTCAGAGCAGAACTGGACCGAGACAATAATTTAATAACACAGAGCCAGGGCGATAAGATGATGGGGAGACAAAATGTCCATTCTATCGCTCCCGGGTGAGTAAACAGAAAGGTTTGAAACAGGAAGTTGACAGAGAGCAGTGATGGCAGATAAGATGAGACTGATAATTATAATCCTATCCGATTCAGCATCTACATGAGTGTGTGGAGTGTTTGCTTATTGTAAATCAGCAGGCAGAAGGCTAATTATATTTCCGTCAGAGCATCAGATTTGTGATGCCCCCACCATACCTGTGGTAGTGAGGAAAGATAATTCATATCTCATATTCGCATCTTATGCTTATGATGCTTTTCCTCGGGGGATTGTTACACAGTTCTGTCAAAAGTTTGTCTGTTTGCCGGTACCAATCTTTCAGCATATTCTCTTGTCTCTGTTCATTTAGAAAACGGGAAATGAACACAACCCATACTTCCCATATGCTAGAGGAGTGAAAATGTGCCCCCAAATAGGCCCAAAACCTTATTTTTACTTAATTAAGAGGGAAAGGTCAGACAGTGAGGAATCCTGCTGAACCTAATGAGCCATAGAGATAAACCGAGAGCAGACCTCAGGCGCAGTCCACAGCTACTGTTGTAGCCTGTAGTGTATTTGAGTGTGTGAGAGTAAGTCTGATAGCTCCCATACAAACACTCATCAACTTAGAAAGTGGGAGTCAGAGCTGGCAATAATAAACAAATGAAAATTATGCTTAATATTGAGTTTTTGGTTTCACAGCGATGATTAAACGCGCCATGGAAATCTGCTAAGAATATTTTTAGGGTTTGCTTAAATCGCTCGCAGTCTTTCAGTAAATAAACACAGACGGATTGGCAAGCAACACAGACGCTTGCCAACTGGCACTAAAAGGGAAATGATGGTTTTCTTTCAAGGATAAATATATTGTACTTAATATTTATATTTAAACTTAAGACATCACACCTTCAGTTTCAAATGTTAATTCATTCATTATCCCTGTTATACTCAGTTATCAGGTGATGTATCTGAAAATATATGACAAATCTTCTCCATGCTTTTTTTTTAGGCACGCATCATGACAAATGTTTAATAAAAGCACGTTTTGATAATATTCATTAAATAACTGCACAGGTTCCTCCCTTCTCCCTGAGCTTAGAGAGCGGGTGGGTTTTGTCAAGTAGGATGTAATAGCCAGGCAGGGTCTTTGTGTAAGCCATTCATTATCGATGATTAACACAGCGTCTCTCTCCATGCCTCTCAGGAAACATGGTGAGCAAGGAGGGTGGCAAATGCATGCTCACCAACTCAGAGTCTGACTCGGAGGCAGCGCCCGTGCCCTCCACCTCGCTGGCGCTGGAGGTGAAGTATTCCCTGGAAGCCAGTCGACAGGTGAGGAAGAGGAACAAGGCCCTGCAAGTGCGTTTCAAGGATATCTGCGAGGCACAGAACGAGCAACGGGAGGCGGAGTTGCAGGCAGCGGGGAAAGGCGGCAAGCCCATCTCCTACAAAGTGGCGTACCGCAAGTACATGACCGTCCCCGCCCGCCGGTCCATCCCAAACGTCACCAGGAGCACAGGCGTGCAGACGTCGCCCGATCTGAAGAAACGCTATCAGACCTTTCCCTTCGAGCGCAAAAAAAGCCACACCTTTAAGCACGTGGCGGCCGTGGAAACCTACAGAGGTCAGAATAACGGTTTTGTCATGGAGGTGAAGCAGTCCAAGGCTGCTGAGCAGGGTTTAGATGAGGAGGAGGAGGGAGCCTGCGGGGGGAGTGGAGTCCGGAGGACCAGGGCTCTGCTCCATACTAATGAGTGCATTGCCACAGTGGAGCAGCACACTGCACCTGATGGCCTGTGCTCTGACGCTCTGCAGCTCAGTTGCTCTGCAGACACAGACTGCCTTGCAGACACACAGAGAGGAAGCGGAGCCGGAGCACAGGCTGAGTACCAGCTCTGCAGTGTCCCAGCCAAAGCCAGGACAGGATTACAACACGGGGAGGCCGATACAGACCGCTCGGCCAAGAGGCAGCTGCTCAATCTGGAGGAGGGCTCGTCCCGGACCCTGCCGGACAGGGCCTCCAAGGTTACGGGCCCCATCTCCTGGAACTCCCTCACGCAGGTGGAGTGCCTGGACAGTCCGTCTGTGCGTAGCAAGCGGAAGAAAGCCCTGCAGCTCAACGGGGTGCAGAGTGAGACGCTGCCACGTACCAGCGGAGGCTGTACAACGCAGGCACAGTGCCACACAGGACAGCTATCTGCCCGGCCTCTACGGGGCATGGATGAGCCTCTGACACCCTGTAGAGGTGGCGAGGCTCGTGGGGCAGCGCCGGGCCAAACACAGGAGGCCTGCAAGCAAATAGTGCCTATCAAACAGGACGGGGAAGTTAAAGCACAGCTCCAGGCCATGGAAAATCTCATCAGCTCCAGCCAAGAGACCATCAAGGTGCTGCTGGGGGTCATCCAGGAACTGGAGAAGGGGGAGGCCCACAGAGAAGGGTAAGACATCTTACTTATAGCCAATGCTTCACAATAAAGATGCACAAATTGGGCTTTTTCCTCCCGATACCGTTACTAATACTTCACTCGGGGTACCTGCGATACCGAGCATCAATGTTCTCTTTTTACTCATTTTAAAATCTGCACAGCTCACTGCATAGAACTCATTTGAAACAGAGATTGCTGTAGCAGTGAAAAACTGAGTTGGCTGCCCACCGTGACTAAACTGATCACAGAATTGTCTAACGTTGACTAAGAAACCGTGAATCAGTCAGTTAATGGTTGATACCAAATCTGCTTAATACGGTCAGCATCAGGGCCGCCACTGATCCGGTGAATTGGATTAATGCCCCCCTACTTCACAGTGGTGTCAGGCAGACATTGGCAAAAAAAAGAAGAAATGTCACATATCTTTAAAAAAAAAATTGGGGGAAAAAGGCCTGGTGTTCACAGGGCAAAGAAAAGCAAGAAAAGTGTCCTCTTGATGTGTCATTTTATTTCTAGGTCTTAAGGACAGCTGTCCAGCAAAACCGTGGCTGATGAACATAGATAGTTGAGAAGGATGTAGGCTTCTTTTTTCTTTTGCCGGGATGACGTGGCATTTACCTGAATGCCCTGCAGTGGGAGTACAGCGCGGTGTCCTTGTGCGATGATTTCCCTCCAGATATGACGGCGCTGCAGCAGAACTCGTTCACAGACGATTCATCGCACCCAATTTGGCCCCGGTGGTTTGATGACCCGTCATGTGAAACCGACAAGTTCTCACTATTTTGTGAACGGAACCGATTCCGTAATGTGTGAGTGATCAGTATTTGCATTTAAGCAGCGTGTAGCACCCAGTGGTTTCATTAAGAGTAAATAGGAATACTGAATATGTCTAAATATGAGAATAGTATTGGTATGATGATAAAAAAAATTAATATCATTCTGAGGAGGACATCAAATCATACGGCGACACTTTCAAGCACTTTTACGAAAAGTACACAAAATACGGAGCTAGACATTTTACAATTGGCCTTATCCAGCGACACGCCATGTTTATCTAGTAAGTCCAAGGCCTTTGAAAAAACCATAGCCTGTGAAAAAGTAATTTACTCTCCAATGGATACTGAGTGTATACAAAAGGGCTGTAGATAGCATCAACACTGCTGAAAAAGAGGATTGTCTATCCAAAGGGATGAGGCAAACAAAATGGCCAATTTGTTGAGTGAATTGCCGGGGCTCTGCACTCAGATCCCTATCTGTTTGACCAGCACTGTGCAGAGGTACGGAGTGAGAAAATCCATATAAAATCGACATTATACCAACCTGGAGTCCCAAAAACCTGTGGGAATTAACCACAGACACGCCTGCCAAGCGAACATCCTCACAAACACAAACGCTTCAAAGCGGATGAAAGAAACTCTCAATATCAACGCGACCAAAGGACAGACTTTGACTCAGACTCAACGGGGCTTGAGCGAGGGGCAGATCCTACAACAGTGGGACGTTACACCATCTAAAAAGCAGAAGAAAAAAAATGTTTTTTTTAATCTTGTACCTCATCCCCAAACTCATAAAATTGCGTCGCGATTATAAAAAAAAAAATAGCCGGACATGTGGTGCAGCATGGGGAGCCATCTTTTCTGTGTTGCCAAGCACATCTGGTTCATCAGATGCGTCTAAAGTGGCAGGTGGGAGAGAGGGGAGACTTAACGCGTAAATAAAAATGAGTGACTACTGTTTAATGGTGCCGTCTGGTCACAAACAAAGAAAAAAATAAATAAAATCACATTGTCTTTCCATACTTTAATTACAAAAGCCTACATTTAGTTTAATTCAGTGAGCAGTGTAAGCCTCCTGTAATCCATCGGAGCCCAACTGAAACGCTACTTTTCCTCTTCCTGTACACGTTTCCTTTTTTTTTTTTTTTTGCAACCAAGCAAGAAACCTAATGCTGCTTTAGTCACACTACATTAGCTCCATGCTCCCCTTACATAAATGTCACTGACACAACAAATAGGAGCGCCCTCAGGCTATAGGTGAACTGAGCGAAATTATCCAATATATAACTGCTTATGTTATACGACAGTCATTTTTCATGAAAGGAAACGTAACCCTGTGCGCATTCATCACTACGCATGTGCTCACGACATGCTGCTCGGACATAAATCCAATGGCTAATGTGCTGAGACTAATAAAAACCACAATTCCCCCTGAAAGTGCTGAGTCAGAATTTTAGGGTCTGCGACTGAGGGTTTCGGACTGAAATACTCCAACATATTCAGAGTTGATCTTTGCTCTGACGTGGCTTTGTGCAAAACGTGCATCTTTTACATTTGACGAAGGATATATATATATATATATTTTCTACAATAGTTACTTATCTTTTGTGCGGATGATTCACCTGGGATCGTTTTAGTCCCATCCAAGAATGGGAAGTGCCCCAATTGCAAGTCACCCAACTTCGTCAATGCAGTAAACAAACAGCGCTTACGGATCCCCAAAAAGACTTCCCCCACTTTGCTACTCCGCGAGAAACCAAGCATGTGAAAGGAAGTATATGAGAGTGACAAAGAAGGCTGAGGCTGCACCGCCCTTGGTTATTGTATTATTTAGAACTTTATAGATTGTTTCAGCAGCTCTTACCAAGCTGCTGCGGGAACAAAAGGAATTTGGAACACATTGACTCGCCTCACACACACACACACACACACACACCATGCATGCGAGCACTCACTCGCATACATCCCTCAGGTGCGGCCCTGCCCGGGGCATACAACACACCAGAGCTGCGTGGCATCCTTCACAAAGTACATCGTCGGCTGCGTCCGACAGCACAGAGCGCAGGAATGAATGTGCTGCATCATCAGCCCATGTTGGCAGGCCAGACCCAATTAATCACGCTCATGGGGACTTGTTGTTAGCTCGTTGTCTATTAACACTGTGTGTGTGTGCATGTTATTATGCCTTTGGACTCCCACCCACTCAGTGACCTTTTGGGAGAGCTCACCTCGTAGCACAGAGGGGTGGTAGGCTGGATAAATACACTGTTAATGGCACTTCTGGCTTCGCTCTCTCCGGGGAGGTTTGCCTTATTTCATCAACTCAAGTGTGAGAGAGGGGTGGCGAAGGACCAAAGATGGCATTGAAACAGATCCAAAACAGCACGACGTCGAGCAATAGAGAGAATAAGGGCGAGTTTTTCAAAGGCCGTGCATCCCATCGACAGCCTTGAACTCCCCTGCGGCACTCTCACCCACCGTTTAAATTGCAAGTCCGTTCATTAAAATTAATCCGAGCTGCAAACTTCCCCGTATCACTGGACTCGTCCTCTTCTCAGACCCTCTCCGTTAGCTCGTTAGGCGACGCCTTGAATAACAATATTGATAAACACCTCTCGCATACTTGTCAGAGCATGTAGCACAGAAATGAGTAGATGAGGAGAGGAAACGTGTGATAGCTGTTTAATTTGTATTGGCCTTATGGGCAGAGTGACAAAAGTCCTTGAGGGACAACTGAAACATGTCTCTGCTACTGCGAAAATGACCAGAACTAACTGTACAAGTTAGCTCCTTCACTTCAATGGGAAGAATCCAGTGGTTCTCACAGCAATGCACACTACCATTCAAAAGTTTGGGGGTCACCTTTCTTCGCAATTTCGCAACTGAAACCCCAAAACGTTTGGGGTTTCAGTTTCTTCGCAATTTCTCGCATGGAATAGCCTTCATTTCTAAGAACAAGAATAGACTGGCGAGTTTCACATGAAAGTTCTCTTTTTCTGGCCAGAGAGAGGCCAGTTTTATAGTTTCTCTCACCAGCATAACTGTTTTCAGCTGTGCTAACATCATTGCACAAGGGTTTTCTAATCATCCATTAGTCTTCTATGCGATTAGCAAACACAATGTACCATTAGAACAATGAGTGATAGTTGCTGGAAATGGGCCTCTATACACCTATGTAGATATTTCATTAAAAACCAGACGTTTCCACCTAGAATAGTCATTTACCACATTAACAATGAAAAGTGTATTTCTGATTAATTTAATGTTATCTTCATTGAAAAAAAAAAACTGTGATTTTCTTTGAAAAATAAGGATATTTCTAAGTGATCCCAAGCTTCTGACCGGTAGTGTATATTTGAGAAAACCTGACTTATGACTGCGATTGTTTGACAAATAATAGAAATTTGCCAAAATAATTCCCGCTTTGAACCAAATACAATGGAAT
The DNA here is from genome assembly GCA_038501785.1 of Myoxocephalus aenaeus. Classification (NCBI taxonomy): domain Eukaryota; kingdom Metazoa; phylum Chordata; class Actinopteri; order Perciformes; family Cottidae; genus Myoxocephalus; species Myoxocephalus aenaeus. The sequence goes on along the minus strand of JBAMJR010000065.1, from coordinate 3,959,181 downwards.
AAATGGATTATGATTTGCGGATCAGAAAGCAACTTCATTTCAGCGTTGTCTCCCTTCAGAATAAGTATGCCCATCACTTCTGAACAATGTTTCAGCTTTCCGTCGTGACACTGAGGTCTGCAGATTGGCCACAGTAACAAGAACATTGTTTCTGGAGAGACACGTCGCCATAGTTTTGCCTTCCTGTGAGCGCCTGAAATTGAATTTAGGGCCGACCTCGAACAAATAAAATCTTCGTCGAGCACACGTACAACGTTGTTGACTAGTCTATCAATTGATGTAAATCGTCATTGATCGATCTGTCAGTTTTCACAGACGTTGGTAGTTAATATGTGCGACTCAAGGAAAGTAGTTGATGAAGGACGATAACAAATAAATAACAGCACAGTTGTCCTGGCAATACAAGACTGCTTTCTGTTGATGCAGCAGTGCAGGTCATAACCATAAAAAAAAAAATTAAAAAAAACACAGCAGAAGTGAGTCCAGAGCACTTCCATTGTAATATGTCATTAATTATAAGAGGAAACTATCGCTGTCAATCAATATGCACATTTCCACACTCTAATCCAATAAAGAAAACCATTGAGCCTTTGAAGCATGTAACCAAGTACTGGTCTTTAGCCGCCCCCTGAGACACAGGAATCTATAATGGCAACTTGGTTCATGATCGTCTTTTATCTCGGAGGAAACTGATAATAGAACGATACAGGGACACACAGGATATAATATAATAGGATATTGATGGGTTTGGATGTGAATTCGGTGAATCGATATCACAATAAAATTAAGACGGGCTGGCTGTATGAAGCCAAAGGGCGGCTGTCTAAAGCAAAACTGTCAAACTCTATCTGCTTAGAGGAGCCATCTCATTTCCATTTCATCGTTCTCCCATAATGAAAGGTTATAGAAAAGCTAATAACTGTTACTGTGTGTTTTACAACACTATATTGTCCAGCATGGATTCATCAAAAGTTTCTCTACTGTGAGTAAAAAGCCTTGATATTAAGAAAAATTGATAGAGTAGGTCATACTGGGCTCACATTTTATATACAATAAGTGATTAATCAATACTGAAAATAATCATTAGCTGCAGCCTAACCTATTTGTGCTATTATTTCATAAGGACATTTAATGTAATTGAAGGGTAATGCAACAAGTATGTAGGGCATTCACTATTGCTGCATTTTAGTCGTCAACATCCTCACAAAGAGTAGTCGTATGGCTGATTAATGGTGGTAGACATCGCTTTTCTCTTTCATCGCATTAGATCAAATGCATGGAAACGGCACAATTCAATAAGACATCATCAATTGCAAGAGAACCGTTTTTACTCTTGCTCGAGGTGATTTTAGCCTTTGTCGAAAAAAGGAATCGATGCACTAAATGGATTATGGAAACGCCTTTGCCAAATCAATTCTGACACTGCAAACATTTAACTCCCATAACTAATCAGCTGGTTCTGCTGTCGGCGTCCTCCTGGATACAGAACTTGGGAATTCTTGTCTTTTCGTCTCCAGACACAATGAAACACGGTGAATATGAGCCGACATGAAAGAACCGTTTAAACTTGCAATTAAACGGAAAACACTGCTGATGCTTTTTTCTTGTCAAAAATGTCTCAAATATACAGGCTGGGGGTGGCTTGTCAGCGTTAAAGTCAAGCATGACAACTACAAGTGTTGCATATCTGCTGTAGATCTACTGCCACTGCTTTGTTAATGCACCGTGCTCAAAGCATTAGGTTTCTGTGAAAGTTCTTGATCAAAACCGCAGCCCAGAAGCACGTTGCCTTATCTGACCTCAAAAATCAGTCAACCGCGGCTAATGGCTGACACTGCGCTCTCTTCTCCACCCCGGCTGCCGGACACCGGCCACTCAGGAGGGCAGCGCGACTCCTCGACGCCCCCATTTACGTGGGCCCCGCTAACGAGGGATGACAAACAAGATGAGAGAGGAAGGTGTGAGGGAGCGGCTTAACAAGTCCCGTAATTACTCATTCACGACTCTTATCTTCCCCGCAGACTCACCTATCGAACAGGACAGGACACGGCCAACTGCGACACGTGCCGGAACAGCGCATGCATTATTTACAGGTTAGTGGCCATTTCTCTTCAAAGGCACGGTGATCCAAACGTGCCCTGTCCTTTCTCCTTGAGGGAAAGTGAACAGGTGGGGGGGAACAGGGGATGAAAGACTAATGTGGATGCTGTTACTCTGCACATGGGGACGTGTGGTATTTACACACACACACACACACACACACACACACTCTATTCATACATCTTTGTCTGATTCTGCCATTGTCCCCTCAAACCCCTTCAATCACTGGAGTGTGTGTGTAGAGGCAAAAGGGCGCAAGGTTGAAACGCAGAGAGCATACATGCTATAGAATGAGTGAGCAAAGGTGAAATTAATTACCAATCCGAACGTCATGATATACCATCGCTGTTGACGAGCCAGATAAGCCTGTATACTATATATATATATATAGCTCTGCATACTTTCAGATGTACTTCAATTGATTTGACAACCAGTATAGACGTGACTACCAGAGTCATTAGTCTACCAGGGTCCACAGTTCTCGCTTCATGAAGGCATGCGTGTGTGTTTGCATGTGTCGATTCTTTGCTGGTTAGGTTTCTTTGTGTGTCAATGTTTTAAGGTATATGAAATGATGCCGAGAAGAGGAAGTTGATGCATCGATTAGTCGGCCCGGCAGAACATTAACTGGCACCAATTTTTGAGAATTATTTTGAGTAGTTTATCCAGAAAACAATTGACAAAAAATGTCTGGTTTCAGCTTTTCAGGTGTGAGGATTTGCTGCAAATGTAATCCCTTACAATTTATGAATAGTTGTCATTTTAGGCTCTCTTGTGATGGGTATTCATCAATATCTTTTGACATTTTAAAGATAAAAAAAAAAAGACAATCACGGATTAAGCTAACACACTCAGCATGATAACATGCTCACAGTGGCAGTGCTAATATGCTGATGCTTAGCATGTGTAATCTTTACCATGGTATCATAAATAACCTCTATTTAAAGCCCTGACGTGAAGCTGTGTGGGATCAGCTCAAAGTTCACCGTCGGCGGCCCTGACCTCTCAATAGAGCCTCGCCGGTTCCGACACCTCCGTCAGGCCTGAGCCTTCCTCTTTGATACACAGTGAGACTGACAGTCTGAAGGGCCCTTTGCTCACAGTTAAAAATGCACGAGACAAACCAGTATGTGCATGCTTGCGTGCATGTGTGCGTGCGCGCTCTAGGTGCTCAGAAAAAAGTACGACTCCAAAAGTCAAACAAGAAAAGTTGAAGGGGGGGGGGGAATAAGATGAGAAAGAAAAGACGTTTAAAGAGCGGGAAGGTGAGAAGCGATAAATAATATAACGTGTTTTAGTGGACACTCCTGCTCCACCCAGTCGACTTTTTCGCCTCTGAAGAGCATTTTAAATCATTTTTCTATCTACCGCTCTCAATAACTGATAAGCCTCTGGCCAAACTTCAATCAGCTCCTGATGAAATGAAGGAGCGGTGCGCAGCTCTGTTCTCTCCGATGAGCGGAGGAAGCCGGGTCCCGTCGTCAAACCGAATGCGCTCACGTCGCAGCTGGACCCCCCTGGCGTGGCCCACAGGGTGCCACACAAAAACACAGGCGCCGTCGCAATGATTCAATGACAGCGAGATGACGTGAAGGGAGCATGATGTGAAGGACACTGGAAGAGCACGACATGGCATGGGTGAATTAAGGGCCAATGGGGCTGAGTGAGTACAGGGTTAAAGGATGGATGACACCAGGACAGACTGCGGAGATGGGAGCGCGCCTGGTGTTATAAATTAGTCAGCAGCATGTTTAATGGTAACGCTGTGTGATTTGGCCCTGGGAGAGAGAGGGCCCTGCTCTCTCTGCTCTACCGATCCTCAATCCCCATCTCCGCTCTGCCTGCCTGAGTAAAGACCGACTGTGCTTGCCCCGCTGTGCCAGACTCTGGAGACGTTCGCTAACCATCCTTCTGAATCCGTGAGCACAAACTGCAGCTTGATAACGCGTCTAAATAATAAAAAATATATATATATGTATGAGCGATTCATTCTAAAGGTTCTTTTTGTCAAGATCATCTTGGCAGCTCAGGGTGTACCTATACTCATCACGGAAGTGTTGGGAAAGGTGTCTGATTTATATAATCACCATGACATGAATTCCCAATAAGGGTTTAAAATATGCAAAATGCAGGCTGCAATAAAAGCCATGATTAAGTCTGCCCATTTGAATGAGCCAATTACACATACAGTACGTGCCAGTGAGTTGTCCGACATATCCGTCTTATCTAGTCTTTTTTCTTACCTGCGCTTGAAAATCCCCAGAGGGAAACCGATATGTCATATGATGAAGTCAGGTACTGACAACTGCCTTCAAGCAGGCGCTATATTAACATCAAAACACATTTGGTGCCACAATCAATTGAACCGCTTCATCTGTGGAGGAAGAGCAAACTCTCTTTTTGACAAACCTTGCCGGCGCCTGGCAATGTTTCAACTCGATAAAAAAAAGGGCAGAAATTACGAAATGAGATGTTTGAAATCTGTTTAATTGACCCGGGTTCTCCTTTAAGAGACTCACTCGGCATGGTAAATTGTGCTGATTGGACACAGACTCAAATATAGCAGTTGTATTCATGAAGGCAGGAGGATTAAATGGCAATCTAATTACTTGGATCTCCATGAAAACAACCTCTCTGGAAGTGGAGGAACACAGGATAGGAAGCAGAGCTCTGGAGGAACACACACTTACGTGGGAAGAATAGCTGTCTATCATATCTATTAGGGTTTTCTTGTATGTTCATGTCTTTGTGTTATAATCGGGGCCCAAAAAAGCCGGACTGACCCGACACAAACCCACGTAGTGTTTGTCAAAGTCTGACCTAGGCCCAAACCACAGCGGCAGTTTAGGGCCTGAGCTGGATCTAAAAGTAAAATTTTCAAAGTGAAAGCAGTGAAAACTGATGTCAGTGACGTGATTTTCGAGGAGCAACGGAAAAATCTAATCACTATTAGGTCCATGATTATAGTGCAAAGCATTCTTGCTCAACTGAAAACAATAAAAAGGGCTCTATCGGGTTCGGGCAGAGAATCAACGCTCTCGGCTAAATCCCTACCTCTTGTATTTATGATGTAGCTGCTTTCATGACCCGAGTGGACATAAGGGCTCATAAATAATTTGAACGCAGCCCAGAGAGGAGCCAGCCATGCACTCTTCGGCATAATCAATTTGTCCCAGAGTATATGGCATCATCACAGAGACCCTTAGCATAACAACAGCCCTGGATCGATACGCTGCCGTGGACTATAGGCGGGAGCTTCGAACAGAATACACAAACCGTCTCTTGTCCTTGTCTGGTCCCACTTTCCTCATTTCAAACCATCGCAAACTCGGTCCCTCTTTTCTGTCATCCCCCCCCCTCCGTAACTTTTCCGCTCGCCGTTCCTCCGGCATACGTTATCTCCTCCTCACACCTCGCAGTGAACTTGGGGATTCGCCGCTTAATACAGCGTGCATGACATTGAAACAGAATAGGTGCGAAAGGGATGAAAAGATTATTGCAATTCATTCCGTCTTGCCAGGTGATGTAATATATATTTATTTTTTTACTGAGAAAAGGTGGTGAGGAATGAAAAACAGGAGTCAGAAACGCAGACAAACACAGAGGGAGGCGGGTTGGGAAGAGAAAGAGACAAACGAGCCGGGGATTAGAAACGCATTCCGCTTATTTTAAAACCACAGGCGTTAAAGTCGTGACGCGTCTTAACGCAGGAACCCTGTAATCTAATTTTCCTCACACTGCATTTATGTGGGCTAATGTGCTGATCAAACAGGGAGATAGATTTAAGTGGCTGTGATTAAGGAAGGCGGAGGTCCGCACCACCGGGTGTCATTGCTCACAATGGACCAGAGTCATTTCCTATAAACCCAATTTGGCCCCAAAACAGCTGATCATTAAACACACTATCCTGATGGTAAAACACTCTTTGAATAACGTTGTGTGCAGTGCAAATAATGTATTAAAACAAAGGAATAGATATTTAAAAAAATATCCAATCTATCGCGCGAGGCTGTGAAAATCAATTAAGCGCCGCCAAAGGCTGACGAGACGATTATATTACAACATATGGAAATTACTGAGTGCTGAGGCATCTCTTTCTGTGCGATCATGATGATGTTTTCCAACATGGTGGCAAGCTGGTTACCATGGCTACAAAAGTGATCCTCCTCGGTTGGTAAAACGGTGCGAAGGGACGCCGGGGACAGACGGGAGGAGCACACTCGCACCCGGGGAAGATAAGGAAGGCAGAGAGAGAGAGAGAGGGGATGGCGGTGGCGTGGAGCGATAAAGACTCACAGGTGCTTAAAGGAGGGTAAAGGGCAGGTGAGGGGTGTGTATGTCAATGAATCACTCTTCTTTTTATTCTCTCTCCCTGTATATACACTTTTTTTTTTTTGGAGAGCAGCGACATGACGGGGAAAGAGTGGGCGTGAGCGAGGCGAGGGAGACACAAAAGGAAGAGCCAGAACAAGTGTGGGAGAGAGGTTAACGACCGACGAGGTCCAAAGTGCCTTCTTCAATTTGCTCCGATCCGACAGCACGCTCAGGGGAGCGGCGGCGAGGGGACGGGGAAATGCCAACAAAATTCACTTTCAGCGGCGAAAAAAAAATCTCAATGTGGAGCGACGCAGCAGGGCTCGTGACAGTTTCATAAGGAAATGCTGATAACTGGGCCGGGTGTAGAGACTAATAATTTTTTCATTAAAAGGCCTTTGGAGTGTGTTTCAAAAGATGAGATTATTATCTTTTTTTCTTCTTCTTCTCCAAATTAAGCTATGATTTCTTTTTTTTCCCCCCTTCTTCTCAATTACATTTTCTGGCCATGCTCTGTCCCAAAGCCACAGACCACTTTACCTCTTCTTTGCGGGATTCTCCTGGCAGATTGAAACTGAGCAAATTTAATCAAAGAGCAGATTCCGCGCCACACAAAATAAATCAAGACAAAATAAACAGCTACCAGGGACCACTGTTGCGTTCAGAGCATCGTGAACCTACAAGTTGTTCAAATATGTACACTGAGGATCGTTGAGAGAGAGAGAGAGTGTTTAGGGATTTAGTCCGATCACAATGCAGCTAATAAAGCTTTATCAAGCCTGGAAAATACAGGTGGCGTGTTCAAATGATTGCAGCGCAATAACGGCTCATAATCTGACAACACATACATGGTACTAAGTGGGATGAATGGTGTGAACACTTTGTAAACAAGCGTCAGATGAAGCAAACATGATCATAAAGGCTTCGACGCTGAGACGTACAAACAGGGTTTCTGCATACGAGCTCAGACGTGAACTTTAATCCTCTGAAATTCATGACATTTGTGTTCGACTGGGCAGTGAAGCATGGAATCTGACAATAATCATGGCAGAGAGGGAGGGAGGGATTGTCATGCAACAAAGGTCAAAGGGCATATTCAAAACGTGCAATGTGCAGTGTTGTAGAAATCGATCTGTAACAGGTCAATAATCCATGGTCACCGCCATTTACTCAAGATCTGTAGCTGCCGCTACTTTACTTCGTAAATGGAGAAAAAAAAAGGTGGTCGTAGATGTTTTTATGTATTTTCTCTATTTATTTATCTATCTATCTGACCACCTTGATATACTTAATGTCATGATTTCAAGAATCCCCACGATTAGAACGACCTGAATTTAAGGTGGAGAAGAATTCAGGTGAACACCCATAGAAGTAGTCATGAGAAACATCCCACAAAATTGACCCAGCATGAAGCGACAGCACTTCCTCAAAAGATGTCCAAAACGTGGTCGAGAGATGAGTCACTACACGTTCATAATTGAAGTTTTTTTTTAAAGAGAAATATTCCGCATACTGCAACACCTACAGTGTGACACCTGCACGCGCTCATTAGACTTAAAACACGCGGTCATTGATCACAGAGTCCTTTGATGCTGCAGTTATTTGAGCTGCAAGAGGCTGATAATTGTGTAGAGTTATGTTTAATATGTGGGCTTGAGTTTGACATCATGATCTTATTATACATCATGACGCTGAGGGCCTTGGACCAAAGAAAAAGATGCTTTTATAGATATCGCGAGGCGGATAAAATCAACAGAAAGAGAGCAACAATAAAAGCAATCAGTAAATATAAGTTAAGATAACAAATCCAAAATAGACTGGATAAAACAGTCTAGATGAATTATACACGAGCAGGTTAAAGCATTTTTATAGCGGAAGGTTTTTAGGAATTTAGCCAAGTAACTTATTCATTGGTCCGTTTCATTGACGTTAGTTTGGTTGTTTCAAGGAACGCGCGCTCATCTCCCCGACATCAACACGAGGAGTTTACACACTTTGTTACTCTGCATTTAACAGGTTGGACATCAACCCGGCCTAATTTGCCGATACATCCATGCAACTGTCTCCACGAGCAGACAAACGTGCGTGCGTGTGCACAAAAAAAAAAGTTACGGACTTCACACAAAGTGGATTGATAACAGTGGAATTAACAGCCTGTGATTTATTGCTAATAGCTGCAGTGTTCTTGGCCCTTTGTAAAGGTCTGAGTCAAACAAATGCAAAGTGCTGAGTGTCTGGTTCAGCACCCGATATTCACTTGAGTCACTGTCAGACACATTTACGTCTGTTCTGCTCTAATCAATCCCAAAAGGTATTGCCGTATGTTATAAAAACTGAGGCATTTACGATAACACCCTTTTATAACTTGTCTCACCATCAAATCCTCATGTCTATAGCCTAGACATTATATTTTAAGATGCAGCAGCAAGATTAATCTGCACCCAAAGCTCACCTGTAATACTAATCATACCCAGCATGAAGTACTTTGAGATACAATTATATTCAATGTAGAACTAGTCGCTGTAAAAAAAAGAAAAAGAAAAGATGTCTAACGTAGCAAAGGCAATCATTACAGATGCTTTGTCTTTCAATCAGAGCAGGCAGACGACTACATAAATCAGTAAAGTCCACGTCCAGACAGGCAAACGGCAGCATTCTGGATCCTGCTGCCGTTATGTAAGTCTGTCCACCAGCCCGACTCAGGCTGGTGGCTTTAGCAGATTAAAGTCCCTCTACACTTCCCATAGCTGAGGCTGTAATCAGAGTTTCACTTAGCAGAACCTAGCAGTCAGATGTGCGCGGGCGTTGGATTACAATGATGGCTGGTCCAGATAAAGCCCCTCGCACCCCTGGGGACCAGTGGCGGTGCGTCAATAGAGGGCGCTAGGGCGCCGCCCCTCCTAAAATTTTGCGATGAAAAAAAAAAAAGAAGAAAAGAATATATAATATATACTGTCAAAAAACATTATATATCAAATAATTTAAATAAGAAATATACTGTGTTGACGCGCTAAATGTGTGTGTGGGAGACCGTAAGCCCCTGTCAACAACCACTTAAGTTAAATATAATATATCGCCATTCATCATTACTGAGAAAAGCCCCTCCCCTCTCGGGGCGCCGGCCAAATGTGTGTCTATGGAAAGCTAACAAACATTTCACCCTCGTGACGGCAAGGACAGCTTCTCATTGGCGGATGAAACGTGAATCTTCGGGCGCACGAATCTGCGCCCTAGCCAATGACATCGTTTCTTATTGCAACGTGATTGGACTATTCGTCCAATCAGAGACCTTTATCATTCCCTCACACCCCATGTAGCTACGCGAGCAACACAGCTAGCAGAGACTTTGATTATGTTAGTATGGCGACTGAAAACTCTGTGGTATCTCTACGTGAAACACCTTTCAATCCACGATCAGATGTTGACAAGAAGAGGCTGAAAGAGTTGGGACCCGAACGTCCGGATTTAAATATTCAGCAGCAAGGCAGTGAAGCTACATGCACCAAGCTACATGCTAACCGGAGCTGCTAGCTGGAGGCTCAGTGTGCAGTGGCTCTGAGCAGCCGAGGAAGCGCCGGGCTGTGAAGGAAGATGAGCTTGAAGGATTGCTGCAGAGGTGAGTGTCAAAATCAGCAGATGCCTGTTAGAGTTTAATGTTTTATCTTTCCCACAGCAGAACACATGTTGGACATTGTTAGATTTGGGTGGATATCATATCAGGCTATAACTTTATCTAAAATACCAATTCAACCCCCAACAAGTTAGTGTGTGTGTGTGTGTGTGTGTGTGTGTGTGTGTGTGTGTGTGTGTGTGTGTGTGTGAGTCATAGCTACAGCCATCAAGGTGGCTCCTGGCCTTTTGTCTATGTTGCTGAGCCATCAAGACACACAAAACATAGTTTTTTGTCTGTAGTATGAAGCCTGTTTGTAGTAGATATTTCCCCACAACTTATCTTACTGTCTCTGTCTCTATCTCTATATATTTATCTGTAGGTTTGTGACACCATACTTGGACACACCAGGGAACGCTTTGCCTTCAAAGACCACCTCACCAGTGCCACCTTACTGCAGGGCCCCCAGTTTGAATGCTACGTCAATGTATTCCCTGAAGTTGCTCTGGCCACCACATTGAATGTTTCTTAAACCATTCTGCTCTGAACCTCTCATGCCCAAAGTTACAGTTTGTTGATAGTTGTTATTGGACAGTGTTGAGCACTGTGTTTTCTTGAAATAAAGCTTTGTTTTTTAGAATATTCTACTCAAAACCTCTTTTCTTCTCATTGTGGAGTGCTATTTAAACCGCGCCGCCCAACTGCGCCCCCCCAAAACAAAATGTCACCAGCCGCCACTGCTGGGGACACCGGACAGGAAAAGACTTGTGATTGTGTACCAAAAAAAAAAAAATCCACAAATTAATTAATTCTGCACCCACACCTTTTGCTGATGGTGTTAATCATGTGCAGTAATCAACACGATATAAACTGAGAACTACTAAACTAAAAAGCTCACATCAAATCCCAGGTCCCTGATCGCAGTTTAAGCCAAGGAAATGATCTTCGGTTCAACACCCTTCACTGACCCAGCACTTCTCACTGTGGAAAACACTTGCTTCAGAAGTCACGGGGAGAAAGCAAATAACAACCGCGGTGGAAGCCAAAGTGGGCCGCCAGATGCAATCAAATATAGTCGAAATTGGGAGGTTTTACTGGGAAATAAAGATGGCGTGAGCGGGAAATGTAGGTCGCTTTACCGGGCTGAGCAGGGCGGTGACAGATGCCAGTGCAGGGGGGTCAATGCGATCAGGCCAAAACGTAGATGCTTAATACGATTAGAGTGCGGCAGTCCAAACATGTTAAGATTAAAAGAAGCGTGAAGGGGAAAGAAACCTTAGTGGTTTTCAGTATCGATGAAGGAAGAATATACACAGTAAAATGTATCAAATTAAAGCCACCATTCAAATAAAAGCCAGGTTGGCAGCCTTTTCAGAGAAGTAAAGGCTGGGTGAAAAAAAGAAAATACGGTATTTTATTGCAGTGAATATAAGGAAAATGCTGTTATTTCTCAGTAATTCATTCCTTGTGCTCAATCATGAAAACTTTTCACAGTATGAAAGTCTTCCAGAGATTATTACAGCATGGTGGGCTTTGATGCGTCTCATATGAAGACAGTGTTTGGGTAGTATTAACACAGCAAGGAGTGAGATTTATGAGAAAAACAGAGAAGCCTCTACTGAAAAACAACACAATGCAGCATGTATTGTAAGATGAGATGGAAGGTAACGGCTGCATGCAGAACAGTGTTTCATCTGCTGATTGTGTGTCCCCGTCTCTGTGCCGCAGTGTGGAGCTGGACTTCAAGCAGCAGGAGGACAAGCTGCAGCCGCTGATGATGAGGCTTTGCCCTACGCCGGACGGCCACTTCGCCTCCCTGCCTTACCCCCAGGAGGCCTTCACCTCCACCCCGAAACGCAAGTCCAAAGCTGACTCCAAGAAGCACGCTCGCTGGAAACTTTGGTTCCTGTGAGAACACAGAAGCGTCTCCTCGCGCCCCCCCCCCCGCTCCCGATGCACAGGATTTACGCGTCCGGCTGGATCGTCCCGAGCCGTTTTTTTCGTTTTATCCATCCTCCCATCATCTCCCTCGCTTTTTGCAGACCTGGTGACGAATGGAGAGAGCGCCGCCACTGGATACTGAGAGTGCCCCCCCCCCCAGTCAGAGATGACAGGATGTGTAATGGGACACGAGTGTGGATTCAGTGGAAAATTCAAAATGTCATGCTTACCACAAATGGATTCAGAGTTATTTTTGAACTAATTTCTTCAAACAGGGTGTGAAATTACACCGGGGCAACATATTTGGAGTTCAGCAAGGTGAAAAGACAAATTTGATTTCCCTCTGTCTATTTGCATATATTTTTCTAGCTGACGTCTTACGGGGTCCTACTCTATCATAATGGTTCGCTGACCGTCACATTTCTATTCACCTGTTGGGACTCTGTCTTTCTTTCCAGCCTCCAGGAGAGGCTGGCAACTCAACCACGATGCTCTGAGGTCTACATCAACCGCATATCACCGTACCGCAAAGCACAATTAACACTGTTCAGGATACAATTTTCTCCAGAGTAATTAAAAAGAACTATTTTGAGTATTAACTCACATATGTAGATCACCTACTAACTATGACCGATTGAAGACTTTCATAATATCTAAAGAAGAGACCTAACGGACGAAGAAGATGTTTATTGGAGTTCTATGATCAACTTTCTATCCATCTCTAAAATGTCTCCTTGAATCAACTGACTTTGAAGTAAAGAATGAATAAATAACACTTATTTTCTTAATAACATTTGCAAAGTTAGACGTCAATGTACTTTTTTTTATTTAAATATATCTATATACATTCACCTTAAGGTTTAGTGGAAAATATTTATTAAAAAGCTGCAGTAAAAGGGGCTGTGCATTACAAAAACATACATCAAACTACTAACCTCAAAGTGCATATAGTCATTGAAACCCAACAAGTCCAATCAAACCTCATCAGAAGAAAACTGGTGTTCTGGCTCAGAAGAGAAAATCAAGTTTAAAGATCCCTTATTGTTTCCATCATGAAAGCCACGTCCGAGAAATACTGTTGGTTTCTGAGCACATGTGAGGGGTAACTGTGGATAGCTGTGATTGTATTGCTGCAGCGTCCTGCATCAGCGACCAGAGAGACTGAATGTGCCACTTCTGAACACAACCAGGGCTTCTACAGTGCAGGGTGGCAGGCGTGTAGCCTTGCATGCTTTTTACAACCCTTGGATTTTGCAGATTTTCTAGCTTTTAAAGTAACAATTTTTAAAGAAAATGATTAAATAATGGTTTTTTTGGTGTCCTGCCCCACACACTTGTTTTTATTTACTAGCTCCTGCTCATCGCTTCCCAACTATTTGATTGTAAAGTTAAAAAAAACTCTTGTTGTAGCTCTACATAGGGTACAGAGACTATGTACAGCCAAAATAATAATTGCGTTTACTCTATATTAGTATATGTTGTATAGCATCAAATAGGGCTATTACCATATTAACGAGTGGGGACGCAGCCAAAAGGAAACATTACGTTAACAGCGCCTGCAGGAGCAAAGAACTGAAGTCTCTCAAAGCCAAAAACACTGCCCCAAGAGATAGGAAATGCGCCAAAGTGGTTTCAAGGGCATAAAAGCAGCATCTTCTGTCACACCAATACCTTGCGAACTACTAGACGCCACTGGTTTGACCTCCACAAGCTCCGCCATGCTTCTTTCTGTTGGCTACATGTGATCCACACCTCCACTCTTGTACATGCCGGGTAGGTTTCTTTCAGTAGTTATGCTGTAGCATCAAAAGAGAACTAGATGTTTATCTGTATCTTAAAGAAGTGCAATTGATTTAATATGTGCAATACTGTGTTTTTATACTGTTTATAAAAAATAAATAAAGATATTTAATATGCAAAATATGAAAAGTAAAAACAGATATCTTCAGAGCTCTCAACATCTGGAAAAGACTGAACATCATTTGCGAAGCAAAAGGAGAACAGTAGTAGAGGAAGCATCATGATAGGTTGCTACTTTCATCAAATACCAGTTAAAGGGTACAATACACAGATTTCAGAGCATTAAAATAACTATTTGTAATATAAAAAGATAAAGTGGAGTAACCTGAGCAGAGAATGAAGTCACTCGCCCTCTGTGTGGGTTGTAATCGAGCATCTCTGAGCTTTGTTCGCACGGCCGTGCCGTGCCGTTAGTGCACGTGAGCGTGCCTCACAGGCTAACTCAATGCCGCTGCTCTGCACTGCACTTGTACTGCGGTTTCAAATCCAGATAACACCGTCCTCCGATCTCCCATCAGGAGATGCTCTGTCAGCACTTTTGCACTTTTGCTGTTGTTAGCACCGTCGACGCTGTTAGAACTGTTAACAGCAAGAGTCGCCACGTTGAGGGGCAATCAAAATGCCCCCAATCTCGTAAAAAGCACCTTTAAAAAAAGGGCCGGCTCACCCAAATTCTTTCCTCTGATGGTATCTAGCAGTTAGCATCTTGTTTGAATTACATTTGTTTCAGTGATGCTGGAAAGGTATGATGCTTTTGAAATGTTTCAATGTTGTGAGCACTACAAGTGAATTGCCATTACCTACAAAACGTGTGCCAACAAAAACTAAAACGGTGGGGTAAGCGAGAGCAAGTGAGGAAACGTTATTTCGTATTTCGAGTGATCCAAACCTGTAATTTATGATTTCGTTTAGGCTTCGTTTAGTGTGCAAAACAATCAACACGACAATCACGTAATGAAAAGCGGGAGATACGGTTGAAAACCCGCCCTGCATCTCTTTGATGTAGTCGGGTGGCACAATGCGCAGCAGAATACAAAAGAGGGGATCAGCAACGAAGGGCTTTTGGTGCAGGCAGTCGACCTGCTTCTGATCCAATGCTTACACTGACGGCAACGTTTTTGGCCCGGACCATTATGACTTTAACGCTGCCCGTGGACCTCCGGACATGTCCTAGTGCTCACGTGCGTGCATGCCACTGCCTGATGTTGCCGCAGACCATCAGTGAGGTGTACTTGTGAGGTAAAGTGGGGACAAAGCTCTGAGTAAATGCCCCAGAGATGCAGAGTCACCCTCACATGGACGCATAAAGCTGCAGGAACTGATGTTGCTCGAGGGCAACACTGCCCCCGCCCCCCCCCCTTCATGGGTCTTCCCTCGAGTGGATGTTCACAGCACAGCACTGAGGGTACAAACAAGAACCCCGGTGCAGCTTCACATCTTACATTCTTACACCCTTTAACCGCAGCCCTCCGTGGTTTTGAAGGTGACGAGCATCCTCCCGGCGGCTTTCGCATGGCTTTGACAGTGAGCACACGCCTGGCATGAGTTGTCGCAGGGTCGATATACTCAAGAGGACGCTCAGTCAAAGTTTGAGCACAGGAGGAGAGGAGCGGTGCAGAGAGTGAGTGATAAGTGCACGTTTGAGGCATTATGATTCAGCGCCATATCTCACTATGCTTCTTTTCTGTGAGAGCTCTGCAGCAGTCTGGCCAGCAGGAGCGAGAGCAGGCAGGGAGGGAGGGAGGGAGGCACAGAGAGAGAAATATGTGGACAGAAACAGATATAAAAAAGACAAAGATAAAGAGAGTGAGTGATACACAGAGAGAGCCAAGGATAAAGGAGCCGGATACTGATCTGAATAGATGTCATTGAGATGGCTTTGTTGCAAGGTATTTGGTCAGCGAGTGCATGCAGCGAAGAACACGCTCCGGCCCCCGATGGTCGTTGAGTTCCTTACTGTCAATCAATCGCACGAGTCCTTCCCCTGCAGCTTTCCTCTCCATTACTTCTGCACACTGCAGGTAAAAAAATCGGCAGGATAACCATGAAGCACTGCGGCCAACTATCACCACAACAATCAAAACTGCAGCTCTGAAAAAAACAATACTCAGGTAACGCTACGGTCTGTTCGGTATACGGTATTATTCATGTGGACATTTAGGTGTTTGCTGACCATACAAAAACAAAACTTAAAAAAGGTCAATAAGGCTAACATGACAGAATAAGAACAACACAAAGGTTTGTTTCATTGGTTTGGTTGGAACTTTAACAGCAGAGGATTTTGCCAGCAGCATCCTACTCACCATGTGTATCTGCATGGCTCATCCAGAGGGAAATGTAATTCAAGGGCATTAACAAGGTAGAACTTGGTAATTTCAGCAGGGACAGACAAAACTGGTTCTGCTACTATCCTAATGTAAATGTATTCACAAGGACTCATCTCCGGTGTGAGGGTGGACATGAATATAAAAAAGATGCAGCCTGCCGGGATGTCCGACGATGCAAATGCGCGGCGATGCCGCGTGAGCCGCTAACAGGCGCAGCACTGCGGTGACAAACGCACAACAAAAGCGACGCCCCCGAGCTGTCATTGTGATCATTCTCATCAACATTCTTGCGTCGACCACCTCCAGGAGAGAGGAGAAAAGAGTGAGGGAGGCGGGAGACGGGGAGTAGAACATTAATGCATAAATCTAAATGCGAGAGGCTGCCGCGAAGAGGAACAAGGTCGGGTAGTCGGCTGCCGTGTTGTCGGAGCAATCTGCCTGCAGACTCGGCAGCGGCGGCGGCAAAAGTCCTCTGATTAGAAAGCGGTGGCACTTCCAGCAGCACTAACTGCCGCTCAAAGCTGTTCAAATTCTCGGCAACCTTATTGATCATGAAGTAGTGATGTGGGGAGCTGCTTCAAAATGCAGCTTCCGTCCCCAAGCACTATATAATGTACAGTGTTTGAGCGAAAGCAAAAAAAAAAAAAAAGGCAAGACTTTGACGAGACCTCAAACTCTCACCGGGTAGAAGGACACTCTGCACACTGATGCTAAATATTATGCAGGTAACCTAGAAATGTCACGGCAATTGAGTTCAGTGGCTAAAGGCGCTGACAAAAGGCGAGGGGGTCAGCGGGGGACGATAAAAGATGCCGTCAATAGACGAGAGAAGTATGGGAGAGAGCAGCTGCGCCGCAAGTGCGGTGTACACAGTAGATAGTTTCAATAAGGGCCACTTGAGGTCATGGGTATAGCAGTTTCATTAACCAGAAAGGAGGCCGGTCCGCTTTTGTGCAATTCAGCAGGCGGTGCTGGAAGCACGGAATGCCATTTTATCTGCACCACGGGGGGGGGGATGCACTTAGTATAATACAGCAGAGAGGAGGCCAGCGTGCGCTGCCTTCATGAGCGTTGATAGCCTTTAACACAAAGTGTGGCGGGTAAGTTCCATATTGGAAATGTACACGATCAAAAGGAAACCTGGTGCAGTGAAAGATACACGGCGGAGGCAGTCGGCCCAAGTTTTTTTTTTAAAACATCTACCCGCAAGCAACCTCTTTTCCAAATGCATACTTTTCTGTCTCTCGGCACCGTCCCACCTGAGCCTGTATCCCCGGCATAACAATGATAAAGATTAGAGAGCTAGAAAAGGCGAGCTAGTGGGAGTCCCAGCACGTTCACGTGATTAGCTTGTTGTACTGCTGAGATACCTTCAGACGGAGGGAGCGATGGAATGAAAGAAACGGCTAGAGAATCCCTGCTCTAAGAAGAATGAAGACGAGAGCAGAGGACAAAGGACGACTATTACAGCATGGTGACATAACACACAAACACACGCTGGATAATTATTGTGTGATAACTCTGGGTACTTTTTTTGTTTTTTTTAAATCACTCTCTCAGACTCTCTGGCTCAGTAACTGGTAATAAAAGCAAATAAGCTTCCATTTAAACAGGTGATGCCGTTTCCTGCTGCTCCCCATATGGAGAGGATGCTGTGCACACACACACGATAAATAACCCAGACAGGAGAAGAAAGGACGCTACGCCAGCCAGTAATAGTATTAATATAATGAGTCGGTGTTGTACGGCGCCCCATTTTCCAATACAAGCTTGAAGTCCGGAGACAATTTCTCTCTCATCACTCCGTTGTATTCAAGTGAGCAGTAAAAAAAATGAAAACTACATATGTTTATTGCGTCTCACTTTCAAAGTTGCATCACCAGCTAGAGGCAGCTCTGATTAATACAAGCGTCAACAGGATGCAATACAGTGAGCCAGAGAATACCTAACTTGATATTCATGACTCAACGAATACAGAAGTTGACATTCATTGGACTCTTTGGACTCATGAAAATGGATGAAGACTTTGCCAACGGAAATAAAGCAGACAGCATATTTATACCATGACTGATAAGTGCTTTAATTGCCTCCGAGCTCCAGCTGAGAGAGTGATTGGGAGAAGAATGCTCACGGCGGTGGGAGGGATGCTCGGTTCGTGTTTCTAGATTACAGCTCGGCACAGAGAATTAGATATGTTCAAAGCCACACACGGACAAAAACATGGCGATACAGCAAAACATACACACAGATCGGCGCACAAACCAAGAGGCTGAAGCAAGATACGATAGGATCAAAGCACGTTTTAGATTGAGGTTGTGTGAAAGCATTCTGCCCAGGTAGACTTTCCCTTTAATGAGAGCTTTGGAATGGAATTGGAGTCGCGGTGGGCCTGTGGGAGCTCAGCTGGTTGGGACACAGAAGCCTCTGAATTGGACCTGCGAGCATGTGTGTGAGTGAGATAACCAGAAGAAAACAGAGAGCGAGTGGTAGGTACACAGCTAATAGATGCAACAGCAACAAATAAATCAGACAAACTTACAATGTGAGGGGACTCGCGGCCCATCGAAATCACCGTCCGGTTAACCGTCCTCAGCAGCTTCTCCATGACGATCTGCACGTGCCACTGGGTGGGACCCTGCAAAATACATAGTCATTCAATTCTTACATTTGCCACAAGGGCTATAAACATGTCTTCTAATTTCTAAATTGGTGGCTCCATCTTTTTTCTTAATATTAGATGTTGAATGCTGCTGCAAATGTACGAGTCTTGGAAGAACCCGAAACCTTGATTCTGAGGCCGTTGGGGATTCAGATGGACGTAAAGCTCGTCTTGTAGATTTGTCAGAAGAATACGTCGCAAGGGGACAAGGTATCTTCAAACAACTGTTTGTTTGATATCATCTCCTACGATTGTCCAGCCACACGAGTCAATCTCTCTTAGTTGAATGCATGCAGTATTTTTTTCAAAATATACTTCTGTCTTCACAGGAAAGTACTTGATTAGATTTTTTGAAGATTGTGGTTTGTGTTACAATAACTACTTTTGAAATACTTTGTGCAACAAAACTACTTTGTTAGGTTTAGGAAAACATTGTGGTTTTGGTCAAAATAACAAAGGAAGTGGCATTACTTAAAGGAACAGCGTGTAGCATTTGCAGAGATGGATTATAACATTATTAAGTATGTTTTATTTTGTGTATAATCACCTTAAATTAGAAATCGTTGTGTTTCTAATACCTTAGTTTATTTCTAATTACAGGGCGGGTCCTCTTCACACAGCCGGCCAATATGTTTCTACAGTAGCCCAGAACGGACAAACCAAACACTGGCTCCAGCTTTTCGCATCGGACAGCGTAGTTTAAATTGCTTGCTATCTGCAACTTCACAGCTAGATGTCGCCACGCCTTGCACACAAGACCTTTGAGTACGGAAGTTACACAACAAATAAATCAGTGTTGAGTTCTGGGCTCACAACTCAAACTGCTCGTTTCTTGGTCCATGGCTCAACTTTGCTTGCAGCCAAAATGATTTATATGTTTTGAATCCCAGGCTTTTGGAGAGGGAAACGCAGCAGCTGTAGCGTTATCATAAGTGGGATGGTTTTTCCATGGACTTGATCGTTAGTGAGTTTGAGTGAGCACAGGGCATCTCGGTCTTTAACCGGCGGTGGGAGGAATCTTCCAAGCAGACCGAGCTCTGCAGCGTCAACCTTCACTTTCAATAATTTACAATTATCACAATATAGAATTTTTTTGTTTTATACTACGGTGTGAATGTAATACATGACAAATAAGAAGTACTGAATATGTTCTGATTTAATCAAGAACTTAAGTGCAAAATTAAAGAGTTGAACAATTAATGAATGAATGGTTGACTGAAGAAAACCTTGCACACTGCTGTTGGAAAAAGCTTCTCACAACTTATTTTCACCAACATTTAAAGTTCTTTGTGGACCTTTCTATGTTATTCTCCACCATTATTAAGCAGAGAGCAGCCGGTCCTGAGCTGGATGCGCTCTTGTATTCGGAGGTAATGGAGCTTAGAGGTCGGAGAGGCTTGTGACTGGAAGGTTGCCAGTTTGAGTCCAGTTCGTTAATCGCATTGAACTGGGTGGTGAAGTGTGAAGAAAAAACAAAACCGTAAAAATTATATTCCCATCAAATGATTTCATCATCAGATTTTAAATCAAGATTACGTGATTGTGTATCATGTGTTTCATCACCATACGATTCCATTGAAAGATGATGAACTGTCATATTGAATCCCCGCCCAGGCCTACGTCCTAGACAAAAAGTGTGCGCGTGCGTGTGTGTTATCGTCTGTGCATGCAAGTGTGAGGAATGTGGACTTCAAAGAAAGATACAGTTCAATAACAAACAAGTAGTTGATTAATCCAATAATTGAGCCTCAGAAAGTTGAAGACATAATCAGATGTGTTTTCCTCTGTTGTAAGTAATTGCAAATTGAATGTTCTGGGGGTTAGGACTGCTGGTCAGGACAAAACAAGCAATAACAAGCTTGTAATGGTATAATGGCAAGTTATTTTATGCCAATAAACCATTGAATGATTAACTGGAAGAACAATTCATTGATTAACCCGTAATGCCTTAGACTGGCTACATAACTGGGTCTGTGATGGATTGACCAGCAGAGCCCATCACCAATTCTCCAAGTAAATCAAAAATTCAACAACGCTGTAAAATGTGCAAGCAGGGCCAAAATAAATAAAAGAAGAATAGCACATTGATTAGTAGCTATTCTTTCAAACAGCCAGAGTCGAAACGTGCTTCTCCTGTATGGAGGAGCTCCTGAAACCCCTTGATATGCTACAATCTGTCCCAGAGGGAGCTAGAAGAACGTAACACTAGAAAGCGCTGTTCCTCACCACATCCTTCCTGTAGAGCACCTCCAGGATGTCGCTGAGCAGCTGGCAGCAAGCCTTCGGCTCCTCGCGCTTCTCCAGGTGGAACTTCAGCTGGTCCGTCATCAGCGGCAGGAGGATCTCTCGGCAATCTGCAGGGACGCCAACAAACACACACATTTACAGCGCCGCTCAACACATGGAGCAGCTGACGGATCACACGAGGCAGTGCAGCATATGCCGTAGACACACTCTCGAGGAAGACGCACGCAGCTTGTTAATGGCTTCCTCGCAGCTCAGGGGCCTAAATTAAAAAGATGGCCAGAGTTTATTTATTAATTAAACGGAATGTGGCAGAAATCTCCGAAAATCCTTTGGAATCGTTGCAGTGAAACAGCATGAACGTCAGAATAAACGGCCATCTGAGCCAGCAATATTTTCAGAGCACAGACAATTAGTCTTGCCACAATAATTACTTTATTTACTTATCGTACGATAAACGGACATTAAGGCGATCATTTTTGCCGACTTCGATATTGCCCATTGTTTATACATAATTTACATAACAATTTTACCAACATTTTAGCCAACATGATGCCAGAAAAAACAGGAGTTGTCCCTTCCATAGTGAGACTTTGCATAGACACTGCACATTTTTCTTACCAGAGCCTGAGAGACCATTTTATTTATCGTTTTGGTTTTGTGGTTTTAAATTATTTCAGCTTCATTTATTTCTCACATTCCAATTTGTCTGAATATTTGTGAAAACTAAAAGTACATTGCTCTTTGGAGGGGTGAGCTTGCATTATTATCAATTATATTATTATTAAAATCAGTGGACTAAAATAGTCTTAAATGTAAATTTGTTGATACTGCAAAATAAATAAAAAAAAGTTTAGAAAAAAATCAATATCAGTGTGAAAAGTGTTTGGTTGGCAGGTGGACACAGAGGACAGCAGAGATAAGACAGAGAGGATTCTCATGGGAGGTTGGACCTACGGCAGTCAGCCACAAAATTATCATATTTGTTATTAAACCTTCTGATTTCAATCTTAGTGGCATTTGTGTATGTGTGTGGGCCTTGGCACAAATACTGGAGCTAGGTTGGTTCAATACAAATATTCAGAGTATCAGGGGGGTTAAGTGAACAGTTTTTGGGATTTATGGAGAGAATATAAATTGATAACCCCCCTGCAAGAAAATTTTAAATAAAACGTTGGAAGGAATAAACATCAAGGAATAAACCCAATAGAATACTACCTTGAACAATGTTTCATAAAGCATTTCATGTGGTATGAGACCTGCGTTGGGTAAATAACGATGGTAGTAAAACCTTAGGACGGTACGGGGAAAACACCCCGCTAAGCCAGAGGCAAATGTATTCAATATCAAATAATTCACCCGGGCTAGACTCAATAAAACGGTTCTCCCTTGTGGAGAAATGTTCTGGGACACATGGGTGAATGGTTTGGATGTGAACTGCCCATGTCACCTAAAGTTATGTTTAGCGGGGGACAAAAAACTGCCGCGATGCAGTTTAATAAACAGTGCCCTATACGACGGTGTTGTAGAACCTAAAACTCTGTTTTTCCAAAAATATGTTGGACAAAATAGGGGAATTGTTACATAAACAAAGATGAAACTGGAAAAATTATATGGTTAAAGAATAATGGGACTACTGTCCACCACATTATTGTAACCAAATACATTTTTTGGTGTTTTATATTACTTTAATAAAAATTCAATACAACTTTAAATTACCTAAGAGAAAAGTTTTAAAAAGCAGTACACGTTGTGAAACTACAGGGGCAGCGATCCCCACACCGTGTAACGCATAATAAACAGCATGAACCATGGCGACCTCTTCATAAACAATACCCAGAGGTATTACACTTTAATCCAGTCTCTGACCCCTTTCTAAAGGAACTGCATGTACAATGTAACAGTATGGATTGACTCAATAGAGATGGATGAAGAAAGAATGCACAAAAGAAAAGAAAAGATAAGCAGAAGCGCTTCTTCGACTGAGGTGAATGTCTTCATGTCTTCAGAGGCTGTTATCATTTCTGTCACTGAAGTCAACCCAAAGACAGGGCTCCACACAGTGACAATGCATAACGCTGTAATTAGCAATTTAACAAATAAAGGAGTCTGCAGAAGTTGAAATTGCACTTTAATGACTAAGGCATTGATTATTGCATTCATTACAAAATGATTATCCCGTAGCAATCAAACTCACTACCGGAAATCTCGCACACTGAATGCTTTTTTTATAATCCTTATTCAAAAATAATTACAGGGAAGCTACTTGAAGACACTATGTGAACTAAATATGGGGTCCAAAAGATAAACCTTCATTTTGCAATTATGCAAAAATAAAACTACACCTTATATTTGTGTGTTGATCAGTGAGACTGTTTTTATAAAAATAAAAAATAAAGAATGCACTCACAAGGCCTCGAGAACAAGTGAAGATGTTATTGTTTATGGAGCTATCATGCAGTCTAGTTAGGGTTTGGTGATCATAACGTGCCAGGGAAAAAATGATAGAAAACCCCAATTTGTCTAACCTTCAAACTTGTGGGGAAAAACATGTCAAGTTTGAGCTGAAGGTGGCACCAGGGCAAAGTGGTCTATCCTCCGATGAGCATTAAAAGTTACCAACATTTGCAGTTTTTCGTTATTTTTTAACCAAAGGCTGGTGCAATGATTAAAGCAGCAGTGACCAAAATACATAAAGTGTTCCCACTGCAGATGATTAAATTGCTCTCTCAATGAAGCAGCAGAACACCAGTTACATGGTGAGATGTCTACACAATGGCAAAGCGGTGGCACCAGATGAACGGGTTGAGCCGACACCTAAATCAAAAGAGGGCTCACTCTTCGGGCAGCGTGATCTCGCTTAGAAGATGGCATGGCGATCTTTTCTTGTACAATCATCAAATATCAAGAATATGCATCCTAATGTCTTTCATTATCCACCACTAACTACATGGAAGTGGAGATGTCGTGCCGTTGGGTGACGCTAGATGAAAGCTCACAGGATAATCAATAGATCAATGGGTCTTATCCTGATCTATAAAAGGATCGTCAAGACATTTCACTTTGGACCAAAGCATTGGACCTGACCACCCGAAAATGCTTCGACGGAGTTGAGAGCATTTGTCCAACTCCGACTGTAAAAACGAATCATAAGAAACTTGTTTCTGATGGCAGTGTTATGGATAGGCTGCTCTACAACGCAGCTATAATTCACGTAAAGCTACCGGTAAATACATGAAGAGGAACGCTGTGGATGTTTAGCTTTCAAGCGCTAGCTCGCCCCGACGCAAAGTGACAACCTACGTCTGCACTGACAATATATTGTTGGCGCTGAGGAACAGAGCTGTTCTCCTAAAACACTGTGTTTCTATGTGTGTGTGTGTGTGTGTGTGTGTGTGTGTGTGTGTGTGTGTGTGTGTGTGTGTGCTTCGTAATCTCAAAAGCAAATCTCCATCCTTCCCTTCATGCCTCCTTCAAACGTCAAACACATTAACACACACAAATGGACACATGTGAGCGTACACAGTACACACACACACACAGTACACACACACACACACACACACACACTAGCAGCAGGGCGAGAGCGGGACAAGCAGAGTGGAACTATCAAGCTAGGCCATGAGCGCACTCCTCAAACTTCCAGCGCAAACAGATTTTAGACGCTACAGTGATTTCCCCCTTCACCGCAGACCAGACGAGCAGCCGACATATTTGTTCTCTTCCAATGAGCCCATTTGCGAGTGATTTATGCGCCCGTCCCGCTCTCCCCTTTTACATCATAAACGGTGAAGGTGACACGACGTTGTGCCTCCAAAATAAATAAAAAAACGTCCCTCTTTTTTTCTGAGTTGATTAAGTTTTGCATCTGCAGCAGTGAGCAGCGTATGAATACCAATCACATCCGACACAGAGCATTTCAATTTCAAAAACGTATACATGAAAAGCCCTTGGAGAAAGGGTTGCCGTCTTATTGTCGAAGACCATCAGGGACTGAAAAATACTCATTTAGAACGTGCTTTTACTCAGAGACAGTTAATATGTTAATCACTGTGCAGCCAACGAGGGGGGAAAAAAACACCAACAGTCAACGCATTCAATGCATATGGATGAGAAGCGTGATGAGCTAAGAAAGTCGAGCATCGCGGTAGAGACCTCTTTGCTGGGTGCTCCGAGTATTCCGGTTCATTTCACTTCGGGATTGGCTGGCAAGGGAACCTTTCAGGGCCCTCCTGGGGATCAGGACGCATCCAACAACTACAGCTGATTAGACCACCTTTAAAAAAAAAAAAAAACTGTCTGGCTGACCCATTTGCTCATTGCCCTGGTCATTTATCGGTAATAAAACATCTCCAAAGTGGAACTCAGCTTGATACCGATGTGGAAAGGGACCATTTTACTTGGCAGTTAAGCCTTCTCAATCGCTGCTTTAAAAACATGTATACGCTTAATAGACTACTGGAGATGTTCAAAAGCACGAGCGCGTGAAGCTGCTGCGAGAGCCGAGCGGCGGGATAGTCTCCGCCGCACAGTCCTAACCCATTCACTAGCATCAGGGAGGCTTGCCTTTCCAGTTACACCAGCAACAGATCAATAGTAATGACCCGAGCGTGACACACTGAGCACTTTGTGCTCGCAGCTTGAAAAGTGCTATAAAAAAAAAAATACAAATTATTATTACTTCCCTTCAATAATTTCTCACAATATGAAAAAACAGAGTTTTTAAAACGGTGGAGACATTCACACTGTTATATTCAACATCAAACTAGATTATTTACAAGGACAAATGTCCCATCACACCCGGTCCAAATGCCGATTCAGGACTTCTCTTCGGCACATCCATGCTGAACTGAACATGTGCTGATAACGGAGGCGGAGAGCAGCCGTGGCGAGTGGATAATTGTTGTTCACTTCTTTTACGTTAGCCGACCGCTCTGAGACACGTGCAGTCCCCGCCAGCTACATTAAATCACTGTTGCTATTTCATTGGGTTGAAACATTTAATTTACCATCACGTACGTGTGTGTGCGTGTGCGTGTGTGTGTGTGTGTGTGTCTCTCTCTCTCTCTCTCTCTCTAAATCAGGACCTAAGCTAACATGGCCTCAGAGGACCGCTGCCTGGAGCAGAATGATTGCCCCTCGACCGTCACTGCAGGAGGACCCATTTCTGCAGGACGCCGCAGGCTAGCCCGGCTGCAGAGACCGGACGAGATGCTCATTAACCGTCTCTACATCCCTGCCCTGTCTTATTTGACACCACCGCAACATGGCCAGAATAGTATGATGCTCACGTGGGCTATAAAAGTGTGAATGTGTATGATGTACGTGTTGTTGGGATGCGACAAAGAAAAGGAAACGAGTACATAATGACCTGATAAACACACTTTAAAGAAAGTGATTCATTAGTATGGTTGTTCCGATACTAATATTAGTATCAGAAATCACTGGAATGGGGATCAACGAGTACGAGAGTCTATGCACCAATACTTTGCTCAGTTATCGAGTTATTGGTAAGGGAAAATGATCTCTTATCAAATGGTAAAACAGAGGAGAGGGGCTGAGACTTGAAGACCAGGTCGATGTAAATGCTGACTTTCTGAGAAAGACAAGTCCCGTTGATTTTAGCAATGAGATCACTTAACTCTCTCTGATAACAAGAGGGATTTCCACAACGCCTCACCAATGATCTTTACTCGGGGCTCACACAGAGCTGGCAAGAGGAGGCAGGTGGTGTTTGTGATTGCCTACATTACTGATCTGTGAGCGAAGGTGCATGCACTGAAGAACTGTGAGTACAGTCTGTGTGTGTGTGTGTGCGTGTGTGTGTGTGTGTTCTCACCGTGATGAGTAAAGAGATCGCTGTGGACAATGTCAATCAGACAGTCTAGCTTCTGTTTCACCAGGCGACCAAGAGGAACCTTGAGGATGAATTCGGTGAACAGCTTGCTACGGAGACAGAAGGAGGACAATGAAGACAAAAGGTCAGATTGATCAGACATCTTGAGCTGGCTGACTGCTTCACATCACGAGCAATCACCCAAAAAACACAATTAAAAAAAGGCCCTGCCCATACACACAGGTACTTTTCAGATATTCTGGCTCGGGTTGGAGGCTTGGACAATATATAGTGTGAGACAATAGGAACGGACCCGAGAACAGCTTGCTACCAGAGGTATTATTTGAAATTTTGTAGGTGGTTCTTTTTCTTTCTTTTTTTAACGCTGCTGTAAACAATATTTATTCAACTGAATTTTTTTTTTATAAGACAATGAACAGCATAACTCAGCAAAAATCACACACGATGGGCATTCAACTATTCAGAGCCTGAGAGATAAGTCTGCATTCAGGCAGACTTGTTCTCCTCAATGAAGAGGCTAGGTGCTTGTGATGCCGGCAAGCTGAGGCTCAAGGAGGAAAGAAAAGGTTCTGGCAGGGGATGAAACGCCCCCACGGTTTCTATTTAGTTGCCACAGAAAACCTTTATTCATGTTATTTCCTCTAAACCGACAGAAAAGATCATCAGAGCATGCAGCACTGCACTCGTTGAAACCAGGTAGGGATGCACGATTGTGGCCAAAATGGTCACGATTATTTTAATCAATACTGACATCCAGATTTTTTTCTGTATGTTTATTTATTTTAGGGACAAAATATGTTTATTGCACTTTCACATTTTGACAAACGAGG
This sequence comes from Myoxocephalus aenaeus, assembly GCA_038501785.1. Taxonomy (NCBI): domain Eukaryota; kingdom Metazoa; phylum Chordata; class Actinopteri; order Perciformes; family Cottidae; genus Myoxocephalus; species Myoxocephalus aenaeus. The sequence goes on along the minus strand of JBAMJR010000065.1, from coordinate 3,931,499 downwards.
CACTGTTTTCATGTCCATGTTGTGCTACATTCCTGCTTCACCCAAAGTGAATCATCAGAGGAACGCCTCGAGTCATTCCTGCTAATTAACACATCTTTGTATCAAAATGCAATTTTTTAAATAAGGTGCATCTTCATTCTGCCCGTCTGCTCTCTGTGGTCGTTGCATTTTAAAAACGTCAATATCACAGTTGACTAATGCGGGAGTCAGTCCTACTGTGGGGGAGCCAAAATCGTGATCGCAAATAATATTCAATTAATTGTGCAGCCGTACAAACCAGGACAGGAGTGACCCAATAATTCGACGTCAACATTTCCTGATTGCAGTGCAAATTTGTGTGAACACCATGTGCTGGCCTGAAATCAGTGTCAGACTCTGAGAAGGACATCCTGAATTGCACTGTGTGAAAGCTGAATGGAGGTCAGTTGCTTGCTTGCTTGACAGAATGGATTGGCCTGGAAGACTATCTTCCACCTCCACGACAAAGGACCCCGCTTCACTGTGGCTGCGATAGCAGTGGTGTGGAGCCGAGGCCAGGGCCAGAGATTGGCACTCCTGTGTGGCCCAGAGTCTGCTGGGAGAATGGCCGCTGTCCAGGTTGCTGGATGTGGCTGAACGAAAGGGGGGGCTCCTCGCTGAGTGCTCGCAGATGAACGGGCAAAAGCGCATTCCAAGGTCTGGGAAAATACCTACATGCAGTGTGACACTACTTAAAAAATAGAGATGTTTCACATGGTAAAATGTTTGTGTAAATATTGTGTAGCAACTCCAGTCGAAGGTTTTCCAGTCGAAATGTGATCGAGCAGAGAGGCCGAGCGATCCTGCAGCATATTGTCTTAATTTCGGGAGTAGATGATGTTATAAACAACCGGCTCAATCACCCAATAGATTGCCTTTGCTGCGTGAAATTGTACTTTTGGTTTTATTTAATGAAAGTTAATCAATTTCTCCTATTGTTTGCTCCCTATTCTTCTTATTTAACATTTAAAACTTTTGACGACATTATTTCAATGAAAGAACAGAAAATGGGACTTCGTATGAATGAAACTTATGTCCTTACTTCCAGCAGAGCAACTAGAACTTTAGAAGTAAAAGAGTAGTTTAGTTTTCACAGACAGACTCAGCCTCGTCAAAAGCAACCTGCTGATTTTCCAAATGTTTCCTTCCTAATGAGACTAAATATTTACAATTGGCAAATTGACCAAAACGAAATACGTGTTATTAAAGACTCATTTGCAGTTGAAGGTTTTTGCCGAATACATTATTAGAAAAGCTTTCCTCATAATATTTGTAAATATGATGCTCCATAAATGAGGCTATTCTATTTTGGTTTTGAGCTGTGTCCTTATAGCATAACAGATCAAAGACATTCAAATTGGGTAGAAAATCAAGGGCACACCCATGAGGCGCTCATCACACATGCAACGTCCTCTCATTTTTGGAAAACAAAAAAATATATGAAACTTTTGAGTTTGGCCATTTTAAAATGTACAGTCCATTAATTTAAATAATGTAAGAAAATGGTCAGACGATAATGACGGATTATTGATTGTTTTATTTTCCGTTTTTATCAATATCACAGTTGAGCTACTTCAGAAGTCATTTATTACTAAAAAACAGGATTATTAAACTGAGGCAGGTGACGTTCACAGGAGACAACGTCACCTGAAATGGACACGTAGTGGAGCTGTCGGTGGGTTTCCAAGTCAACCTGAGCATTGTAATCGCTGCCCATGCTGTGCAGCAATAGAAGGCTGGCTCGTTGAATAAAGAGAGAAAATAAACGGTGCTGCTAAGGCTTTACATCGACAAAACCTCCCATGAGCTCGTTCGGGATTCATCTTAACATGAAATTTTAATTCCCGGGGTAGTTCCAAGAACACAAGCAATAAAGATCTCTCCTTCCATTCTCCAGCAAAATAACATTTCGGTCATTTAACGTTTTATGTGCAACAACGCGTCAGTTCGTGAAACACACAGAAAGATTCAAATTACAGACAAGGCATTACCAAAAGAAAAGCACATAAATGTCACAGTTCACAGCTACCAAAGAATACCTGCGTTTCCCATGGAGTTTCAAATGAGAAGTGTGTACTGCAGGTGTTAGAAAATGCGATGGATCACATGAAATTACCTGAGTTCCTTTGGATCAAAGACCAGCTTGACGTCATTGACGATGGTGGGAATGTACCTCAGTGCAGCACCCTGTGCCAGAAAAATAAAAGAAACATTTCAATAATGTCCAGTAAAGTCCATTAGTTTAGATTTAGTTTTACATTGTTGGCTACTCCACCCCACATTATGATATGTAGTATTTTCCATAGTACGATTCTGTGTCCTCAGTGTGCCTCTTAGTAGCATGCTGTAGTACACATTTCGCCTCCTGACAGCCATAAACTAGAACAATTGATTTGTTGATGACCAAGAATAATATTTGTATTAATGAGCAATAAGATGGAATATTTCCACCAAGCGGCTATGAGTTCATCAGCTCCTTCCTACTGCATCTTACTTTATTAAAAAGTAGCAGTGGGTGGTGTGTTATGACTTCTAATAAATGAACTGGGATTCAATTCTAATATCTCTGCAATGATACCTTGATAGATACAGCCAGATATGATCTATATTTTCCCATCAATACTACAATAAAAACATTAAGTCTGTGCCCCCCACGGCCGACAACAGAAACGTCCACTAATGATGGGAATGATTAAGCGAGCTGAAATGTCCTTCTCTAATGGCCGGCTGCTCAATGCCGGCCAAGGTGGGTCGGGGTGTTTTAGACAAATGAGCAGCAGCAGAGGTTGATTAGCTACACAGACGCAGCACACCGGACTTCACCCGACTCAATCCCGTCTGTTATTGAGCACGACTTAGTTCTGAAAATGTGTGAAAGGTGATTAGCGAAGTTCAAAGGGAGTTGGAAAAGAGAGCAAACACTCTTTGTTGCTGACTCCAGGCAGGATTTCCTAGCAGAGGTTTTGAAGAACATATCTGATCCTTGCTGCAGGCAGGGGCAGAGGAACACTGTGCAGGATCTAAAGCTACATTTTTCAAAACATGGATATAGTCACGACCTCCCGCCCCAAAAAAGAAAAAAGAAAAAAAAAAGGCGCTTTAATCTAATCTCATCTAAATAGATATTTTTAGTGCGTGTGCACATCAACACCTCCACCTCTCTCTGCAGACAGAAAGAGTTTGGGAGTCTGAAACTTGGGATTTCAAACGGTGCTGCTTAACTTTGATTCCGTTAACCAATCTCTGCTCAACTGCATCTGTTTACACCTTGAAGAAGCCACTTCAACGGAAAGTCTCTTTTTTTTTTTCTCTTTCTTTTTGTTCTCAGCAACAACTTAACTCCCACCTGTTGTGCAGCGGTGTGTTGTGTGAAGAGTCACAGCAATTCTCAGAGGAGTTGTGTGTCTCCTGCTCCTCTCCCTGTGAGCACCTCACACTCACCGGGAGCACGCATTAGTGTGTGTGTGTGCGTGTGTGTCTCAAAGTTTTCGCCTGAGTGTGTGTCGCTCTGTCCAGATGTTCATCAGGATTCAGACTGCAGGTATGATGGGACTGCTCATTAGCTTCCACCTGTCACAGTGCTTTCACAAGGGCGGACTTGGGAAGAAACCAGCATTCCTCGCTTTCGTGCCCGTTCCTCAAGATCAGTTTTTAATTTACTGACAGTAAAGCTAATATCTCACCCAATTACACAGCAACTGACTCCTAATTGACTCCTGAGCTGCGCCCATGGTTGAAGGTGCACATGGATCTACTGTAGGTGTGCCAATATGAATGTACACTGTGATTATGTTATCTCTAAACGCATAGGGGTGTGTGTGTGTGTGTGTGTGTGTGTGTGTGTGTGTGTGTGTGTGTGTGTGTGTGTGTGTGTGTGTGTGTGTGTGTGTGTGTGAGAGCAGGTTTTAAGTGCACCTGCAAAAATGTAGATGCTTGTAGTCACTGAGTTTGGGGTCAAGGACAATGGGATCCCAGAACAATGGAAAGAGCTGAAAGGCTCAAGGAGCAAGGCAGTGAAATAAATACCTTAAGGAGCAGCTAAAGAGCAGAAGGCCAGAGGAGCCCCAGACCACAGGACAGTCAAGGTCAGAGAGAGAGGGAGAGAGAGGACAAACACAAACACACACACACACACATACAGACGTACAGAGGAAAAAACACACAAAACAAACATATATAATGTGAAAGATTAGGGCTGCATCAAAAAGCATCGAGTTTATCAGATTTTAATTTTTCTTGCAGCAGATGCATTTTGGTCCTTAAAACGTACAGAGGTTCCAGACTGAGCCCCTAATCTTTTAGGTGTGGCTGAATATTTTTGGGAAATACACAGGATGAGAAGATCGATACCACTCTCACGTCTTACGACGACAGGTAAATACTGGAAGAATCTACAGAAAAGTAGACTGTTAGCTTAGCTTAGCATAAAGACTGGAAACAGCTTTCCTGGCCAATGACATCAAAAATAGTGAGCTGAGGAGGAGGCTGAGGGACAAATTGTGGTAACTTTGGACTGCTAAGGTAAGCTAAGCTAGCTGGCTCCATCTTCATATATATATATATATATATATATATATATATATATATATATATATATATCTATATCTATATCTATATCTATATCTATATATATATATATATATATATATATATATATATATCTATATATATATGCCATCTACTCTAAACCGGAGGTGAATGAGTGCATTTCCCAAATAATTGAATGATTCATTTAAGCACATATTATAGATGCTCGTTAATATACGTTGTTTTATTTTATGTGCAGGCCTAACATTGTCACAGAGAGAAAATTAGAGTAAAGATCAGGAAAATCTGCACAAAGAGACGTGACAAAAGGTAAAGAAAACAGATAATACAGAATCATAAATGAGCAGAAGCCTCACATTAATGTTTCATAAGCTGCTGTATTAGTTTATATCTAACAAGACAGATGCATCTCCAATTACAGAGCATGCCATCCGAGGCAAATCAGAGCAGATTTATTATTATAATTATTATTCACTCCGCAGCAGTTATTTACTAGTCACGCAGCACACAGTTGGAGCGATAGCGTGCAGCTGGACGTGACAGTGGGCCTACCTTCACCATGCCAGTGTTCTCTGAATTGCTGTTCATCATGTCATTGAAGGATGTGAAAAGGTTCCTCAAGGACTCCATGAAGTCGGCCTCTCCTTTGTTCTCGTAGAGCCTAGGAGGAGACGAAGTAGAGAATTACACTGGCAGATGATCACAAGGCTGTTTGTTTCATCCCTGTGTAAACAGCCCCGCCCGCCGTGGAAACAACAAGACTTTCACGCTTCAATGTTAAATCATTAAAAGCAGCGAGCAGAATGGCCCGGTGTGTGTCATCAATGCGAATATTATTGGATCAGAGCCACAACTCTTTCTTCCGGGCAGATTAGCATTTAAAAACAACATGACAAGACCCTGAAGCACCTGCCTGCTGTCATGTGGAAACTGAAATCGGAAACATTAATGACCTATGCTAATGACTCTCCTCGAGTACTATTCGAGGAACAGAACGCAAATGCGATGCGAGGTTTCTGCGACGTTACTTCCTCAACATGTGGAGCAAATTGACTGCTAGTTTGGTTATGTGGAGCAAACGCTGCCCAGAGATTGCAGCCACCAAAAGCCAATGATCACAGAACAATTGCTGGGAAATAGTGCATGGGGACCACAAAGCAGGGCTTCCTCCATAATCCCCCCAAAAATGCAAATGCTTTTTTTATCCCACTTGCAGAGCCCATAAATCTCCCCAAACTGGGTATTAACTGTAAATGAGCCACGTGGTGCTCATTGCGAGGTAATTTACTGCATCAACCACTCAGATTTAATAATAAATTAAAAACGTTGTGAGAGAAATTGAAATGCTTTTACACACACACACACACACACACACACACACACACACACACACACACACACACACACACACACACACACACACACACACACACACACAGAAGCAGAGGGAGGCAGGTCAAAGAGGTGTGAAGTGTTTGGATTGCTCCACAGCACCAGATTTCCCTGGCTTGCTTCCAGCGAGGTGGGTTTTGTGTAGCCACAATCCCTCATGGGGCTGCAGGTATTACATGGCCCATGATAGTCACTGTTGAGGGCTTACAGAAATCATAGGATTAGAGGCATCCGTCTTGGGCTCCCACAACAACAATTACTGAAAGCTGCCTCTCACCTGCAGCACCGAGGAGCAGAGTTGAGCTCCTGACAGCCACACCACTCACAAGTCACAGGGGGGGAAAAGTGTGTGATTAGAGTATCTCCTCTGCCATTTCATAGAAATGTTCAACGGGGGGAAAAAAAGCCAAACAAACGCCTGCCGATGTCAGAGCTGCACGACGGGCCTCGACAAACACAGCTTTGGACTTAGGAAAAATGTCCAACTCGGTAACAATGGCCCGACAGAGCCGATACTGGCAACCCACCAAAGGAGGCGCTTCGACGGCAACGCGCGGACAGGAGGTCCCTCTCAGAGGTTGCCGTTGGTAGTCCACACGCTGTGAGCATGGACGAGACGAGAGCTCGGTCTGATACGTGAGGCAAAGGACGAGGCGTCCTCTAGACATCAGACAGAAAAACCAATCAAACTCTGCACACTCAATTAGAGCAGGATCATACATCAGCCCCTCAGCCTCATTCAGTGGCTCGACAACATTATCATCCATTTAACATCTCCACAGCCGATTATAAACGCATCCATTATGAACCACCGCTGTACCATTAAAACCCATTCACTTTTACCTGTTGCAACTTCATCCCACCGCGGTGGCGCACTCTGGAGAGCACAAGCAATGCTGCACACAATACGAATTTTGTAATATGAAATAACACTGAAACTACTCCAGTATTATATCAATTAAAACTATTAGCAATAAGCCAACATGTCATACGTATAATTATTCGTTTAGACCATTTCTTTCCCCCCTCAAGATCAGGAAATTACCTACATCACTTGACAATAAAGTGAATGTATATTCTTGCTCTCTAGACTCAGAAAAACCTCTCTAGGGAGATCAGGGCTGCAAACCTTTTCTTTTAAATCACTTTTTAGTTTTTTTTTTTTTAAACAACCCACTTAGAATTAGAATTGCTTTTTTGTGTTTTTCTTTAAAAACATGTATGATATTTTACTTCGTTTTACTCTGCGTTTTGTTTTAGGCTTTTAGTTCATTTCATGCTATTTGTGTTTTAAATGTGTTCAGTCTTTACTGTAAAGCAAGTTGTAACTGTGTTTTGTATAAATAAAGTGTATTATTATAAAAAGACAACCAATGCATGTGTGCATATCTCTCACACACACACACACACACACACACACACACACACACACACACACACACACACACGTACTGTGTGTACATAGAATGAGTGCATCAGGACGTACTGGTTGAAGAGGACTCTGGAGCGGACGATAAACTTGAAGATGTACTCCAGAGCCTTCATGGCCTTCAAGAGCTGCTCCGTCAGCTTTTCAGCGTTGTCCACATAGTTCTTCAGAACTTTGGTCAACTTCCTTCAAACACAAGAATACCGATCGTTAATTCTGCTATTCACAGAATGGGATAGAACATATGACTGTGAATGTCTTTTGGTGTGTATTTGTGCAGCGGGTAAAGAACTCACGTGTATGCCAGCGTGGCACTGAAATGCTTTCGAATGTAGGTCTCCAGCACCGGGTTGAAGTGTTGGAACTTTCTGTCAGCTATGAGCCCAATTATGAACACCTGTCAGAGAACAGAGACGTATCCATTAGAATGTAAACCGCACCGCTCTTAATGGAGAGGAACCGCCTGTCTTACTCAATATGCAGAGATTGGGAAATTAAACAAGATTGTGTTCGAGCAGAAAGACATTTTCTCTCAATTCATGAGCCTGCAGATAATCGAGGACCCCAAACACAATCTCCACCTCCTTTCTCGGACAGACTAAACTGTTTGAGCTGTAACGCACAACGTTAGACGATAGCATTGCAGATGGAATTCTGTCAGAGACTTTGTCGACTCTTTGGCCACAAACACTTGATTTCATAAATGGCCACGGCTAATTCCATTTTGGCCTTCTTCGTGCTTGATTCTGCAGTAAAATGAGACCTTCAATGTTTGACAAAAATGAACAAAATGCGACGCTGGCCCTACAAAGTCATGCTGATGAATGGAGCAGTGAAGCCACATAAGATGTCTGTGTAGCCCGGCCCTCATTAATTTAATAGGGAACAATTTATGAGCTACAATATACACATTTTTCTATTTTCTTTTAGCTCTGTAATCTCGCACATGAGATGTAAAACGAGACCATGGCTGAGGTTAAAGTACCGACTTTAAAGTTCACTTAAAACTGTAGGAACTGCAACTATATTACAGTACATCATTATACTTAATTTAACAATCAAATCTCAGATTCATTGTTTTATTTCAAACCGAGTGTAGTGAGGTAAAGAGCCAGAACAACAAAAGTATGTGAATGTACAAATACTTGTGGACTGCATTGCCATGTTGTGTAAACAGAGCTGCAGGTAGGTGCACTCTGTCCACTCTGCATACTTTTATTTTTTTGGCACATTCAAATCTTGTGTGGTCAAAGATGACTCTTAGTGTCACAGGTAAATCACACTCAAACACACAGCATGTAGAAAAGACTATTAAATTGTCCGGATCATACTTTGTTTTCCTGTTCTCTCCCGTTTGGAGCTACAGCTTAGAACGGGAAAGAGACAGTTGCATGCAAACAAGTTCGTTGGGAAATCAAAAGGGCCAACACACACAGAGCAAAGGCGCCTGTCAAGAGAGGAGTTTAGCATATGAAAGATTTGACAACATATTATATTTGCATCGGAGCTGCGAACGCGTCGACGTGTTTATTCCCACTGTCAAGAACCTCTCCTGCTATGATTTCCGTCTGCTGCTTCGCTTACCAAGGCATCGAACACCAAAGTATCAAAAGTGTCACTGTCGGAGTTCTCCATCATGATGTTGAAGAGAGCATCCAGAGTGTCTTGCAGGAACTGGAATGACAAGAGGAACAAAGCATGTTATGGCAGGCGCAAACAATAAGACGTGGACATGGAAGTCGCAGACTCGCTGCAAAGTGCTGCTTTCACTGCTGTCACGAATCAAACCGAGTCAAATTGAAAGTCGCTTCTCTCTTTTAGGGAGTACATTTAAAGTGATGAACGACCTTAGGCCGTATTGAGAGGAACAAAGCATAAGAACCCTAATAACAGAGTAAGAGGCACGGAAATACACGATAACAGTCAAAGCGAGGACCTATGCGGGATGTTTTACACTATTTTAGACAGAGAGTTGAAGCAGAAAATCAGCAGCAGGGGCTTTAATGCTATTTTGGAGGGGAAAATACATCTTTATAGAGCTGGGCGATTCAGTTCAAATACGCTGTACATGTCAAAAAATATGCTAAATCACATAAAAAGTATAATAAAACGGATGTTCAGTGCAAATAATTGGTTTGTAAAACAAAAACTTAACTAATTTAGTTTTTTTTCTTCTTATCTAACCTCTGAAAGATGGTAAACAATCATTAAATTAATCTCAAATCCTAATCCCAAATATCATAAATGCAAACGAGCCCAAACAACCCAACTATAACTACACGGCCGGTGAACTCCTGCTCTGATCGGGCCGTGAGCTTCCCTTTACATCTGTTAAGATGAGCCAATATAAGTTCTACGAAGACAGAAATAATTTCCCTTGTCGGCACTACTAACTACACACACCCTCCTTCTCCGGGGGGAAACATTCTCCATTTACTCAGCCAATTTAGAGGCAATGTGAAAACAGATGTAAAAGTGTCAGAAACAGACCAGTCACAGTATAAAGTGAAGGCGGCGTCATCCAGATGAGATTCATCGCGCTGTCAGCGAAAACCAAACACGCAGGATGTAATTTCACAAAAGGCCAGACAGAGACGACTAGGGAGTAGTGCCCTGTTCACTCAATAGCACATCAGGATGATAAAAAAAATTATGATATTGCGATAAAAAAACAAAACACAACTGGTCACCCTCTTAACCTCGCGTGATCCATCTACGATCTACTCTTCTTCCATCCTATCGAATAAACAGTAGACGCCCGTCGCAACGCGCATACCTTGATGATGAATTGTCTCGTAAATGCCACGCTGAAAAGTGTGTGACGTAATTGCAGCCTCGGAGAACTTTGGAGAGATTGAGTGCTAATGTGCTGGTAATCATAATCACACCCCTGTGGTTTAATGAACTGGTCCAGCTGTGGTTGACACCTCTGTCGGGTCTGATCAAAACTATCTGGGTGAAGGACTTCCTCGGATACGCCGCAGTCTGCCAGGCCCCCCTACCAGCCCGGGCTAAACTTTATCTAGAGACTGATTTATTCTCCTGCCCCACGCTGAGCACTTTAAGGGCCTGCGTATACTTCTGACAGCAGGTCATCTCCCGCCCTTCGCTACACTGTGTGCTTCCCTCCTTAGAAACCCGCTCCCTCCGACAGGCAGTGAAATCCTTTGTGAAACCGCTGCCAAGATGCTGTAACCTTCAGGAACGCCGAGGATTGGGACTGCCTTTTTTATGTCGCCAGCTGTTGAGGTATATATATTTTGTATTTGTTTTGTCAATCTGCTCGGAGGAGCCACATTTTCAAGGATGCAACAAAGACGGTGAGTTTGGGCCGTTAGAGTTTTGTGACTCATCGTTAAAACAAAGTCGTCAGCACATTGCGGGAGTTGACTTTCGCCCTCTGACCTTGACGACCTCGCCGCCGTCCACCTTCATCAGCTGACGGAGGTTCTGCTGCAGCAGGCTGGTGTTGGAGCGCCACTTCAGCAGGCCGAGCAAGTCCACTGAAACAAAAAACAAACAAACAACAAAAAGCCATTACCACAAAGCGCAGCGTGATATTCATCCTGCCGACGGTAACGCGCCGTGAAGAGGGATCGACAGGCAGCGAGAAATGACAATTAAGGTTGAACATTTTAATGTAATGAGTGTTGTGGGGCCATTTGTTTGAGATGTTTCCCCCCACCCTTCACACAAGTCAGTTAGTGAATTTCCTAAACGTGGCGCAAGTCATTCTATTAGATCTCTTACTTTAATCATGGAAAATGAATTTAGTCACAAGAGGATGAGTCATGATGCGATTAATCACGCTCGAGGGAGCGCTCGTTCAGTCCACCTTTGGCAGATTATCAAATTGGGAGCCTCAAAATGTCCATTTGTTAAGGGTTAATAAGCGCCAGCCCGTGAAACCCAGTCAGATCTTTTCTAAAGTTAAAAGACATTGGATTCATAAATGATGATGACTAATCGCCGCAGCTAGAGTCCAGAAACACCATGTAGCAGATTTATTATGTTTTATTAGCCACGCCTGCATAGAACAGCAGCTTCTCCCTCTTTCTGCTCGCCGTGCCCGATCGGCTCCGGGAGAGCCAATCAAACATGGCGAGAAAGTGATGTATGCCCGTCATCTGTAAACCTGACAACCTACCAGCGTAGGTTGACCCCATCTAAAATAGCCAGGGATCCCCCCTCCCCAAGGAGTTATACGTTTAAAAACTACAGGTTTAGCCACTCAGAGAGACACATGTAATGAAATGAGAATAAATCATCGCTGGTAGAGTCCACGCCGTCTGTAGCACATGGGACCGTGAGGCAGGGTGTGTGTGTGTGTGCGTGTGTGTGTGAGATGTGGTTTGCATGGAAGTGCCTGCCACAAACAATATGTTGCTTGAGAATGGATGTCTTTGTAGCCAGCCGAATATAAAAGCTGCAAAAGTGGCAGATGGAGAGTGGTGGAATAATCAATTCTGGGAGAATAGGTTGCATTGTCACTGAACAACTGAAATGCAAACGACTTCCCATTGCCATTCAAATGTTTGTTTGCGATACAACTTGCCTGACAAGAGCATTTTTGCTCATTTTTAAAACACACAAACGCAACCATTAAGTGTTAATTTTTTACATTAACCGTTCTAGCCTTGTATTTGGTAATGAGTTTAAAAGTGCAGGGTTTTCAAACACAGTGATGTAAGAGCAGCTTTAAGCAGTATAAATATTACTTCTCTATCTTAAAACTTAACTTAAATCATAATTCAATATTTTTCTCCTTCCAGCTAAGGTAGGAACGGGATGCTAATTTGTCCTTGAGCAGGCACCGTCCACTCCCAGCCCTGCTGCCATTAGATCTCTGCTTCTCCTCCAGCATCCGTTTAGTGGAGCACACTGCAAACACCCAGCGCCGAGCCAGCAGCCACTTCACAGGGGCTCCCAGCGCTGGGAGACCGCATGCATAAATCTAGCTTAATTAAAAAAAAAAAAGAGTGTTTCATCTCAGATGTGGGGATCAGGGATGAGGTGTCATGTGTATGAAGCAAGCAGTCTGTTGCAAGGGGCATTCAAAGTGCTGTCTCCGGGCGGCAGGGCCTCAGGAGGAAGACGGGGCTGTCAAACTAATAGCTAGGCGCTTTGGTCGGGCCTCAATAACGTCAGTCCATTTATCATTGCCTGCTCAACACCTGAAAAACCAGCCTGCTTCATTTACTGAAAGAAGAAGCACAATCACATGACTGTTGAACATTGTTGCTTGATGAATTAGGATATTACAATAGGGATTTGTCGATTTAGAAGTGTCTATCAACTACCAACTAGGTCCCGGCTACAAGCTGGTTGCAAGCAATAGGGTTGTCAAAGATAAATGTGTGTACAGTCTATTCAAAATATCTAAACATTTAAAAAAAAAAGACTATTCTCCTCTAAACAGCATTTAAAAACCCCTCACAGCATCATGTTCCGTTTAACATTGTTATCGGATCTTTAATATCACAAATCAAAAGCCATAGTAACATTAACTACTCCTCCCAGCTCTGAGCAACAGGCTCATGAAGAACAGAGAGCAAACTGGTTTGTAATTAAGGATTTTATATTCCCATGTCTGTTAAAGTTATTAAAATATTGCCTTTATATCAGCGTAGTAAAAAAACAATCTGCGATCATCCCTTCGATCGTCGATATGCGCTCCGATCGCCAAGAAGAGGCGTCGTCTAAAATTGAAGATGATGAATCAGAATAGAAGGAAACGGTGGGAGTTTAAAAAAAGAAGCTCTAGGCTTTAATAAAGCAGGCAGACACAGTCGGAGAGAGAAATTGGCTCTGCATTGATTTATTAAAAGAGCTCAAACCTTTTTCTCGAGCTTTGGCGTGGGATGACATCCCGTGGGAGACACACACACACACACCTCTGTTTAATCAAACTCAGTGTGCCGTGCCGACGAGGCGTCCTGATCCCCAAGCACCTACAGGTGCCTTGCAAATTAGCGCCACAAAGTGCCAGGTAAATATCAGCAGAGGAGCCGCTCTGCCGGCCTGAATCTTCTCACCAGGACACACGCTGCTGCCAGCGGCTCTCCCACAGGGACAAGGGGGGAACGTGTAGAAAGGAAATGCTAAGTGGACAATAGGGAGAGGAAATGGTGATGAATGTCTCCTTCTTCTTCTTCGTGTTAAATACTGGACATCTGCAGTTGAGACTAGGGTTTGCGCTGCTGACATGACTTCCCTATCGACTGTAATCGGAGTGGGCGGGTTTCTGCTTCTGAAACGGAGGCTGCTGACATCACCACCCACCGAGCCGAGGAGGAGGGCGCACACGCACACACACACGCACACACACACACACACAGACACAACTGTATTTAAATGACGACTTCTACCGCAGACTAAACTTAATAACACCCAAAGGGAACCGTAACTACACAGAATGCCCCCTTCTTTCACACAATATAATGTACGCAGAAACTAAAGTCTCCCCTGGAATAGATCTAACACGTTCTGGGTTCTGCAGTGACCTCATTTCTGTGGCTTTATGAGTATTTTTTGTGCATGTTATCTGGGCCACATCTAGGAATGCAACAATGAAAAATCTACTTTTTCTCCCATTCTAGTCTCCATTGGACGGCAACAACATTTTCCACGAGGTCACACGAGGGCTCCGCATTAGTATGTGGCTGGTAGAAGCACGATCTTTTACTGAAGAAGATTGATGCAGACAGCTGTTCCTCTGGCTCAAAGCCAGTCGGGTGAAAATCCAGCGTTTCCAGAATATCTGTGGCGCATCAAGATCCAACAACCGCTTAGGTGCTTTAATATTACAAGAGGATGTGTGGCAGTTAATTGCTTAGATCTATGGAAAAGCAGCTAACGCATTGCTAAAAGTAAAAGGGAGCAAGAAACACAAGCTTGTCACACACGATCACAGAGCTCTTAAACAAGCCTGCAGGTGGGCCAAACTCATCTGGAACACTGTTGTCCATTGTGGCGAACAGATTAAACTACTGGATTAACCTTGACCCGTTGTAGTTGCCGTAATGAGCATGCATAGTTTTCCGCGCAGTGAGGGATTATCACCAAAACTCGGGTTGGTGTGCTTGCTTTCAGACAAAGAGGTTCGGACAGTCTGGCTGAACATCAAAGCGATGTTTCCATGTTCACTTTGGTGGGCGGCGTCAAGTTGTAAAGAGGTGCAATTATCCTTTAATAAAATGTAAAACTTTAAGAGAGGACTTTGTTGTATTTAATAGACCACAAGTTGCTGATCTTCCCCGGCCTGACTTTACTTTTGCAATACCACCTGTTCCTGAAGGGAGGATTTAAATATTCAAAAGGATTATATCATATTTCACACACGAATAAAATGAACAGGTTTGTAGTGCTTCTTTTTCTACAAGAATACATAAGGATTACAGGAAAAGAGCTCGGCTACACAAAACAACAGTTCAACAGTTCACTCTGAGCGTATCCTTTGACGTTGCCCTCGTCTGACTATTTAAAATCGATCTTTGTGTTACCATGAATAAAAACATAAGGGCACGATGAACCCCGCATTCAAAACAGGTTGTTGCTTTGGGCAAGCAAAACAATTAATTTCAATTTGAGCCAAAGCTAGCCTGCGGTGAATTGGCCCCTTCTTCGTTCTCTCTTTCTCTTTCAGGCCGTGGCCAAACAACACCGAGAGGAATGAGGAAGCTTTCGTTTAGGCTCTAATTAAAGTGGTGACTCAGTCCTGCATACCAAAAACAAAGAACAAAGGAGCAAGCGCAGAGAAAAACCACGCAGACATTTAGGATGGTTCTGTTTAGAGTGACTGTGAAATCAGAGCGAGGAGCATTTGACCGCTTACACCCACAATGCACACCGAGAGGACCACAGTGTTAACACTGCTTGGAAATACCAACATGTCCAAGAGGGTTTACAGCGATGTCTGCTGGGATGTATAAACATGTGTAAAGGCTGGAGCGAACATACAAGGCCCAAACCCCCTCATCCATTAGCCACAGGGCAGCGATGGGGATTTATTTAGTTTATTAAAGATCTTCGCAGCACCCTGGGAAATTACTCTGCTAGACTGACAACAGTAAGCAGAGCATCGGTGGACTGACTGAGAAAGTAGGTCAGAAGAAGATAAAGATGAAGGACAACCGTCCAACACGTGTAAAGACCAGGTGGACGGAGCTACAGACGGCAGGGGTCCCTTAGTCCTACTCTAAGAGATAAATGCTTAGTGTGCATCGATAATCCGTCCTTCAAAGTCAGAAGCTGTGGCCCAAAGCTGGTTACAAAATCCAGGGTCTACTTGGCTAACATATATTGAAAAAAAGCTTCTTTTTTTTTTGTGAGAGCTCAAAGTACATTTGAATGAATGAATTACTAGTTTCTCCGGGCGTTTACAGGTGGTGTTTGGACAAGTTAGCCTTTGTGTTTCTTTCATAACTCTACAGATTAGGAGTGTGTCTTCAGAAAGGCACTTTGTAGAGAAAGAAATAAACGACAATCGAGAGAGAAAATGTTGCAAATGCGAAGTGTGAAGCGCGGACGCCGTTACCGTTCTGTGTGAGCTTGGTGGAGCAGACCAGGGTGCAGATCTGGAAGGAGTCCTTGCTGATGGAGCAGTTGCCCAGGTTCTGGGAGTTTTTCCCCGTGGTGGAGTAGCCCTTCTCCTCCAGCTCCAGCTTGGTGGCCGGAAGGCTCAAGTACAGAGAAGAGTCCTCCAACTTCTTTGCCTCGGCCTGGTTTTTCCAGGAAAAGACAAGTGAAATCCGTAGCTGCTCTTTATGTTGTCATGAAGTGTTATGTTCTATTACTGTGGATTTTTTTGATTTTTTTTATATGCTTTCAATTATGTTTTACTGCTAGCTGTTGCATGTGAGAGCTATTTGCCAAACAGTAACTTTGACTGAGAATGGCAATGCAAAACATAAAGAAAAATCTAATTGGGTGAATGTTTCCCACATCACCTTTTAAATTAAGATAAAGGTATCATTATACAAGGGATTTTAATTGGAAAGTAATTTCATTGCGGGGGTGGATGCGTACCAACCATGCAATTCTCCATAGAAGGCATTGAAACTATTATTACGGCAACTACTAATGAGACAAGCCAATTCTTCAACTTGGACTGTGGTCACGTGTGCCGGCTGTACAGCAGGCAGCCAGTAGCAGACATAGCAGAACACCACAGGCGGACAGCTGACTGTAACATGGGCTACTTCTCATTTACCTTGTACACGATGAGATCGTGCTCGCCGTCCCTCAGAGTCGTCCCATCGTACCTCATCAACTTCACAAAAGACAGAGCGAATATCTTCTCCGATTTGTCTTTGGCTGCGGGAAGAAGAAGAAAAACAGCGACATATACATTACTTTCCTGTTTATTAATTGTGAATATTTGCAAAACTAATAGTCCAAATCATGTCGTGTTTGTTCACATGAAAAGTGTGCGTCTTATGGCAGTAAACCATGCTGCGAGGCTGACTTTACAATAAATCATGAACAAGCTAGCAGACAAATAAAAACAAATAATCCCAAATGTCAATCTCATCATAACAGGCTCTGAATCAGATCAACAAACTATTGTTCCCTCGTGATGTCTCTTTTAACACTGTGACTGTATCTGTACATAAGTTATCCATGTTGACTGCATTAAGAGCAAATAAACATGGGTGTGAATGAATTGTGGGAAAAGTGGAATGAAAGAAATTGTTAAATTACACGCCTGTAAATGCAGCATCTGAGCGATCATAATAGCGATTGATTTGATCATAAACACGAGATAAGAGAATCACCATATTTGATCATTTTAAAAGAAAGGAACACTCTCTAAATAGCTTATTAATCATATTGAAGCCACACGGTTTGGATTAAGATCTCCCGCGTGTCCACTTCCTGTAAGCATATGAATAAACACTTGCACTTGATCTCAGGGATGCAGCGGTGAACAGTTTGTGTAATCCCTCTGGGCGAAGAAAGGGAAGCTCATTGCTCGAGTGTACACACACACACACACACACACACACACACACACACACACACGACGGTGTTTGGGTTCGTTGAGGGGGAAGCGCTGCATAAACAAGACACGAGAGTTATGACTTTGTCCTGTAACCAAGCAGCGTCTGGAGAGGCCAACATATATCATCATGGATCAACAAGCTCAAATTTACATGCAGGGAGACGTGATTCATCGAAGTATCTCACGCATTCTATCTGCATAAATCACCTCATTGGTTTGCTGCCTGCAGCCCCGCCGGTGAATAATTGCTGGGCTGGCTTGAGAGGAACCAGTGGAGGGAAAACACTGTATGCATGCCACCCAGTTGAGAACTATTTATTAGTGACTTCCTACAGAGAGAAGAAACTCTGCATTTCTTGGGGGGGAGGGGTCACTTTTAGGACTGCGATGCCTTTTTTTTTTTTCTTCCAGCCAATCAGAGTCAAGTTTGTTTGGAAGTTCTGCAGACTTTCACCTCTAAGGTGGCCTGTCAGTTCAGATTCATGTTGTGTGTACTGTGTGTACCCTCCACCCGACTCCCCAGGTCGTAGCACAATGAAACAGAAATGAGAAGATGGCGGCGATCTCTTACAGCCACGACGGCATCTGTGAAATTAGTCTGTCATCAGTCTGATGCACGGTGTAAAAAACTACAACTGAGCACATGAGAACCAGTTGTGGCCTTGATGAGCACCTCTGTCACTCACAAAAAGATGACAACTGGACAACTGAAAGTACTTCTTTGACAGACCGTCTCTGCTCTGCCTTTCTCCGATTTCTCCATATTTTCCTGGAACAAACGCTTTCCTGGGAGAATGCAGACATTATATTTTGAGGTAACTGTGATATCTGCATTCCAAGATTAATATCGCGGAGGAACTGATTCCACAATAGGTAATGAGTCAGGGTTTTGCGGTATCCCTGTCATGTGTTTACACATGTAAACACCCTCGTTTCAGAAACCTACATATAATTTATTATTCTGGTTTTGGTAAGAACTATTTTACACGTTGATATGAAAGTCTGACACATGGTGATGGAGATGATAAATTGCATCAGCTGTCTGCCATTACTTGTGATCAAAATGGAGACGCTGAAATCCAGCAGTATATGCTGCATATACTATTACTACAGTATATGAGTGGTATATGCAACTCATTTGAGAGTATTTACAGGCAACCAGAAATCCAAAAGGCAATTCCATGCAGGAAAGACCAAGTGGCTTGACGCCTGCACAGATGCAGCCAATCAGAAACTTGGAAGTTAGATTAATGTGTACAGGGATATGAATGTCCAGGTCTCTCTGTGATGGGATACAACACACTAACTGTAACTGACAGGAAAATAAAAGGCATACGCCAACTACAAATACATATAATCCAGCCAATACGCATTTCCAACATATCCCTCTATTGTCAATTGTCAGTGATAAGTCAAAGTTTTGGCAGCATCAGCATGCCCCTCCAGTCCCAGAGTCACTTGAGGTGAGCCAGTTTCTAAATCAACCATTACAGCACGATAACAGCAAGTCACAGAGTTTCAAAGGCATGCCTCGTAACAGCATTAGTCTCCGCAGAAGCAAGGTGCCAAGCATGACAAGAAGGCTCTCCAAGTGGATTATAAACCAGCAGTGAGCTCGGAGACCTGGCCGTTTCCTCCAAACCACCTGCGAGGCAAACGGAGCTGAAGGATTTTGGAACCGGAGGATGACGGCAGCTGCTGATTGCTTTACTAAGGGAAAGGTATACTGCCCTCCGCCTCCGCTGACATCCTCCCAATTCTGCTTCGCCTTCCGTGCACTATGACCCGATTGTTCAATGCGTATGTCGTAGGAACAGCGGCCGTGGCTCCCAGTACCCAACCAAAATTATTTTAGCCTGCACCACTCCGGCTGCTGGAGGGATGGCTTCGCCATGTGGCGGGCAGATGGGACGGCAGGGCTGCCAATACCATTCCGTGCCCTCTACGCCATCAAAACTAGAAAGGGTGTTAAAAACAGAAGGAGATACAACACTGGCTGCATTCAGCCCGACACTGGTCCCAATAACCAACTGGGTCTCCTCAGGCATGTTTCGCGTCCCAGCTGTAGTCTCTGACAAGCCACTTCGTGATGCTGCTGTGTGCAGTGGCGAGCTAATACCTCTGATGAATGTGACAAAGGGTGAGCTTCAAAGTATTTATCACTGTGCAGCACATCTGCTCCGATTGGATATCTTCCATTATTTTTGCTGCGGATAGATTAGCAGCCAATTGTGCAGCTGTTCATCGGCAAAACTGATTATGCTACCCGCAGGCATTTGTACTCACAGTCCTGCGATGAGCGGTGGCGAAAGGTGAACCGCAAGTGGCTCCGGTTCACGTCCTCGATCGGGATAGCAACCTGAGTTGAAGGACAGAAAGTGAGAGACATCCTCACCCGTGAACCCGAACTCGCAATGCACATTTTTGTCAGGACACGCCGGGAGCAGAAAGGGCCCCAAATTCAAGATTTTCATACGCTCTAGAAATGATTTGAAACTAATGACAAGTAATAATAATAATAATAATTTCAACTTATATAGCGCTTTTAAAGATACACAAAGACGCTTTACAATATGGACAGTAGACAATGACGAACGGAACAAAAATGAAAGACAAAGTAAGCAAAAACAACAGGACATTTTTTGTAACAAAGAAAGAAAGGAAAGAAAACTGGAGAAGCTGAGGGTCGTAGTGGAGGATAGGTGCAGGTTTTAGCAGGTGAAAGCGAGTTGGAAGAGGTGCGTTTTGAGGGCTTGCTTGAATGAAGCTAGTGAGGGAGCCTGACGGATGTGGATGGGGAGAGCGTTCCAGAGGGGGGGTGCAGCAGCAGAGAAGGCCCTGTCCCCCCAGGTCCGGCGCTTGGTCCTGATGGTCTTCAGGGTGTTTGTACCGGCGGACCTGAGGCAACGGGTTGGGGCGTGAAAGGGGAGGAGGTCTGAAAGGTAGGGAGGGGCCAGGTTGTTTAGGGCTTTGTAGGTGATGAGTAGTAGTTTGAAGTCTATCCTGTACTTGATCGGAAGCCAGTGGAGGTTGTGTAGGACCGGGGTGATGTGATCATAACGGCGGGTGGAGGTCGGGCGGCAGAGTTTTGGACATATTGAAGTTTATTGAGGATTTTGTTGGGTGAGCCGTAGAGGATGCTGTTGCAGTAATCGAGTCTGGATGTTATGAGGGCATGGATGAGGATTTCTGTGGTGGCAGAGGACAGGGAGGGCCGGAGGCGTGCAATGTTACGGAGGTGAAAGAAGGCAGTTTTGGTGATGTGGTTGGCGTGGGGGAGGAAAGAGAGGGTGGGGTCAAGGATGATGCCGAGGTTGCGGACCTGGGTGGAGGGGGTGACAATGGAGCCGTCAATATTCAAAGAGAAAGTCTGGGCTGAGCGGGTGAGGGAGTTAGGGCCGATGATGAGTATTTCAGATTTGTTGGAGTTGAGTTTGAGAAAGTTTTCTTGCATCCATGATTTTATTTCAGTGAGACAGGAGGTGAGAGTGGAGTGGGTGACAGAGGTGATGGTCTTGGAGGAGAGGTAGAGTTGGGTGTCGTCAGTGTAACAGTGAAAATTGAGACCATGACGACGGATGATTTGTCCAAGGGGAAGGATGTAGATGATGAAGAGGAGGGGACCAAGCACGGAACCTTGTGGGACACCGTGGGTGACTGGGGAGGTGGAGGATTTACAGTTATTTATGGCAATGAATTGATGTCGGTCTGAGAGATATGAGGTGAACCAGGAGAGGGCAGTGCCAGTTATGCCAAGGGAGTGCTGGAGACGTGAGAGGAGGATGGAGTGGTTGATGGTGTCAAAGGCGGCGCTGAGGTCAAGGAGGATGAGGATGGTGAGGAAGCCAGAGTCAGCAGAGAGAAGTATGTCGTTGGTGATTTTCAGTAGGGCGGTTTCAGTGCTGTGTTTCGAACAGAAGCCGGATTGAAAGGGTTCATAGAGGTTGTGGAGATTGAGGTGGGATTTGAGTTGAGTTGCAACAGATCTTTCAAGGATTTTGGACAGGTAGGGGAGGTTGGAGATGGGCCGGTAGTTGTTGGGGATGTCGGGGTCAAGACCAGGTTTTTTCAGCACAGGGGTGACGGCAGCGAGCTTTAGTGGGGGGGGGGTATGAGACCAGAGGACAGTGAGGAGTTGATGATGTTTATGATGAGAGGGGAGAGTGAGGGGAGGCAGGCCTTGACTAAGGAAGAGGGGAGGGGGTCGAGGGCACAGGTGGAGATCTTCATGATGGAGACTATGGAGGAGAGGTCCGTTTCAGTGAATGAACTGAAGGATGAAAGTGAGTAGCTTGGTGGTGGGGGAGGGTCATGTTGAGGGCTGGGGGGAGAAGCAGTGGAGGGGGAGAGGGCAGCCAGCTGGTTGTGTATTGTAATGATTTTGTCGTAAGTAGAATTGTTTGCAACAGAGTGAGACTAACGTCGTCCCTTTGATAGAAAATGTATACGGGACAAACTGAGATCTTCCCCCCTGTGACGCCTCTGGGACAAAAGGGAGCTAACCGCTAATGGAGCTAAACACACAGCAGGGCCGAGAGTTTCTGTTCAGAGGAGCATTTACTCCTGTTATGTTATGTTCTGTAATGAAATACACTGCTGCGCTATTTGTAATTTGGTAACAAAAAGTTTATGTGGCCGTTATTGATTACAAAGTACTCTCTACAACGATAACAGCATTTCACTCAGCTATAATTTGGATTATTTTTAAACCCATCCTGTTACTCCTGCATCTTTCAGCGAGCCTTTTTTTTCTCTAGCACTGGCAAAGAAAAATGTAGTTATTTCTTTCGTTAACATGTTGATGTTGTTTTTATTATGCAACTAACAACTATAGATGAAAACGACAAAGTAAAGAAACAACATTCTGATTTGGGTCGATTTCAGGATGGTTAACATGGTTTTTCAGGACGCTTCTGAGTCTGTGGTGAAATAAAGTTAGTCTGGATCCCTGGTTTGCAAAATGGTTACTTGTAAAGTATGTGGGATTTGTAGTAAATTAGCTAAAAAATACAACGCATCATCTACATTTTTCTTTGCCACCACAAATCGATGAATATTCACCACTGCCGAGGTAAGGAGAGGGACATACCTTTATCGTTTC
Source organism: Myoxocephalus aenaeus (assembly GCA_038501785.1). Taxonomy (NCBI): domain Eukaryota; kingdom Metazoa; phylum Chordata; class Actinopteri; order Perciformes; family Cottidae; genus Myoxocephalus; species Myoxocephalus aenaeus. The sequence continues at coordinate 3,909,008 of JBAMJR010000065.1, read as the reverse complement.
AAACCAGCGGGACTGCTTCACTTGGTAGTAGATGACAGACTTATACTCATTGATCCCCTCGTCTCCAGCTCCAGGGAAGATCACATTCTAGATAACGAGAAAGAAAATACACAAATCAAGTTATCAAACGATACGACTGAATATATGGTGATATTGGCATAGCAGCAAGTGTGTCCTAAATGGCAAAATAATGATGGTTGAGTTATTAGAACTGTCAAACCATCAGCACACCTGCAGCATGTGGAAAATTGACTCGCATTTATTTCATCAAATGTATTCCCCTGGGGCACAAAGCTTATCTAGTATTGGCCTTTAACAGCCTGGATGCAGTTAATGTATGCACACCTGCCGGTTGGCTGCCAATCTCATGACAGCATTGTGGAAATAAGAAATGAATTAGAAATACATTATTTAAGGAAGAGCTGTGGCTCCGACGCAGTGAGAAGTGGAGGGAAGCCAGGCGCAGGGAAGCACACCAGCTGGTGCCGATGGAACCAGCCGTGTAAATTGGTCTTCCTCGTGGGTCCCCTGAGTTTCGACAACGGGTCAGGGTGCGTATGTAAAATACTACGCACCCCCATGGGGGATTTGGCAGGAGGGCTGCAGTGACAGCGGATGGCGCGCACGCCTTAGTTTCTATCAATCCGCATTCAGCCAGTCTACCTCTTTCCTCCCACTACTCCAGCTGACTCCCTGGCCACGGTGCTGCTAAAATACTCCAACACTAATGGCTTCTGACAACCAGCAATTATGAGGCATAACGGGGCCCTGTCTCCCCCAGCCCTGCTGAGCAGATCTGGGGGGGGGGGGCAGGTGCTAGCTCTAGTAACCCGGTCCCCTTCACTAAAAGGCCAGGATTCATGACGGCTTCAGATTTCAGAGACAAAGACAGGAAAGTGGTCGAGGTCTAGCCGCAGGTTTTGTAGGGGGATGCTGATATGTCCAGTGATAAGTCTCTGTCCAGCATCAGAAATCCTTTTTGAGACAGAGGAAGGATGACTAAAGAGGCAGAGAGAGACCAGGGAAGAATGGAAGAGATAAGGCAGGGACACATGGCCATGATACCCGTAGATGTGATCAATGCCCCTTGATCACTGTTGACGGCTGTCACCAACTCAAATCTTTGCATCTCGAAGGCTCTGACAGTCTTTAAATACGCAGTTAAATGTTCGATTGACACAGACTGAAAAGAGCTGGGCAGTGAACCCGAACTGTGTATCAAATACTATTTTGTTTAAACTCGTAGCTGCTGCAGTAGCGCTGAGATGGTCCTCTTTACAAATGTCGTTATTCTGGAGATTTACGACATTTAGGTGACTCATCATTTCGATATCAGTGCCAAAACTTGTGTATCATGCTGGCGCCAGACTGAGAGAGCAGGTCACACCCGTTTGCTGTACTGTAGGTGCAACGTACACAACATGTCTACTATAATAAACGCAGTACAGCATATATACATGTAACAATACCCAAAAGAAGTGCACTTGAATATTAAGAAACACTATTTTTTATTTTATTTTTTTAATCGAAAAGATTTGTCCATGTAATGCATTACAAATTATACCACACATTTAACATCCAAAAATAATCCCTATGTGACCACGCAATGTCTGTATTGTCATTTGGTTCCTGTACCGTCTGACAGAAGCCAGGATCATCACTGCTACTTGGGAACTATATTTACAGTACAATCACCACTGATCCTTACACTTCCCATGCCTGCCGAGCCAAATCACTGACGCAGCCTCTCAATTTAAGACTAATGTGTATAATTAAGGCAGCTAAGGGTAATAGCCCTCTCCTCCGATTGGCTATATACAGGAGGTCTCCCCAGGACCACCAATGTCTCATCTCAATTCACCTCTCCATCATCAGCCCTTGTAACTTACACTCTAACAATAACACCCGTAGACTTTCAAGAAAATACCAGATATACCTTAAAGCTACTACGAGGAACTTTCATGTTATGTCAATTTTGTGGAAAAAAGCAGTAGTGTTTCCAAGATGCCAGGCTCCCTTGAGGAAACCTCTCATTTTAAAAAGTTCCTCGCAGTAACTTTAACTTAATGCAAACCATTTCAAGAACTGTGGCCCAATCAAGAAAGAGTTCATTCAAAAGTCTCTAAATCATAAAGTGAGCACCCACTCCCACAGAAACACGCCTCCTGCCCACGATCCTCATGTCCAACTCTAAACCTCTCATATCCCCCATTAACTGATGGCCTCTGCAGAACAAGAGTTAAAGTCAAGCAGGGGGTGATTAGAATTAAACATCAGAGGAAGGGGTCACTGGTTTGAGACTCAGATAAAACAAAGGCTTTATTAGTACATTATGACACTGATGGGTTGGGCACATGATTCAAAAGGAAGGGAGTTAAAAGTCCATGAAACATGCCCCAACTTGCAAATTGGCAGCCGCCATGATTAATGTTCAAATGTTTTGTGGATTTTCTAGAAAAGTTCAATGCAATTAATGGGCTGCAAACCTAGACACAAGACTTTCCCATAAATGCCGACACGGTGTGACTGACATTTTAATAACTACGGACTTTCATCCAAATAAATATCGTCATCTTCCTAAAATAATGGCCCAAGTAATTTTTTCAGAAAACACATAAAACTTGACCAAATGTAATAGGGCTGCACAAGCTGCCTCTAGACACTGAACACCAGGCATACTGTAATACCGGTCAAATTATGTTATGATTACTAATATTATGTTCGAGTGAGATTTTCATTGACAAAAATGCTAGCTTAAATGCTTGCTTCAAAAATGCCATCTTGAAAAGCTTGTAAAATTGCCTAAGTGACTCTCTTGATATAGGCCGTTATACTTTAGGGGTAGAATCGCATGATCTGTCCAACTGAGGATGTAGGCCAGTATCATGAGATGATTTAGGCAAGACATTTTTTTTTTTGTCAAAAAATGACTTAGGCCATTATTTTAGGAAGGTGACGATATGTAACAAACAAATAGACGTGGGGAGAAAGTGATATTTCCACCTTAGCAATGGTCATTATTTTACCAGAAGGGAAAAAGTTGATTTCTCATCTCTCCTCACCTTAAAGTTTAAAACTATGCTGCCTATATCTCCTGTCCACATGCTTGAGTCTGTAACCGACTCAATGAAATAAGTTGATCTCTGCAGTGGTGAGCCGAATGCAATTGCCAGTCAATCAACCACAAAGCACCAATATTGCATTCTGTCATTTTTAACGGGTGGTAAAGGCGTCCAGTCTGGCCCGTGCATCACACTGCTTTATAGGAGTCCTGGTCAGAAAGCCCGCTATATCACAGACTGTCTGAGAGGCCGATCGGCTGCAGCGCTTTGTGTCCAGAATGCTGAGAATGAGCTGAACCCGTGTGAAATACCAAAATAAGGGAAGTTAACATTCCTCCGCCGTACCTCCAGTTTCTTGCCTTCCTCGTCGTAAACGGACATGATCACTTCAACGTTTTTGGGCTTGGTCTTGCTCCCCTTGTCGAAATCCCCGAACGCCAGAGTCACGTAGATGTCGTTTCGCACATCGCCTTGAGGAAACAGAAGAAATCCGGTCAGATGGAAGGACATCCTCACTTTTTAAAAGGTTTTCCAGAGCTCCTGGTTCACCCTTCTGAATATATAATAATACCATTACTACATAACTCATTACATCTTCGGTGGCATAAGTGCATATCTGGCACCATATACTTCTTGGATGACTTCAGTCCATTAAATAACTAATGTCTTGAGTGTGATATGTCCCTTTCTCGCCCAACTCACATTTTATAAAATAGTCGCTCTTAATTCTAATTCACTTTCTGAATGAATGATTCAAATCAAATAAGTAATACAACACGTTCAGAGACGGGCAGCGATGGTAAAGCTTTTCAAAACACCTGGCATGATGATCTCAGGAAAGCCCATCTTGCGAGCCACGGCCGTCGATCGGTCCACCAGGTGGGGGAAGTCCTTCCTTATCTGGTGGATGTCTCCGGGAAGCAGCTTCAGAGTCACCCACAGACCTGGCGATGGATTCACGGTAAAGCGGTGAGGGACCGAGATAACGTCAGGAGAAGACAGTGTGAGAGCAACCTGCCCCGAGGAGAGATTTATTCTGGTGCTTCCCACCGTCAGTGTCATCTAACAGCTCCAAGGCAAGACACTAAATAAAAGCTACCCTCAGGGATGTGCTGAGGAACGCATGGCCACAACTACAGAATCTATACCTGGTGACCAGTGGCGGCTGGTGACATTTTGTTTTGGGGGGGCGCAGTTGGGCGGCGCGGTTTAAATAGCACTCCACAATGAGAAGAAAAGAGGTTTTGAGTAGAATATTCTAAAAAACAAAGCTTTATTTCAAGAAAACACAGTGCTCAACACTGTCCAATAACAACTATCAACAAACTGTAACTTTGGGCATGAGAGGTTCAGAGCAGAATGGTTTAAGAAACATTCAATGTGGTGGCCAGAGCAACTTCAGGGAATACATTGACGTAGCATTCAAACTGGGGGCCCTGCAGTAAGGTGGCACTGGTGAGGTGGTCTTTGAAGGCAAAGCGTTCCCTGGTGTGTCCAAGTATGGTGTCACAAACCTACAGATAAATATATAGAGATAGAGACAGAGACAGTAAGATAAGTTGTGGGGAAATATCTACTACAAACAGGCTTCATACTACAGACAAAAAACTATGTTTTGTGTGTCTTGATGGCTCAGCAACATAGACAAAAGGCCAGGAGCCACCTTGATGGCTGTAGCTATGACTCACACACACACACACACACACACACACACACACACACACACACACACACACACACTAACTTGTTGGGGGTTGAATTGGTATTTTAGATAAAGTTATAGCCTGATATGATATCCACCCAAATCTAACAATGTCCAACATGTGTTCTGCTGTGGGAAAGATAAAACATTAAACTCTAACAGGCATCTGCTGATTTTGACACTCACCTCTGCAGCAATCCTTCAAGCTCATCTTCCTTCACAGCCCGGCGCTTCCTCGGCTGCTCAGAGCCACTGCACACTGAGCCTCCAGCTAGCAGCTCCGGTTAGCATGTAGCTTGGTGCATGTAGCTTCACTGCCTTGCTGCTGAATATTTAAATCCGGACGTTCGGGTCCCAACTCTTTCAGCCTCTTCTTGTCAACATCTGATCGTGGATTGAAAGGTGTTTCACGTAGAGATACCACAGAGTTTTCAGTCGCCATACTAACATAATCAAAGTCTCTGCTAGCTGTGTTGCTCGCGTAGCTACATGGGGTGTGAGGGAATGATAAAGGTCTCTGATTGGACGAATAGTCCAATCACGTTGCAATAAGAAACGATGTCATTGGCTAGGGCGCAGATTCGTGCGCCCGAAGATTCACGTTTCATCCGCCAATGAGAAGCTGTCCTTGCCGTCACGAGGGTGAAATGTTTGTTAGCTTTCCATAGACACACATTTGGCCGGCGCCCCGAGAGGGGAGGGGCTTTTCTCAGTAATGATGAATGGCGATATATTATATTTAACTTAAGTGGTTGTTGACAGGGGCTTACGGTCTCCCACACACACATTTAGCGCGTCAACACAGTATATTTCTTATTTAAATTATTTGATATATAATGTTTTTTGACAGTATATATTATATATTCTTTTCTTCTTTTTTTTTTTTCATCGCAAAATTTTAGGAGGGGCGGCGCCCTAGCGCCCTCTATTGACGCACCGCCACTGCTGGTGACATCAAGGAGGTATGTTGTTGTGTAAATAAAAAGAAATCACAACGAAATATTTAATTCATGTGTTGAGCCTTGATGGCTGATGCTGGTTTGACATCTACAATACCAACATGTATATGAGCACCTTTGATCTCCTTTGTGGAGGACTCTCTGTGTTCTCATCAGTCTCGACTTACTTTTTTATTGTTACACTAATAAAATAGTAAATAAAAATAGTCCCACAATAAATCTGTGAGCTCAAATCAAATTCTGAGCAAAAAAAAAAAAAAGGGAAAACAAACAAACCGACACTTGTGCAAATGTTTTAAATATATACATTTTCTGGTCTACTGCCAAATTCCTAATAACGTCCGCAAAACCTCAGACTTCAACTTTAGGCACTTTATATTTTAATATGAGAATAAATGACATTTCTTGCCGAATATTTAAATTGTGCCGTTATTCCCAAACTTATATAATTGGTCTTGGAAAGACCTGAGCGTGCGAAGCTGGAGAGGAAACCTCTGTGGCTCTGAATAATTCTGAAACAAAAAGGGCCTTCGGGTGACTTTCATGGGTCATATTTCCTAACAATTTAACACCAGTGACAGTGTCGTTTTCTCCCGGTTGGGAGGAAAAGCTTCTTTTCTGCAGACACTGCACGGCGTGCCAGCTTCAGCTCTGTAACCACACTCACTCCAAATATTCTCCCAGGATAAACAAAGCGGCGTAGGCACACACCTCTTAACAAGACTGAAACTGACCACACACAAAACAAAAAGAGGGGGGTCCCAATTAAAGAAGTCATCCTGTAGCATGCCCCTTCACAGGCCACCACAGTGAGTGGTGTCTGTGAACCCCGAGGCTTTATTCACTTTCACAGGACCCGTATCGTTATGAGTGACACATCCCTCACTAGCCGAGCTGGAAGCCTTTTGATATGCGAGCGTGACCGAAACAGCTGCTCCGCCCGGAGTGGGTCGGAGCAGCTCTGACATTTATCCAAGTACATCTTCATAGGGCATGACAATACCATGGAGGCCGTCATGTTGTCTCCCAGCACAAATCCCTTAGACGGCTTAATGGTGTTCTTCTAGCCGCAGATGTCAAATCACTGATAAGATCCAGTCTTTGCAGAAGACTCACCAGCTTAATTAACAGCTGGATTACTTACATCCTGTAGTCATGGTGATGGGGGCAACTATTTATAGGAGGAGAAGTGATTCATAGTGCGAGCTCTCAACAAAGAATTATGTTCTTATTAGCGAGATGAACAGTTTCAAGATTGGGGTTAGCGGTACTTTGTATGAACACATCTAAAAAGAGAAGTATTAAAGAGGATGACAGCAGCAAAGTAAGCTGTTGTTAAGATTAAATATAATATGAACTTCTAACCGTAATTAGAATCCCTCCTTGTAGGGATATATTTAAACATTTAGTAGAGATGAAAGATGAATAATTAACTTTTCTCTCCATAGATAATAGCGCTTCACAACAGGTGCAATGCCGTTAAAAACCAATGCCAAGTAACCGGAGAAAAGCCAGAGGGAAGAGCGCACTCTACAACTACAAAAGTGTTTTCTAATTATAATAATAACAAATTGGCCAATGTTACATTGCTCAGTTTCCTGTAAAAGGCAAAATATGCCAAAATACAAATTTATAGAATTAAAAACAATAGCTGCCCCTTCTTAAAGGGAATCTTCGGCATTCTTCGACCTGGACCCTAAGTGACTAATGGGGACAACAATTATTAAAATTACAGTACTCAGGGCTGCTAAACAGGCTGCATTATAATCACTCGGGGCAACTCTTCATCAACTAAAAGTGTGTGTTTCTGCCTCTGACAAGCTCAGATTGTTATTACAAGTGTCTAACAAGATTACGGAAAAGTCCCTTAAGAGAAATAAAAATGTTTTTCTTTAACTTTCGCTTGATCCGGTCTGTTGGTTATTGTGTCATGTGACTTATTGCCGGAAAACAATGGAAAAGTGAATGGGAGTGTCCGTGTTGCCAGAGTTTCTTACGTTTGAGTACAGAACGCATAGATTAGTTTATCTAAAAAGATATTCAATGCCGTGATCGATATTTAGCTGATTTCGACAATGTGGGTGCAAGACTTGTTTGGACACAATCAGAAACAGGCCGGATCGAATGTATTCTCACTTCTCTGTCGGGTTCTTCCCATAATGTTGTCAGACACTCATAATAACAATCAAAGCCGGTCAGCGGCAGAAACATGCACTTTAGTGTCAAACGGCGACGGTGAGAAGCTGCTCCCAGCGATTACACTGCAGCCTGATTGGCTGCTCCCGCCTGCAGCGCCCTCCCTCAATACTGGACCATTCAAAAAATGTTGTGGCAGGCATGAGTAGGACACACATTTTATTGATGAAAGTCTGGTAGTGGGAACAGTTTCCTCCTTGGCCCCGGCGCTTGTGTCTGAACCTTGCACTGTACCTTGGCCCTTGTGATTGACTTCCTTGGCGGTGATGACTTTGTTGATGACGGTCTGGAGGAAGTCGTTCTCCCCGGCCACCCTGGGTGAAAAACGGGAGATGTTCAGCTGCTTGTGGCGAATGGCGTCGTCCAACGCTAGCCTGCAGTAATGCACACGACAGGCAAACACCACAGAGGAGAAGGAGAGGAAGAAAGAGGAGGAGGAGCCACAAAGTGATGGTTGTGAGGAGAGGGAGTGGGATGGAAGAGAGACGGGGGAGACGGAGAGAGAGACACACACCGAAGAGTGATGCGAATGCCGTGACAGACACAAAGCCGCTTGTTAGCAGTTAGCAGGGAGGCAGGATGGGTAATGGAGGAAACACACAGAGAAATCATCGTTTAGGAAATGATGCCCCGTCAGCATTTATAGTGCCACTGAAGCAGTGGGACGCTTGACCTTTAAATGTTTTCAAATAAGGGAAACTTAATACCCAAAGCCGCTCCAGACTTTACGTCACCCGAAAACTACGTTCCCACTCGAAAATGGGAAATGTAAAATATAACGTCATGTTTTGTTCTCCACGGGGCTTCGGGAGTAGACGACCCCAGACTGATTGAGCAGAGTGACGTACAGAGCATAAGAAAGTAGCAGGTGTGATCTAGGAACACATGTGTGGCAGCTGTGGGAGAACTGTGTGCAGTGGGCGGGGAGGCCATCTGCAGTAGAGAGGACTCTAAACAAGCAGAAGACGCCGAGCATGGAGGAGAAGACAGCGGTGATGGCAGCATGGAGGAAGAAGTAAGGGATCGCTGTCAATCCGGCTGTGTTATGTGCCTCCAAACTTGAATCCTAAACCGATCCATACAAGGAAGTAGAATGACGGACAGGAGAGGTTTTCACGGGACGAAACATCGTAAGATAGCAGGAACAAGGCCGGTTCTCCCTCAAATTTGCAACAACGAATTTGGATCTGATGTTAACAAAAGAGTTGGACACAGTGGGATGGGGTGTGCAGGGCATGGGGGACTCTGGTTGTGTGATCACTTAACTGTCTTGATTATTTTTACTGGATTAAAAAAAAATTGAAAATAGAGAAAGCTGTGCATTCGATTTTATCCAGAGTCCAAGATGAAGATATCTAATTAACACAAACGATATAAAGCAAGGGGAAGGAGAAAATCCTCACATTTGAGAAGCTTTAATTAAAGAATGTTTGCATTAAATGGCTGAATGGATTAGCCAATTGTTAGGCAATTGATTTCTGTCAATCAACTAATTGATCATTTCAGCACAATGAGAACTTTTGCTACAAATGCATTATCTAAACGCAAGTTGGTTTGCCAGAGAACAGCTCAACTCGGTCTCCGACTTAATGTGAAGGAGCGTCTGGGACAAACGAGAGCAACAAACTATTTCAGCACATTTTCGATCTAATATCCGAAAGCCATTTCCATTTCTGTTTGGATGCCAGGAGTCTATCCAAATTACATCACTAAGTCATACCACCCCCTAAATGCCTCTGCTGGCCCTGAAAACACACACAGTAATGGGTGGTGGAACGGCCGTTTCAAAACTTCATTAGTCAAGATTTGGTGGCGTATATTCACACTTGGACGTGGCCTCGTAGAACCTGTTCTTCTCACGCTGGAAGGCTCTAATTTCCATGATTTATGCTCAAAGATAAAACTGTTAAGTGCGGTGATCTGCCAGCTAAACTGCCTGAATCTGAAGCCTTTCCAATTATGCAGGAAATCACGTTAAGGAAAAGGTTACTCTGGCTCTGTACGCAGTCCTACGAGAATGGCAGCAGTTAATGAGATTGCCTTAATTGAGTCAGCGGGGAATAGGGGGAGCGTGCACTGTCTTAAAACCTTTGCTAATCAGGTGTCAAGAATTAAAGACTTAAAAAAAGTGAAATTAACTGCAACTGCTGCACCTCTTGACATACGGTACACACTCAAAACAGTGTAAATAAGTGTAAAAGCAGAACTATATCCGCTTTGCTACTTTATGCAACATTATCCCAAGCTTAAAAGGAACTCTATGATCCCTGAAGTGTGAATGTGATTTATGTGTTGCTGCTGAACAATCCACTTACGGCTGAAATGGGATAAAGTGCTGCTTGTCTTCATCGTCCATTTTGCCCGTTATGATGTCAGTGACATCCATTACTGTGGAAAGACAAGGAGAGAGGGTTAAAACATTCTTCAGACCGGCAGAGTATAGCGTGGCTGTGAAAGCGCTTCAGATGACTGCATGGCAAGGACGCATCTTTGTCATGCTGGGTGAGAGCAGCCAATGTTGGCTCTTCTTCATGAGCATTAATTAAGGCAGATGCAGGGCTACGAGACACATTTAATGTGAATAACAGTTTAAAGAGTAACTTAACGCGCCCATAAAATCTTGTTTTGTTGACCTGCAGCGTTTTAACTTCTCACCTCGCTGCAGTACATGTGTACTCCAGGACCCGGTGACATCACTGTTGGGCGTGGTTACACGTGTGACCACACCCGACCACTGCTGGCTGGGATTGGCTGAACCAGGCTTGAAACATTCAACCGGAGAGGGCAGCCAAACGCTTCTTTTCAGTCTGGTGTTAAGTAGGGATGGCAAGTTTTTTATATATATATATATATATATATATATATATATATATATATATATATATATATATATATATATATATATATATATATATAATTAATTCTTCTGCAGAAAAGCTCCCGCTGAGCCGATGAGATGGTTTGCAGAGCTCGCAGAGGTTTGATTGGCCATGAAAGCCGAGAGATGAGTACCTCACATACCGTTACAACAAGAACAGGCTTATTCATTCTGGGCACATGAACTCCTCCTCTTGACCAAACTCTTCCATAATTTATTTTCCAGCCATGGAAATTGTGCTGAGACAAATTCACATGGAACTACTGAATCACACCTATCAAATAAATCAAAGACCACAAGTCCGGATCGCAACGAAATTACATGCTACAAGCAATCCACCGCAGTACTATGTATGCTTGGTGTGGCGCCATCCCGCACAGAATGAGGGAGTATAAATCATAAATTAAATAAAAGGTTACGTTATAGCGGTGATTGTAGCAGTACAAGCATGTATGCAGTTTATTTGTCTGTGAATCAAATGCTAGAAATCCACAAGGCCCAAACCAAGTTTAGCCCTAAAAAGGAGTCGCAACAACTTTGGCCCAGGTTCATTTAAGGTGAGCATTCAGAGTGGACCAGCTATTCCCCATTTTAGTGAGGTGATGCATGCAACACATCTGGAAAAATGAATCCAGTGTTTCTAAACACAAGATGCATGAACACTTTTGATGTTTGCAGAGCATGCAAATTAGGGGGTTGAATTTAACCAAAAATGAACTTCGACCAGCGGAGCCGGACACCACAACAGGAAACCCATTCTTGAATTGTCTCCAGCTGAATTGGCTGAGAGACAGAGGAAATACTCACAGGGACTGGAGCTAATTTGACAGCACCTTTACTCTTTTTATTACCCAACAGGCCACATGTCAGCCATATAAAGCCCGTTATACCGAGGTCTTAAAAAGAGTAAATCTCACAAATCTGTCTTTCCGTCGTGCTGTGTATCATAACAATGATGATGATGTCTAAAGATAATCCGTCATAATTCATGCTGTCATTTACCTTCTATTCAAGTGGCAGCGGGAAAAAGACACTGAAAGAGGGGTATCATTTTCTCTGCTGTAGCACTGCGGGCAAAACGCCAATCTAATTAGTTTACACCTAGCAGCTTGCCAACAGGAGATAAATCAAACTCTAATTCTTCTTTCCACTTGAGCTCGATATCTATGATTTTTTTGCCCAAATACATTTACTCATCTGGGAAAAGACTTACAACGCTTTAAAGTATCCAAGTATCTCTCTGGTTTGATCTCATGCACAGAAGGGATATTTGTGCAGAGCCACAGCTACGAAGTTCAGACATAATCAGTGTTTTTAAAAAGGTAACCTCCGACAACAGCAACACAACAGCTTTTTTGGGTAATAATCACTGTGTGCTTTACCTGCCACTCCAAAGGGTCTTCTCAGACCTGCCGTCAGCTTCTTGGTGTTGTTGTCCCTCAGCTCCATGCGCCCCACTCTGACAATCTGACACACAAAGCTGATCTTCTCTCTCTTCAGATCCTCACTGCCCAAGTCCTGGAGAGGGAAACAGAACAAAAGTTAGTAAAATACTGCTGATGCTGTTCACGCCTTAAGAGTCAATAACATTGACTTTTACAGGAGGAAGACAAATCAAAAACTATTACAATCAGGCCGTATATTTGCCCCTTTTTTCAGGCCACAGCAACGCTAGGGTGCACAACTAAAACTCATCGATCAATGGCACCTTCTTGGGTGAAGATGAGTTTGAATAAAAAGAGCTTTTCTAGCTTTTCACTAGAAATTGCTTCAGACACATCTGGGATTGTGTCCATAGATTCATTGCCTGTGGGCAATACATTCAAAAACTTGTAAAGTGCTCCCAGTGGGTGCACGCTGACCCTCCTGCCCTTGGCCTTCCATTAGACAGAGGTGACGGCCTTCGTAAATACATACAGCGAGCCAAGCTCTTTCTGAGAGAGCTTAACAAATACAGGCTCTGCAAACAGGCTCCCACATGCCTCATAACATGGCTGAATAAACATTGGACTACCACAGGAGAGCGTGCACGCACACACACATACCGTGAAGACGGCCCGCAGGTTATGAAGCTGGTCTATGTCTTTCACCAGACCTGAACTTGACCATTTCACCAGGTAGTTTTCACTGTGAGGGAGAGATCACAGAGGAGAAGCATGAAATAGTATTACAATCTGTCCCAGCATCGAAACAGCTATGATACAGTGAATTAGAGCATCAGTTAGGTTGCATTAACAACTATAATTTCCCTCAAAGCTGCGGAAGCTTGAATTTTAATCCAGACAGAGAAAAATTCTGCAACCGAGCTGCTCTACTTGTGATAATTTGCTGACACAATCCTATAAACAATAGAAAATCCCTGTGAAGCAGACTGCTGGTCGTGTGTGTGTGTGTGTGTGTGTGTGTGTGTGTGTGAGAGAGAGAGAACTAGAGCTGTATCGAATCCTTCACAGCTTCTTCTTTTTTGTTTTTTGCATGTCTATTCATTCATTTTAAACCCAGCACAGTTGCAGTTAAAGATTAGGTTAATCTAATATTATCAATAATATATTATAAGTATAGAATGTTATTTTAGGATTCCAATCCAGTGGAAACATTTTCAATAACTTCAAGGAGTTGTTAAGACAGCACCATGAATAACACATTATTTTAGGATGAGGTGATCATACAATGACATCATATATTGGAAGCTTCATTCAAAAATCTCAATAGCGGCTATGAATGTAAAATACAATAAAATACAGCCCCGGTTTGTATGGAGTAAGTACATCAAACACAATCTAGACATGATCTGGTGCATACAGGACATTAGTTTCTGTCTTGAAGGGAACATCTAAACCCATCATCACTCAATTTAAAAATACCAACTGTCACGATTGCTATGAATAGATCCCTCGAATACAGAACATGGGTGTGTAGTTCAGACAGTGGTTCAAGGCACAAGTGCATCATCTTTCAAACGTTTCACTGGCAACACACAGAAACTTGGAAATCAATTGTCAGTGCAACACTAGAGGTAAGTAAAAGGTCAAACTGAAATATAGCACGTGCCCTAAAAACCCAAATCTTTAGACAGAACTTTGTTTGTGAAAGAGGAGGGGAAAAAAAGAGAGAGCGGTAAGTGAATAATGTGTTTACCTGATGAACTTGGAGTCCACTGTGTCGTAGAGTGACATGAGCACCTCTGCGTCCTCGCCGATCTTACACACCACGTTCTTTAGAGTCACGAAGAGGGCAAACGATGGTGTGGAGGCAAACTTTGCTTGCCTGGTCAGATCAATATTCTGCTTCTGAGACTGTCGGGGGTAGGGGGGAACGAAAATATTGCATTCAATATCGGGCATTCTCCCATAGCGTTCTGTCACATGCAAGTAGACTTCAGGGCTTGTGGCGTTTAAACAATGAGCCCAGGGGGAAAGATCCAAAAGATCCCTGGGACAACATCAGCGTTTAAAGAAGGAGATTCTGCACACCGAATAATTCAATGTCAGCCACGGCCTCTGTGCTTTCCTGAAATTTCAAAAAGAACGATTTAACTATGTCACTGGCATAAAAAACACGTTCATAAAAATCTGCTTGATCTTGATCTTGTAAAAAGGTGGACTCGTTGCGCGATTCCTCGGACGCCCTTCAAAAATAAGCTGGGGCCACATCATTAATATTTTATCACGTCGACCTGGACACTCTCTTATTGCCCATGCATATGCAATAAGGACCTCTGAATCGGAAGGTCACGTAAGATGAGACCACATAACTGCAGGGCACTTGGCGTCCGACACTCCCACATACTGCCAACTGACAATAAGGTGAGGGATGCCGCTGATACGGCAAGGAAAATAGACCGGGAGTCTGGCTGAGCTCTGGACTTTCTGAAGAAGCAGTCAAGCGTCTTTGTGTAACAGCAGTGGCCTCATTTCCCCCACTTTCATACTGAAGTTGGACCAAAACTTCATTTTAGATTGAACTGCAGGGGGTACTTTCTGTGCATTCGTCTCACCTTGAAACAAACTTTGTCCGTTTGTTTGATGTTGTAATAGCCTGTGCAGTTGCTACTTGACAGTAGCAAAGCAGCACAATACTTCAATAATCATGAACTGGCTGAGGCAAACGATCTTCATTCACGGTTTATGAAGCAGTGGGATTATTGTCACGTGAGCAACTCGATCTGAATGAAAAGGACAGCTAATGTCGTGCTGGTTCTGCAGGTATTTAGTCATTTTGGAAAAAAATTAAAAGTTTGACCTGATGATGGTTCTGGATAACACTTTAAGGGATCTCTAAAGTCAGTAGAATTTATCCACGAGGGACCTTGAGGGTCTGTACCACATTTTACAGAAATCCATTCAAAGGTTTCTGATGTTTCAGTCTGGACACAGTGATGGACCAAGCAACCTACTTTAACATCCCTAGAGCCACACCTCTAGCATGGCTAAATGTTTGCCATCATTGTGCATGGGGATGGCGGCAGAGGAAATCATGTTATCTCAAACAATCATCTTTCATGAAGAGCAGTAATACGCCTTCTAACGGCTCTTTTTCCTAATGCAAACATTGTGACTGCATGTCTGATTCTGACAGATTCAATGCAGCAGAGAGAACAAGATCAAGGAGTGACCACATTAGGATCACACCACGTATCAAGTCCATTCACACTGTGCGAATGTGCTTTACTCCTCTTCATTCCACTGGATAGCTGGATAAAGACCGGTGTTATAGCTGTACAGATGGCGCCCGAGAGGCAGGACCAGGTCCTATCTATCGTTACCTGCTCTTCTTGAATCCGGTCCTCGATTTGTTTGGAGGCCGCCTCGTGAGCTCTGAACAGGCTGACGGTGCTGGTGATCTCTGGGTCCAGTATGTTTCCATCGTCGTCTCTGACCACCAGATCCAGATCCAAGTACCTAGCATAAAAATGGCGGAGGGTTAACGAGCGCCAGAACCCGCCAATGTGAAAAGATACGGTAGAATACCGTAAAACACAAGGAGAATGTCCCCTGCTTCAGACAACAACACGCTGCCAACACCCAGTCAATATAATTCACCGACTCTTGACTTCCTGCTTCTGCAGAGGGAACGCTATTTCTCTACCTGGCCAAAGTTTTAGAGTTTCATCACAGGAGGAGAATGGAGCTTCACAATTTTCATTTTCAACCGATTTTTGAGGCCCACTGCAGACACAGCAAGAGCTGTCATTTCATGATGGAATACAGTACGGTTTGCTGAAGCTCAATCCTTCCAGTTTGTCTTAAAGCTAAGTGAGGATCTGTCATTTTCTATTGACTGACACTGCTGACCTATTCCAACAAGAGTAATTTTCCCGGATAGATGTGAGGATAAAGGGGATATATATATACGCTGTGGGGACGGGAGGACGAGGCTGAAAGTCTCTAAAGACCGGATGCTCACTTGTTGCCGTAGTCGATCTTGGAGGTGACTCTCTGTTTGAGCTCGGTGAGCTCGTCCTGCGGCAGGGTGCCGGACAGGATCTGGGAACGCCATTCGATGAGGTGGTAGATCATGTCCCGGACAGAGTTGAACATCTCCCGTTTGTCGCCCTGAAAGCGGAAACAGACGGATGAACATGTGCGCAGCTTTGAACATCCTCGTGTGTGAACTGCTGATGGGGAAGAGGACGTGATCACGCTTTAAGTCAGACATCTCATGAGCAGCAGGTACAGGCCAATCAAAGGTCTTAATTATTAAGAGCCGGTGGAATTACCTTGGGCCAAATTATTTGATCAGAACCTGACCAATACTGCAATTTGTAAGGCAAATACTTTACAATCTAACGCGTGAAAACACTTATACAATCATTTGTAGCATTGTTGTGTTAAGATATACATAAATGACAACTTTATAAACTATATAATCCCCCCAAAACTTTTAAATACTAATAATTCTATCACAAAAAAACTACTTTCAATAAAGTAAATCATTATAGATAACTTTAAATAAAATGAATCCTTACAAATAACCTCTTTAAATAAAATAAATCAATTAACTCAAATTATGAAAAACAAGATTCAAATAAATAGCATGTCAGCCTATAAGCATGAATACACGCCTTTATTTTTTAAATAGTACATCATTTTTTTTTTTATAGTACATAAACACAAAAGCAAATACTGATATATATGTATAAGCTGTAGCACCTAAAAGCCAGAGTGTTTATTTAGCCTCTCCCATCTTTGCGTCGCCTTATCACAGTGAGTGTGCGTTTCCACCTGGGTGTGGACAGCCGTGCTCACCACATATAAGTCCCTCCATATTGTCGCCCACTCCCGCAGTGTGGTGGTGACCTCCTGAACCAGGGGCAGCTCAGTGGGAATGACCGTCTCCTTGTGCCTGCGGTGACAGTGAATACATTTCAAACAGTGACCCTTCTGCCCTTTCCTGTCCACACGGAGACACTGTCTGTATTAAACACGTCGCCTGTTTCAAAGATTTTTTCAAATGCTTTAGTTGGAAGTCTGTGAAAACAAATATCTGTTCCTCAAGGTTTTCAGAATAAGTTGGGAGAAGTCAGGCAGCTATTTCTTTTCACCTGTTAACTTTCAAACCTGGAACACGTTAAATTGTTCTCGGGAACAATAAAGCTGCAATTTTGAAAGAATTTCCGTCTTTTATGTTTTGAGTCTTTTGTTTTTAACTCAAGCGTCGTCTCGTGTGATTGGCAGTTGTTTTGTTTTGTATGGAAGCTTCCGTTAAAAGGAAACAATTATCAAATGTGATGAAGTGCAGCACAGTTATTTTATTACCATCTCTTTATTGAACTTAGAGAACAGCTACTGTGCTGTGATATAAAATTGCACATGATGTGATTGAAGACTTTGGCCATATTGCCCATGCGACAAAAGTAGAAGCAATCTATTACAAAAATAAAAGAAACCATGTCATTCAAAAGTGAAAGTGTAGAAGCACTAACCCATTGCCCTCGACTGTGGCCTCTTTCAGGTGGACGTAACAAGCAGGAAATATGCCCTAGAAGAGGAAGAGATCACAACGCAAACGCCGTCAAAGTAGAACCGGGACAGAAGTGGAAGCTGGGAAGTGCAAACGGATGTGAACGTGTGAAACCTTTGTTTGCTGGCCACTCACCTTTTTGGATTTTCTCCTCAGCCTATGCCCTCTGTACCAGTCTAATGGAGAACAGAGTTGTGTTACATGTACGCTGCTTTATTGAGGAATAACTCAATAAAAGCGGCACTAAAGTAAACTCGTATTAATCCATTTATAATTATACAATGACGTTACAGTTGCTGTGTTCATTTACAGGAGCACACCATCATAATCATTGATATGTGATTGATATATATATATATTTGCCTTATTGAACACATGTAGAAACATTTGGACAAAACAAAAGAGGTACTGGAGATGACAGGAAAATAATGTCCGACATTGGCGTGTCAGTTCTGATCACGCGTGTCATCAGTAGGCCTGCTCTCACCTTCATGCGTCTCAAGTATGTGCACTGTGTCTCCGATCTGCAGCGACAGCTCCTCCTCTCCCCGGGCATCGTAGTTATAGATTGCTGGAGAAAGATGGGAGAGGACAATATAAGAGGAGGAGATATTACAGGAGGAGGGAGGAGGAGAAGAAAAAAAAAAGGCAATAAAGCGCCGGGCTCCCTTGTGGCGTTAATTGTGTGCCATTTCAATGTGTAGTAGAGGCCTCACACATCCACAGGATGTCCACCCACACATTCTGACACAGTGGTGGCTGGGGCTGGCACCATCAATGCTGCAATATCAACAAACTACTACCGCCCACTGCAAAGAAACCAATAATGACGGAGAGCGCCAAAACAACAATAATGCCGGTGGAAAACAGATTTCGCTCCGGATTACAAGAGGATAATAAAATACTGCAGTGGTCCTGATTGCCGTTGGTGTTCACAGACAAAAGAAAACATGAAGATGCTCTCTAGTAAACACGGCAAAACACATATTTTTGTCTGTGCTGTTTGTTTGCTAAATGAACAGGAATCTCCAGAATACCAATTAATTTAAGTGTAATGATTGAATACAACTCACCTAAAGACCAGAGCCCCACCTGAAAGGATTTATGTCTATATAATACGTAATATAAGTGTAGAAATGTGGATACCTGGAGGTAAATCTTTTTTTCCCAAGAGAAAAATGCTAAAAAAAAAATCTCTCTTTTTGCATTCCTGGATCTGCACCAAAAACAAATCCTCATTCCTTGTGCTTCATTTTTAAAATGTAATAAAACTCTATTAACACTTAAATAAACAAAATAAAAAAAAACTGAAAAAAAGAAATGGGGCAGAAAATATCTCCCTAGCAAAAAAAAAAAATATATACTTCAAATCAGTAGTCAATGCCGCATTAAAAAAACATTTATTTCACATTCAATAAAGACTTCTGTGGATGCATTTATCAATACAATGCAGGCTATTCTCCATCTACGGTCAGAGCTGCATCAACATGTCAACAAGGTCGCGTTATATTGAGGATAAAATCCTGACTGGCAATTTTCCCTGAGAGGTAAACAACATGTCGCTGTCAAACTGGCCACGACCAACACATGTTTTTGAGAAATCCTACAAGCTCGCCGCCCACACACACACACACACACACACACACACACACACACACCAGATGCCTGTGTGGATCATGGCAGTGCTCTTTTTGAGAGGACACCTGAAGTGAGTAATGACACAAGAGTGTGTGTGCACATGTCCTGTTGAGGGAGCGCATGCAGGGCCACGTCAACAGAGGTTTCCAGAGGTGAATGACGACTTCATTAAAAGAGACCCACCCTGAAGGCACTGGAGCCTTTCCAGCGTGCTAATGGTACATCAAGGGAATCGACCGGTCCAGTGGAGCTGATTACAAGTCATTTCTATATCAGAGTGGCTCACCATCTAAAAGAAGTGTAAATATTTATCACTCCTGGTGAGAAAAAGTAAGCTATAACAACACTTTTAATTAATAAAATGTAGCTCATGACTCATCTTGAAGTTGGTTGTATTTACATACATTTATCCAGGCCAATGTGGTTTGGGATGACTCCCTGACCAACATATAAAACAAGACTTAACAGTGAGCTTTGTAGGTTGTAGCAACTAGCGGTTAGGGGTCAGAGGTGTTTGTTTGCATCTCAATCAGCAGCAACAGGTTGAACCTCCACTGAATTTGTATCTAAGTTAACAGGAGGAAGAAGTATGATGTGACTTGAAGGACAACGAGGCGACGCTCACCCAGACTAAAGGGGAGAGTCCTCGTAGACATCGATGAGGACTCGCTGCAGTATTTCCTGGAACATCTCCAAGAAAAGAACAAAGGAGATATGCAGAAGGAGATTTGTGGACCTAAAGCCCAGCTGTATGAACCTAAACAGGGTCAATCTCCATCCAAGGAAACAGAGTTTGTAAAATCCCAGCTTGAAAAGACCGACACGGAGCTGCAGAATGCTCAGAGGGACCTTGAGCAGCAGACGTACATTATCAATGAACAGCACCTAAAGCTGCAACAGGAGATGGGAGAAAAAGAGGCCCTTCAAAATATAGTTGAGGCTCAGATGATGGCAGTAGCTAAAAACCAACAGGGAGTTGGAGTTAGAGAGCTATCTGGAGATTAAACATTGAATTAAGAAAAATGGCAGACGCCCTCAAAAGTCAAGAGGAGAGGCAGCCAAGCAGATGATGGAAAGAGGTCGTCAAGGCCTCCTTTAAGGTTCAGCTGGACCTTAAACAACGACCTCTTGGCTGCCGTGACGCAGCCTGAGCGGCTGTTGGAGCGTCGTGGCATCGAGTGGCGGGAGGAAAAGACTTCCCTCCTTCAGGCCACAGAAACCATGCGGCAGACTCTGCACGAGCAGGAACAAGAGCGGCAGACCACCGAGAGCTCCTTGATGCCCCAGCTCGAAGATCTTCAGAGCCAGATTACCCAAAAAGTGGTACAAACGCTTTGATGCCATTCTGCCAATGACAACGCTGAGGCACCAAGCATTGTATACGCTTGTGAGGATTAGTCAGTCTTAACCCCTCTACACTTGGAAAGTGAAGTGATTTCACTTTTCAGCTGTAAAACTACAATCAGTCCTCACAAAAGACACAATAACGAATGCAACCACACACACACACACACACACACACACACACACAACCCATCAAACACGGTCACCCGTCTGAGGAGAGGTGATCTTCCCAATTTTTCCCTCGTTTTTTTTTTTTTTTTTTTATCTGGGTTTATTAGGCCC
The DNA here is from genome assembly GCA_038501785.1 of Myoxocephalus aenaeus. Taxonomy (NCBI): domain Eukaryota; kingdom Metazoa; phylum Chordata; class Actinopteri; order Perciformes; family Cottidae; genus Myoxocephalus; species Myoxocephalus aenaeus. Next base: position 3,887,984 of record JBAMJR010000065.1, on the reverse strand, counting down.
ACTGAAACACACAAAAAGAGAATTTTAAAAGAAAAGAAAAATCATAAATTAAAAATTCTAAGTTGTACTACGGTCATGTTTAATATTTGAATGTGTAATACAAAATTGTTAATGTATGAATTACGGGACAATCACTGATGACTTCTACTATACATTGTATACTGGAATTGTGATTCCTGTTTGTGTTATTTGTATTAAAAAGGTTTACACTAGCATACAATGTTGATTATTTCAATAATAAATAAGAAGTCAGTATATTTACCTATGTATTTATTTGCAACATTTTGTCTTACAAAGTTCGGAAATCAACGTTTTAAGTTAAGCCTGATGTTGCCTCACACGTTAAAGAAGTGGCAGTGTGGTTGCATCATACCTCTGACAGCTTGTATCTGATGTATGTAGCATCAGTCAGGGAGCCCACCACTTCACCGTTAAGTGGAGGGCATAAAATGCCACGTGACGCCTGTTTCATTCGGGCCGGCTGTGTCGTTTAGTTATCAAAGCGTACGTGCATATACACGTGCACGTCCACAATGCACTTTGCGATCCCGAGAACAATCCAATGAGCCCAGAGAATCCACCAGAACACGAGCCGTGGGGCTGACAATGGAACAAAGACCAGCAGGAAATGAATTCAGCGGCACCACACTGGGATACAAAAAGGTACCTCCAGGGGGAGGCGGGGCAACAACACAATCAAAAGGGAGGTGGGATTAATCTGTGAGCAGCCATCAGAGAGATGCCTCGTCACCGTGCAGCACTCAATTAAACTGTCATTAAGAGTGGCCAGAAAAGCCAGTAACGCCATCAACTGCTGCGTGTGTGCGTTTGTTTGGAAGCGGGTCACGGGTCCAGCTGATGCAGCGTGTTGTCTAAACGACAGGCGCCGAGAGAGGGGAGCAGCCCGAAAACAAAACGGCTCCGATACGGAGGCGCGAGGCGTCGTATGTCATCAGAGAATGGGAAAACTGCCACTGTGATCACCGCAAACGAGACGCGCTCTCATATCAAACAAATGGGAGCTCAGAGAACTCCGGAGATTCTCGGTGGGCAAGAGGTGCAATCACAAAATGATCACAAATGACACCCTGGGAAGATGCTGCGTAAATGACAACCATCAAACACAATCCTGACATGCGAGGCGGCGGCGGTGCATTTTAAAACGCCGGCACCAAAGTGAGTCTTGTCGCGCGGGGGTTGAATGACAGCTCTGATTACTCATAAACCTGTATTTGCATACCCAAGAGTAAACTGATGTCAATTTGGAGGCAGTGAAGAAGAGAAAATCCATCAGAGGAAAAAAGATGAAAAGGAAGTGGACCATATTCTTCCCCCGGAGCACGCCATGCAAATGATTCTTTTTGGAACGTGATAAACAGCGGCATAATTTGCCGGGGACTCATTACCATACATAACCCATCGCATGAGGCCGTGCAAAAAAAAATTATCATCAGAGGAAACGAGTGAGGAATCAGATTACAGACCTATCCACTTAGCCAGCACACGTCTACGCCCTCTCCACAATTATAAAAAGACTCACATAAACACCGGACTGATTGTAATTCTACACTTTGTGCTCACTAATAACCTGCACTAATCCACGCAGAGTGTAACATATCATTACACTCAGATGAAAATACAGTTCTGATGAAGGAGGGGTGGGAAAAAGGGAGGAAAGAGAAGTGCGTAGAAAATGCTCTTTGGAAAGAGACTGAGCCTCTTGATGTTTTGTAAAAAAGAGTCCCCTTGGGCTGCGAGCCCACAGAGGGAGCCGGCCGGCCAGGAAATCCCAGACAAGAGGATTCTCCAGGAGGGAAAAGGCGGAGCGGAGCATGAGGCAACTCTCCCGTCGGGTCGGGCCTTTTGAAGAGCCGAACGGGCCGAGATGACGCCTGTCCAGCCACGACATCACATCTCTAAAAAGGGACTCTACAAGATTCTCCAAGATCCCCACTTTTGTGCATTCATTTTCGAGACAGCCTGAACAAATAAATGAATATGAAATGAATGACAGGACGGCTACATGACGAGCATCAACAAGAGACAGGGAAACATTTGGACAGTCGGCCAAAACAGAGTTCTCAAACTGGTGAGTGACAACACTGACATGTGTGGTCTCCATAACATTGAACATGTTTGAAAGTGTCCTGCTATTTCTATGGCACTGAACAGCGTTACGCCCTTTTGCAGCGTTACATTCAATTCCTCGATTGCGCCATCGACACAAGAATCATCAGCAACTATTTTGATAGTCAATGAAGCGGAAATACCAAACATTCCTTCTTTGCAGACATTCTTTTACAGCTGACATGTTGACTGGTTGTTGTAGGAAAAGCACACGTAGTACTAATAACACTAACAAGTGTTCCAGAGAGAGGCATGCAGGATACCAAAAGCACTCATTCATTTCATTGTGCACAAAAAATGTCTTTCGTGGATATTTTCTGCTTTTTTTTGTGATAAATAAACTGAATATTTTCCATTTTAAGTTTTTGGTCCGACAAGTCATTACATAGACAATATATACCTCTGATCAGTAAAGAATGTAATCGTTAATTGCAGCTCAACAACATTCTGGTGTTTTTGGAAAATTTGAAAACGGTGGAGCGGATTCTGTCCCATTTCAATTCTTGTGTCTGTGGTGCGTTTATGGCGGCGAAACTGCATCCCGATCATGCCTCTTGGTTTCTGCCTCGTTTTGAGCAAAGGCACAAAAGAGACCGTGGACCCCAAAAACGGCCCAAGCAGCCCGATCACGTATGAGACGGAGAGAAGGAACGGAGGGGCTGTGAGAAAACAGTAATACGCAGTAATGAAGAGCAGGGGAATATGAATTTAATACAGTGCTTAACTTGAGCAAGGAGGAGTTTGATCAGCACACGGCGGACTGAGAACGAGCTTCTCCTGGCAGCACGACTAAATAGAGGATGATCATTACACTCCAGCTGCACTCAGGGTCTCCGAGGCAAGACAGGAGTCAGCAGAGAGGGGTTACACACACACACACACACACACTATTCTCTGAAGGACATATCTGGCTGACTGAAGAGATGTAAAATGACATCCCTCTCAAGAGAATGAGATTACATGACTGTATTACACAGCTGACCATATGACTCGAATGCAGCTCTCTTAATGGATTCAACAGAGCGCTCATTCATTTGAAAGCATCACCTCACTGGAGGAAAAAGGTGATTCAATTCCACTTTCTAGCAGGAAGATGGTAATATACACATTACAGCACATTATGGAGGACTTACCCTTCCTTCCCCTCCCCCCATGTCACAATTATCTAGATGTTAGATGTTATGACTTCCTATATGGGGCTGGGTTTGGCTTTGTGTCAAAACATTTACAGGCAGGATGTTGTTGTTGTTTTTTTAAATGAGCCTGGAGAAGAAAACAAACATAACCCTTGTCTGACATCAACCTGGTGAAGTCATTTGTGTGGGACAAATGGGAGCCGAGTGAGGTGCCGCTGCAGGTGTTAAGCGTGTTTTCCCTGATGAGCCCTGCTGGTGGTGAGACGGAGCAGCTCGGCTGCAGAGCTGACAGGTATTCTTCAGGGATCTGCCAAGTGCTTGCTACGGCTACCGGGAGGAACACCGTACAACATTTGCACATTACTCTTAAAAAAATTTAAAAAAGGAGGAAACAGGTGGCAACCTGATGGCCTGAAGATCAAGGCACCGGCCAGAAACCTTAAAGGTCTTCAGTACGAGTCTAGCCGTGGCCTTTTTGAAGAACGTCATTCTTCCCCATTGTCAACACTATAATAAAAGGCCTTTTTTTTTTTGGAAATGTTGGTAGATACATAACATGGTAAACATGCATTTCAACTGACATTTCCCTCTTTTTCTTGACATATACAAACATACAACATACCCTCCCACTGGTACACCCACCTAGAGTATAGGAAAATAAATACATAAAAATAAATAAAAAGGAGGTCACCTCATTTCGCCGAGCCAGACTGGTACATCTGAACGTAAACACACCTGCTTCACTCTGCACATCAAACAGTCATCACATCAGTCATATCCACAAACTGGTTGACAGCAGTTCTGGCCAGTAGGCAGAAACCAGAGCGCCCAAATTATCGCCGATCCAACAATCAGATTAAAACATGAAAAGAGAAGAAAAAAATAAAATAAAATAAAAATAAAAAAGGGGTTATGTCTATTGTGTGCCTAATATTTAGGGATTATACCAAAAGATACTGCTAGAGGGAATCAGGCATAGTTTTGAGTTTACCCAAGTATGTCAGAACCGGGTCCCAGGTGGAAAAGAATTTGTTCCTTGACCCCCTCAGCGAGTATTTAATTTTCTCTAGATGGATGAATTGCATCAGGTCACCAAACCACACAGATGTCTTGGGTGGGTTTGTTGATTTCCAGTGCAACAATATTCTTCTACGTGCAAGAAGTGTCATAAACGCCATGATGTTTTTGTGTTTTTTTGTTATTGTGCAGTGTTGTCTGTCTGTGACACCAAATATAGCTGAAGTTGCGTTAGGTTGGAGATCAATAATAAGAGCCTCAGAAAGTGTTTTAAAGATCGTACACCAGTAAGATGTCAAAGCAGGGCATGACCAGAACATATGAGTTAAGTTGGCTGGGGTGTGGCCTTTTTTGTGTGTGACTAAAGTGACAAAACATTTTTTCATCAGCCCGGCAACTGTGTTTTAAAGGATAGAGTTGTGCTCTGTGATGCTGCACACAGAGGCTTGTACTGTATGCGTTTCTGTGGGAACTCATATCAATCTGATTGTTTAATGGAGTCTAAGGATATAACAAGGATTGGTAAATAATTTTCTTAACTTCTTAAGGAGATCATTTCAAAATACAGTAACAAATAAATAAAAACCTCCAAGTATGTTGTTAAAATACAGCGCTGGGGGTCGGCTGAGAGACATTCTCTGTCAGCGATTAAGCTCTCAGATGGAGAAGGAGCTTTCTCAGTGACGTACAAGGCAGGGAAAACATGATCATTAATTTCAAGCCTCCCCTCTAATAGGGTTTAATAAGAGGTTTAGGCGTCCAGACTGAAGCCTGATGGTTCTAATTGTGTTGCAAATGCAGACAGTGAACCCGGGATTGTGAAATACCAACAAAATCACCACGTTTCCTCTTAAACCAATTACATACAACACCCTGTTAGCGTTATCTTCAGTTGGAAAGTGGAGATAATGCTGTTGTAATTAACCTGAAATGAATACGACGGCAGCTGAGCTGGTAGAGAGGAAAGCCCCAGGTCTCTCTCTCTCTCTCTCTCTCTCTCTCACTGGTAGGACCAGATTTCTCCTCCCTCTGCCTGGAAACCAGCAGGAAATGCCACTTGAGATTACTGTATCACAATAGATGGGGCCTTTCCAGGAGGCCAGAAGGAAATCCTGAAGCTTTTTATGGCAACAGGAAGATTAACAGTGCCTTGTTTAAAAGAAGAAGAAGAAAAGGACATGGTACACAGAGAAACGGAAGGGTGTAAAAAATATGATAGCATCCAGAGCGAGGTAAAGGGAGGAGCAGGTGGAGAAAACTATGTGCCAAATCTGGATTCCAACAGCATTAATACCTTTTGGCAGAACTTGCCGCCATACGCCCAGTTCCAACACAGCGGCCTCCGGACACAATCTAACGCAGGGCCGATAACTCCGCTTCTGCAGAGCCTTTAATTGAAAACAAAAAAATCATCCCCCCGAATGAATGAGAATATATGAGAGAGAGAGAGAGAGAGAGAGAGAGAGAGAGAGAGAGAGAGAGAGAGAGACATAGCTCATTACGATGCACTGTTCACACAGAGATTCTCTGGTGTTATTTGTGTACCCGAGTGTCTGCGCTGGCACTTTGCACAAACAGCTCATTAACTTTGTGATGTATCTGAAACACCTTCACGGACTCATCCATTCAACAGGCAAATCACTTAAAAATCATCTTGAAAATTGTATTCAAGACATTTACTTTTATTTTTTACTTTTGGTAAACAATGGGAACAGATCGCAAGGTTGTATTTATTATTCCTCCTGCTGCCGACAACACAGCACGGAGAAGTAATTTGGCAGAATCCACACAGATTAGCCTTTTGCGCAGCAAGGAGTAGCTAATTATTTCCTGCCCCGTGTTACATCTCTTGTGATACGCATCCTAATGAGAGCAAGTATTTAAAGAAACTCTGCGATTGACTCAGCGAGTTTACTTTGAAACGTCTGCGGTGGCACTTTGCCAAAAAAAAAAAAAAAAGGTGTCGTCACTTGACTGACAGGCATAGGATGCCGTGCTTGACCTTCACCGGATGGCCGCTGCCGCATCTAGTCGTGCGAGCAGAGCAACCAGTGCAACAGGAAATGCCTCGGACCTGTTCTTCGTGCCCAAGCGAAGCAACAGTTTGCTCAGTTTGGATGTCGTTACATCTGCAGAAGCACAGACATGCATTTGTGGAATAATAATTTGCTAATTAAATTTAAAAAAAAATAAGTACTACCCCATCAATCGTTTAATTTAATAGCCTAACTTAATTGGAGGAGCACTCGCGCCAGACGTGCGCTCTGGAAAACAATTTGCAGCCTGCAGAAAAACCACCCAGTATGCATCTAATAATGTATTTATAGGCTCGGGTCTTCTGTAGAGCGCCTTCTTTATTTGTTTACTTTCAGTGTCTCATAGGTTACATGGCGATGTGGCGCTTGTGGCTTCACAAATGACTGTTCTGAAATGTGTAAAGGATGACTAGACTGTTCTGATAATGTACAAAAAGAAAAACTAAATTGTCATACGCTCCATGGAATATAGAGAATACACCGAATACAGCATGCAAATAAAGTTTTACTGACCCACTCGTATCGCAGAGTATACGGTCATTTACAGCCAGCTCCACATTCAACATCCTTTGAGAACATGTCAAGTACTTCAAGTGTACTTGAAGGCCCCCTTACATAACGATCACCCTATTTGCATGAAGATCAAAGCAAGTCTGCAAAATCACAAACATTGCTACTCTAACTGTATACTTGACTGTAGAAAGAAAAAAATGTGCACAGACTGGCCATTTTGCACTATTTTCAGATGTTTTACAGATCAAAATTAAAATCGAGAAAGTGATTGACTGATCGATAAAGAGAATAACATTAGCTGGATATGTGTATTACTTTAATTTACCAAGTTTTATGCAACTACAGACGAGGGTTTAAGTTTTAAAGTTCAGTTTTAAAGTTCAGGGAGACAATGTGATGGCCAGAATCTTGTCTTTGTCTTCTTCTTCTTTTTTTTTAAAACAAAAAGGCAGACTGAGGTGTCAGCTACCGCAGTGAGACGACTTCATCTAAATCCCTAAAGGTTGATCACAGAGTAGAGCTGCCACTCCATGAAATATAAAACAGCCTCCATGGGCCCAGCAACATCGGAGCTGCAGCGCCCTGACTTTATCAAGTATTTAGCCAGACACACAGACACACACAGACACACAGACACACACAAAAGGCCATTTCATCAAATGCCAGCCGAACTGAAAGGCTGACTCTAGCTGCACGTGGCAATCCCCGGCCCGTCTGCAGCCACAATCAATGACTGACATCTCCTTTACAAGTCCCCCAAAAAGAAAAAACAAACATTTTAAAAAGGTGACAAATGCAACATTAATATGGACAGCAGCTGATATGAATGTTGCCATTTTTTTTGTTACAATCTGAATAGCCTCATAGTTGTTGAGCCCAATGATTTCTGCTATTCATGAATTTCAGTCTTAGCATGTGGGATTACGAGACTCAAAACCAATCTCGTATAATACCGGGAAAACACAACTCCGGGGGAAGTTTACCGAGGCAAAATAAATGCGTTCAAATGAGAACGTCTTCCAGCTTAAAGGGACTTTAACAACAGCTTGCATGTTGATGCCGCCTGCACTCATCGCTAAGCTACGCATACACCCCGAGTCGGCTACACTCCGACTCCTGAGATACTCGTGAAGCGAGTTTTCCCAGGGAGTCGGCCCTTTTAGCGCATGCTTGACCCGCAGAAGCGGACAGGTCGCCCGGTGTCGGCTCACCCAGTGGCAGCCTGGCACAGCCTCGGCTCAGCTGCAGGCTCATCACTCTGGTCGAATAAAGCCTCGGCCGGAGCGGTCGGCTCGGTGTTTAGAATACTAAATGCAGGCGGAGATTACAGCCTTGCACTCACTGCCAATTCTTTCCTCTCATTTTTTTTTTAATTCCGAGACATTAAACTTTGTCTCCGTCAAGCAATCGCGCAGTTGCACTAAATCTCTGAAGATTTAGTGTCCTACGAAGAAAAATCTCATGTTAATAAATGTGTGACAAGTAATATTCGTTTACTTTAGCTAATTGCTATTGTTTATGATATTTTGTCTATTAAGAGTTTGTCATTTGCTTACTGTTCATTTGATGTATGTCTTGTTTTGACTTAAGCGTTACATTTTCGAAAGAAAAAGAAAAAAATATATCTTAAAGGTCACTCACATTTAAAAACAGACATTGATAGCTAGGGGACAAACGCAGTACAATAGTTATCCATAGGGAGAATACATTAGAATCAATTATTTTTAGCATGGCTATTGGTCATCTAATAATTAAACTGATCAGAAGACTTGTCCCGGTAACTCCTTTCACACCCGTTGGCGACCCTAATGGACTGATCACCTCACTTACTCCTTTATATTAGATTATAATAAAGACACTTGAATTACTGTGGTTACAAAATATGTCATGGGTCCTATGCCATATTTTGTTCCAACTTTGTCAGAGGAAAAAGGGCTTTGTCTTAATAACCTACAGGGAAGTTCTACTGGCTATTATTTTCGATGAATGTCTCCGGACGTTAAACTAAGCTGAAGTTCATGAATATGAACCATCAACTTTATACAACCCTGTTAAGTGGCTGCCTGATATAATATATGGCAGTTGGCAGTTCCTATATATTAATTTCATCCAGCAGAATAATAAATTATGCAACAGCAAAAGTCTACATCGGTGACCTTTGTTTCACATTGACGTGTTACACACCATTAGCCATCTGTCAAGCGAGCAAAAGCAGCACAGCAGGACTCTTTTCAGACAATGCACAAGCTGCTTGGCATGTCCACGATCAATACCCGGGGTACGGGAGACCGCCTGCCTGTGGAGCCGAGCACTAGCAAAGACCCTCACCAGTCACTCGCTCACACGGCCTCATCATTCATGATCCACCCAGATGTGTTTGTTTGCGTGTCCTTTCTTCTTCGTGACTCGCCGACTTTAACAAATTCCCAAGATGGACCGCCGCTGTACATTGTAGTTGTCACGGAGGTTCGGTTCCACGCCCCCTCCCTCGATGTGTCACGTTTTACTGCAAAGTCAGTTTGCCGTCACCAAAGGCGGGATGTAGAACAAAAACATTCAGCAACAACAAGTGCCAGAATCATTACATCTATTGTGTGCGTTTGTCTTGTGCCAGTGTAAATGTGTACCAAGTTGGGTGCCTCTAGCTCATTCCGGCGGTATAGTTCCCATAGAAACGCTATTGAAACCTGTATATAGCAATCACACTGAAATGGGCCTTTTATTGAACAACTTTATTTGTGACTCTTGTAGACATGTATGCTATACTGTGTATACTAATTTGTGGCAAAACTTGTATGTTTTTTTTTTGCCCCCTCCAAATTGGTTATCTTTAGTAAACTTCCACTGGGATGGTGTTAGATACTTGTAATTAACCCTGACCCACACCAATTTGGAGCTGATTTGGAGCAAGCAGGGTGAAGTTATGAATATTATTGACCCATTTTCCTAGACTTGTGTAGTCACAGCACTTTGCCCCTAACCCTAACCCCAATGGGCATTTCGTCAATCTTGAATAACTTTCCTCATGAAGGTCGTAGAGCCTTGAAAAGTAGGCTCTACCCCACCTAGAAGTCGTAGTTGCGGTTCGATTGGTACCATCCCTGAGGATCTAGGACCTTGGGAAGTGCAAATCCGTGCCGTGATCCATGTTATTCAGGTGTAATAACCTCAGGCAATTTTGTGATTCTAGCACTTACCTTTCAAAAGTTAGTAATTTCCTGAGTGTGTTTGTCTTATATTATTATGTAGCAAGTTTGGTGCCGCTTTCTCCTTCCTTTAGTATAGTTTTAAGGCTCCTGTTAAAAAAGACATGGCAGACGTTGAGGACGAGCTATTTGACGTTGACTCATAAAACACTTCAAATCTTCCCGACAAGTTTGAAAAGGTACAAGACAGTCGACGCTTGCATGCACGCAGAAGTGCATGTGCCAGTGCACTGCACGAATGTATCATATCCACATCATTTTCTGAAATATCTATTTGATATTGACGGTGTGGTAGTGGAGTTTCACAAACTGCAAGGATTGCTAGCGGGCCTCCACTACCTATTCCTCCTATGCCTTTTCCCAAACGGGATAACGCCTCATTATCACTTTTTGAAGAAACGTTTACAGCCAAGCTGGTGAAAGGGCACTCCGCAATGCAGTTGGCCACACCCTTGAATGTGGATGGTGGTTTCCAGGTAGTTATGGCTGCCTTACCTGCTAGCACCACCAATCCGGACCCAACGCTTTTCAGGAAAGAGCTGTATGCAAACGCAACTGAGCGCTTTAATAAATTGACAATCACTTTTAAGAAGTTGCTGAAAAACATGACTCCAAAAGACAAAGCCAGACTTACTGTTATGAAACAGACCTCGGACGACACCGCAAGATACCACGTGTTGAAGCAGGACATGTCTTTCATCCTGTCCTTGTTTGACAAAGTAGTCGAAGCGGTTAATACCTCCGTCACGGTTGGTCTGATTCAAGTCTAAAAGGGGAATTTTTGGAAATGACAGCCTGACCCGGCCCGAACCTGACGAGTCGGGACCAATGGGTTATAGGGCAGAGAATCAAAGCTCTAGTCTCATCAACATATTTCTGCACCCTATGATGTACACTAACATCCTCTAAAACACATCTGAGCTACATACTGATGACATTTGTCAGCACCAACCAGCCTTTCCAGAAGTTACAATAAAAACAAACATAAAGCTGAGATCACGAACGAGGACAAGACGTCCTCAGAAAGGTCTCATTTCGAATTCATGGCATTGAATTTCCGACACTCTTCAGGTTTAATTGTTCGTCACCAAAGCAGCGGCACATTTAGTTGTCAGACGGTTAAACAGCCTCGCTTTTTAAAAGCTGTGGTTACAAATACTGGTTGAACTGCATTCATAATGGAGGTGTCAAGAGAAACAAATCACATCATCACCTGTGTAAATCCCAGGTTAAATTCTTCACAATCGCTTTATTATCTCTTTCTTCCCCCCTTTCACCTCAACAAAGACACTAAAAACAAGATTTAGAAGTGTTGCAGCTTTGCCTGAGTGGTGAGCCAAAAAGGAAAAGTGTGGAACCACTTAGCTATGCGCTGATTAATTAGGCCAGCTGTCATTTGCCTTAGCCACCGTCTCACAGCAAGCCATTGGGAGCTGTACTATTAGAAGTGCCTCACCACGCAGCGTGGCCCATAGCTAATATATGATTCCCTTTCAGAATGAATAATAGCAAAGTCATACTGACCTCCAAAGAGAGAAGAGGAGGATGAGGATGGCCAATGTTTTGGATAAATCCAAGACAGATTAGTAGCCTATATACTCATCACATATCAAATACCAAACGTAACCCACGAGGGAAATGTTTTACCCAAACTAGATATGAATCACAAGGTTTTAGCACTGAGCTAGCTCAAATTGTGATCTAATTGGCACCAGATATGTGACTGTGCATATAACCAAGTCAGGTTTTACAGATGTTTATGCAGGGTTGGCAAACAGAAAGAGGAAGATGTTTTGTTTACAGATCAGCTCGATAAGTGCAGCACAGTTGGATTAAACGGGGGAGGAAAAGTAGAGCAGGATTAGTTCCCAGGTGGAGGGCGTACACAGCATTCTGCACGCCAGCAAAAACTAATAATCCGACGCCATGATGCACAAACTCATAAAAATTGGAACGTAATGTTGTTAGGTTAGCTTTAAGGCTCCAGGAGATCGCTCAAGGGGGTCGCACACATATTAATAAAGATACGTTCTCCTTGCCAAACATAGCCACATACTGGTGGCCGCGCCAAAACCAAGGACGTGCGAGACAAAATATCACATTGTGGCTTTGTGCATCCTATAATTGTATCGCCTCTCTCTGCTCCAAAAGACAAGCAATTTCTGTTTGTGCAGTTTTATTTATGAGCAAAGGTTGCTGATCATAAACACCACCTGGCTTGCAACACACACCAAACAAAGATGAAACGGTTTGTTTCCCTCCTGACAAGACAAAATCACCCCTCTTCTGATTGTCTCGGTGGCATCTCCTCCATTCTCCCAGCTCCTTCCTATTAATCAGCTGCTTTATTTCACTACAGTCAAAAGCACTCCGTCTAACTTTTGTCAGCTCAGCTTCTTTCTTTTTTTCCTTCCCTTGGACAAAGTTTAAGTGTCGGGAGAGACAAATCAGGTGGCTCCTTCTACGACTGTGTAGGTAATATTGAATGTCTTGTTAAGTCAGAATTAATAGCTGCGATATCTGCCACCGATGACAAGAGCCACACTCTTCATACATTATATATATATATATATATATATATATATATATATATATATATATATATATATATATATATATATATATATATATATACACATATATATATATACACACACACACATCTTTTTCTGAATGAAAAATGTAATGAAAATAACTCCCTGCGTATTAAACCCAAGAAGTAAACTGATAAAAAAAAAAAAAAAACATTAATTTCACTCTCCCATATTTTACACCAAATAGCTTCAGCCCCGCGTAAAAAAGTGTTAAATACGAGGCAGGGAGTTTATGTAATACCCAAGCCTGTGTTTTAATTGTAACCATGTTTGTGAGCTCGCTGCACTTGATGGTGGGAGATGATTTTCTCGGGTGCAGGGCGGGGGGCTTCACAAAGTACCGACGGCTTCAGTCAAGAGACGAAGTCACGGAGTCTCTATTTTCTGCTCCCGATGTGTCACTCACCGCTAACCTATTCCACATGAGAGCTGTCTGGGGTCTGCCACACACCAGTTTAGGAAATATGAATCATAGCCCCGCCGTGTAATGTTTAGGGCTCAGTGTGTATATGCCTGTGTGTCCAATTGTCCTCTTCGATAAGCTGCCAGTCTGTGATCTGACCCACCGGAAGCAGTATTTCCATACTGTCCATAAACTGCAACTGCAGCTATGTTACATTATTTAAAGCTAAATTACAAAAAGGGAAACCCATTGAGAGGTGGAGCACATATCTTCTGACGGCACACGCTCACGAGGGTAATTGTCAAGTCTCAACAGCGACGTGTAGATACAGTAAATAGCCCTGTTGCTTAGTGTTCCCTGGTTTTCTTTCCAGAACCACGACCCTCTGAAGTCTCTCTTAAGGAACAGCAACATCCTGATGAAACAGAATTAATGAGACAACACTTGAAATTTGCATCAAAAAGTATTTCTGGTTAATTCATCACTGAACCGAGAGACAGCTAAGAAACATTTCCCGGAGGCCCTGTTAAATCACTTTCCAGATGCCACAAGAATAACTGGGCTTCAAAAGTGCCGCGCTTGTTGGCATTTGACAAGTAAAAGAGCTGTGTGATAAAATTAACTCAAGGTCAAGAGAGATATGGTTTATTTATTCAGTATTTAAAACACACAAATGGATCATTTTGCTCTTTTATGCTACGTGTCAAAGCATGAAGTTGTGCCCCGAGCCCCAAACCTCAAACTCCCATTCAAAGCTAGTCAATAATTATTTCTGTGTGCGACCGCCTCATTGAATGACGTTGAATGTCAATCCACCAAATCAGCAGATTTAAATCCGGGCTGATCAGAATCAGAATCAGAAACCGTTTATTTGCCAGGAATGTTTTCACACAAACGAGGAATTTTTTGAGGCGGAAGGTGCATACATTGGACATGGACATGGGACGTAAGACGAGACAAACAACAATCAACAATCAACGAAAACAACAGTGCAACTGGTATTAAAATATGTGTAAGATAAGCAAGTGCTCAGTCAACAGATACCTTAATGTGAATGTACGTTAAAGTGACATGTGTATTTAAGTTAAAGTGTATGTTAAAGTGACGAGTGTTTAAGTATGCGGTGTGCAGAGGAGTGAATGGTAAAGAGAAATAAAAATAAAGAAGAGAAAATAAAAATAAAAATAAAAATTAAGAGTTAAAATTAAAAATTAAAATAGCTGGGGGTGACAGAGACAGTCAGTGGGGGACCCGAGCCCCATTGATGAGCCCGACTGCTGGCGGGAAGAAACTGTTTGTGTGGCGTGAGGTCTTGGTCCTGATGGACCTCAGCCTCCTGCCAGAGGGGAGGGACTCGAACAGGATATGTCCAGGGTGAGAGGGGTCAGCTGCAATCTTCCTAGCTCGCCTCAGAGTCCTGGAGGCGAACAAGTCCTGGAGGGATGGCAGATTACAGCCAATCACCCTCTCAGCAGAGCGGATGATGCGCTGCAGCCTGGCCTTGTCCTTGGCAGTGGCTGCGGTGTGCCAGACGGTGATGGAGGAGCAGAGGATGGACTCAACGATGGCAGTGTAGAAGTGCACCATCATTTTCATCGGCAGGTTGACCTTCTTCGTTCTTTCTGAACGCAGCCCCATGGGCAGCATTCTGAACATGCCAGTGGAAGTGAAGACATTGTTTGGAGAAGGAAGTGGCGCTACAGCCTCGGGGTAACAATCATCCTGAGAAACAATGTATTAAAAAAAAAGCAATAAAGTGTGTTGGATAAGGAGGATTCTAGATGCATTAGAAACATGAGTTTACTAAATCAAGTCAAGGTGCTCGCTCACATACCAGAACCGTGTTCAGCGGGAAGAAGTCTGATAACACCAACTGAAGTTTGCAAACCAGTGGTGGAAGAATTATTCAGAATCTTTTTTTTACGCAAGTAAAAATAGCAATAAAATCATCTGAGAGGAGAAGTTGGTTTAAGCAGAAGTGCAGACGTATTAGCAAAGTGAAGGAAATCAATTCCATCACGGATACGATGGCAACATAGGCGTTCAGCGTTCATTCCACCCAGGTAGAAGAGCGCAATAATTGTGTTAAATTATGCCAAACAACTACGGCACATTAGTGCTGGAAAGATGTACTATTTTTGACAATTATTAAAATTGTTCAAAAGGTCTATCTATGCTTTTGACACTATTTTACAACAATGTAGACTAAATAAGTAATAACAACAACAACAAAATGACTGGTTAATCAATAATAAAAAGTAATCTGTAGTTAGTCATAATCATGATGGCACGATAATATCAAAGATGATAATATGGTCTTGTGTCACAACTTTGATATAAAACATTACCCAGCTGGAACTACAACCAGCCATTTAAGTTCTCCGAAGAGCTCATCTGATAGCGCTGAAGCTAATGAGCTGGTGAGGCCTTCGGTTGCCACACAGGGGATCATAACAGGCCAGCAGAACTACAAAAAGCAGCAAAGAAAAAGAAAGGAGAAAACACAAAACCATGAATATTTCATGGATTTGCATTGTTGTTTTTTTTGCAGTTATCACTGCGACACAAATCTAATATGGTTCAATTTCCAATATCGGTTGTTGTAGCAAGCAATACTGTGCAAACCCTTGCTTCCACAATCATCCACTGTAGTGCGAATCTGCCAGAATGATAACAAAGCCCTTTATTATCACGGCTTTGCGCCATGTAAGAAGACATTTATTATTAACACTGCTGTGAAAAGACTGAATGAGACGGTTTTCTTACAAACACTAATAAAGCCATGGGGCCATTATGAGAGCAGTAAATGGTATGACAAAAGTTTTGCTGAAACATGAATTGGTCCACAGTGAGCATAAGAGGTCTCACAGAGTGCTCATTAGTGCTACTTGGTCAAAACATACAGTATTAAAAGTGCAATGGCTGCGCACCCCATCAGTCCTCTGCAGCTGCCTTTCTTTCTCCTAATGACTCGTCCAGTCTCGCATTCAGAGAGCCCCGCAAGAATTTTAGAAGACCTTCCACTTTCAGAAAATCTCATGGATTTTTTGAGAATATACCCAGGCAATCATTAGCATCAGGGCAGCACACTTTTCTCCCACACACACACTAATGTAAACTCCAGCGCGGACTGGACTGCAAACAGCAGCGCTCATTTTGGACGCTGTATAGTCTGGGATGACACAAATCGGGGCTTTGGTGTAACCTGCTGAACTCGTCCATCAATCAGCATCAGCATCCGTCATACAGATGCAACCTTCGGTGCCACTAATGGGATCAGTGTGTATGCGGCGGGGTACATTTTGCACACAATAAAAATAACAATCCATTGTAGTAAAACCAGATTTTTCTGGAGAGAGCAGAAGAAGAAAAAAACGTGTGATTCGCTAAAGTGCTGACTGAACTGTTTTCGGGGATCCCCGAGAAAAAAACATCCGACCATTATTTCAGGCACTCCAGCACAGCGCATGCACTCTCCTATTTTCACACGACCCATTTCAATCCAGTCCAGTAAAGTTAAACAAATCAACTTTGCTCTCCAATATGCCATGCTTTAAAAAAAAAAAAAAAAAAAAAAAACAGGGTTTTCAACTATCTTGCTTTCACCAGAGTGGTTTATGAGGTAGTTTGCAGTTCCTTTATGGACGATCCATCAATCCTCAACTCCCTCAATCACCGACGTGTGTTATCTGCTGTGTTAAACAGTTATGGAAATGTATTCAAAAATGTCAACCAAGTGAACCAACAGACTTCGCGGGCCCAGAGTCTAATGATTTAGAGAAATGAAACCCTGTGGTTTGAAGTCAATTTACACCAGGTCCTCGGGATATAATGATTTGCCAGCATCTGCCGAAACGCAAGACGCACGCTTACAACTGTATTGAACAAGATGAGTGATTAAAACATAATAAATATGCATGTCTGTTTAGCAGTGGCAGACGGAGCAAACGTTGGCCCCCGAAGGTAATGCTTTCTAATTGAAGCCATAACGCCACAGATACTTTCTGTGATGGTTTACTCAAGACAGTGGAAGCCGCACAGAGACAGGGTTCCTGGTTTCAAAGCAGTTCAGGAAGTGACACACAAATTACAATTTTTTTTTTAAAGATGTAGGAGTAAACAACAAACAACTAAACAGTTACACTTTACGCTTAGAAGTAGTCTTTAAAGAGGCAGCAGCGGAGGCCTCGTAACACAGGAAACAGGCAGCGCTGCAACTAGGCGCGCCTCTGACGATTCCCACACACACACACACACACACACACACAGTGTCCTTCTCCTCACAATAGACAGACATTCCTTGTTTTGGCGTTTCATGCACACACACACAAAAACTAGCGTGAGATTTGTGCATTCGCGCAGCAAACAAGGCGACTTGGAAGCAACAAAAGTAACCACGCGAGAAACAACACCGCGCGGTAGCTTTGTTCTTTTTCTTTTCCTAGTCACAAACACGTCCCAAACTTGTGCAGTGAGTGAGCGCAGAGAGAGAGAGAGAGAGAGAGAGAGAGAGAGAGCTAGGAAGAGCTAGCGATGGAGCGTGCAACTTCTTCTTGTTTACGTACCGACGGCGTACTTTTCCCGTTTCGTGGGCACCCAGCGAGACATTCTCTCCGTGTGGACGCGGCCCCGAGTGGTCGCGTGGGGGGTGGAGGACAACGGGGGGTGTCCAGTTGTGACCTCTTGTAGTTAACGCGGACTTTTTCTTCTTCTTTTTTTTTTCCTGCCTCCCTTCAGTTTGCTCTGAGGTTTGGGGAGCCACTCCGAGCAGCCATTTTCCACCAGTGACAGGACGCTCCGCAAGGGGGAGGAAGGGGAACGCAACTAGTTCACCCGGGAGGCGTGCGTCGTCGTCCCGCTGAACTTTCCCTGCTGTGTGCGCGGAGGCGGAAGCTGCCACATCACTGTTGGAAAGTTTCAAATTAGTGGTATATCCTCGTAAAAATAAAAATAAAATAATAAACGGTGAAAAATGAAACGGTGGATACACTTTCAGACCTTCGCTAGTGTCCTTATCCACGAAGACACATTTTCCCAGAGAATAATTTGTGATTGTATATGTTTTTTTTATTTTTTTTATTCATATACATGACTTTTAGAATAAGCTTACTAAACGTTTTAGGTTACTTTTGAAAAGGAAAAACAACAACTAATTGTTTGGTTTGATTTTATCCTCTCTTGCTATATAATCCTTGCAAGAAGATACACAGATATACAAAACAAAGAACACAGATTTAAGAGTGTGTGGGATTCATATATTTGATGATCAAAAAAGAAAGAAAATTAAAAAAGTTTGCCTTTAATTAGTTGTTTTACTTTGTATTTATTCAAAGGCAACTGTTGGGGTTGTCAATGATATGATATCTCTGCTTTACTCATAAATACATAAATAGTAACTGCCCACTCTAACTTATTTCAATCCTATCATTAAAAAAGCGTATTACAGTAGTCCTACTGTGATCTTTGATATGGTGATAAAACCCACAGAGATTGTTCCTCTGATTGGTTCAACCACAGAATGAGAATGTATTCAGCCTTTGTCCATGTCCTTCCTTCTTTGTGCTTAATGGTGAAGCTACAGGAGCCAATGTGAGCCTGGTTATGTGCTAATACGAGTGGTTCCTCAGAGCTGCTAAAAGACATCAGGTGCACACACTTGAAGCCACTCATCTTGTTTGCACAAATGTTGCATCCTTTCTGGTTTCTCAAACCCATGACCTCTCTCTCTCTCCTTTGCACTCTCACTTCCTCCACTTGTCATGTTGGAGTATAGCCAGCAGAGGGCGGTGTCGCCTTCAAACGTATGCTCACGTCCAATAACTATACATCTCTTGAACCTTGTTTAAATCTGTCCTAACTCAATTGGGTTCTTGATTTGATGTTGTCAGACAAAACTGCGCAAATTGCTTCACACCATTGCATATTCCTTCTGCGTCTAGCTTCTCAGCTTGAAAAGGTGTCTTAAAGCGGGTCGTAGTAAGATATCGCTGTCTCATCTCTCTTTGAAAGACAACTGGAAAATGTTCTACCACTTAGAGGGACTAAAGTTGCTTTGAAGGACATCTGGGGACTGCTAATCCACTGAGAAACACTGAAATGTATTAAACAGCCAAGCAACTGGCAATTCTAAAAAATAAAAATTGGGAGAAGTTGTATCTTTGAACATCCGTGTTCAACTGCCTCTAAATAAAAGCTAATACAGAATCTCGCCTTGGAAAAACCCTTCACCCATGCATTGACATCACATTGGTCACGGCTACTTATCCGAGAGGACACTGGCCCATTTTTAAGACAGCCTTGCAAATGTCACATGGCTCGGTTGGAGGCTTGAGGACAGCGGCGCCTCATCATCAGCCGCCAACCACGGGATCACAGGGAAGAGCAGAATTCAGGGGGAATTCACAGAGGAGGATTTCTGAAGCAGTAAGTGACTTATGGAATAACGTGGATAATCTGCTCATTAGTGATGCTCTATCATTTGTGAGGACGCCTGAATGTCAGGAAGTTTCATTTGCAATTTGAAACATCGGGTGGTGTGTCTGACTCGCATAAACCCGAAAATTAGACATCTTATTATATTAAGATGCTGATTGTTAATGGCTCTCTTTGTTTAAAAGAGGATCCTGATACGTCAAGCATTGCATCAACAAGTGTTTGTTTAGTTTTTTTCGTTCGGCCCGCCCACCCCTCTGTCGCTTTCCATCTCTCTCTCTTTGCATTGGATGTTCAGCTCTTGTGCTCAGTGACTCTTTTGTTCGCCAAAGCATCCCTCGCATTGCGACAGGCCTTACTGGAGACAGCACTCACCAGGACCTTTATCAAGACAGTGTTTACTTCCAAAGAGTGAGGCGCTGGATGCAAGTGAGAAGGGGTGTTTTGGTAAGTAATATAGTACCAGCAGCTCTGTGGATTGGTGTAATAAAAACAGGGAATTTAAATTATGTATTTATAATCTGGAATAATTTGCACCTATTCCTCATTCTCGTCTGTATTCTGATACCTCCTCATAACAGATCTGTGACATCAACAGCCTCCAGCATTCTTGGAGCTACTAATTCCAATGCAGCGCATTTCTGGCATGCCTCGTGGTAAGAAGTCCAGATGAGCTGGGGCAGTCTCATTAATACCGCCACTGTAAACCGCTTGTATTGTGGCCTGTAACCCGAGAGCAGCGAGCGGATACCTGAGCTCCAGAGGGATGACTCTCCGCACGCCAGCTGCCCACCTGCGAAGAGCTCCGAGCTGGAGGAGATCGGGAGATGAGTCCCACTGGGGGAGCTTGATACAAGAAGGTGAGGTCTTGCCCCGTGTTTCTCGCCCTCAACGTGCACCTCGGCCCCAGAGTGCCATCGAAGGAGGCCGCCAGCTGGACGGGTGGCTGGAGCACCTGCAGAGGATAGAGAGTGAACTTCTCCTGGCCCCAGTTCACGACCAGGCTCCGGCTTTCAGTGATTGGACAACATCCATGCCTGCTCTCGACAGAGAGCCAGCCGGACCTGCCTGGAGACAGCCGGAGATCTCCTCCTACCGCAGGGCCTCGTCCTCATGTGGGAGTCCCAGCCTGTATGAGAGCTCGCTGGGCAGCCAGGAGTCCCTCCAAACGGGATTCTTTTCTCCGCCGGAGCGCAGAGGAAGCTGGGAGCGAGCTCACGTGATGCAGGCCCCAAGAAAGGAGCAGGCTCAACTCAGTAGTCTTGTTCCAGTCAAAATCGGCTGGCTGCCAATCCAAAGAAGAGTGATGGTGGTGGGGGATGCTGGTAACCAAAACCAGTCTTTGGACCACGCTGCAGGCCAGGTAAAGCACATAACACCTTGAAAAGTTTTCCAACAGAGAGTTTTCTGATGCTTAAGACATTTCTGGATTTCTCTACATTTAGATGCGCAAGATTTGAAGAATTATTGAAGAGTTATATTCTTTACCTGCAGAAACAAAGCTACCCAGTTCATTTTGGCAGGCCGCCCTACACTTAAAGGAGATTTACTTTGGAGCGTTGAGAATTCTCCTCTCACAGAAAGCTCATAGAAAAGCATTCATGTCTGTGCTTTAGGGTGCCTACGTTTGAAAACAGGCCTTCGGAAAGACGCTGGGCTGATTTACCCTGGATTTAGCACCACCTGCCTCTCAGGCTGTGATTCTGACACGTTAGTGAGACAGTGTAAGCCCTGCGAGTCTGAAGGTAAAGTGCTGGGTAATGGAGGTGATGGTGCGTAGTGCCAGGCAAGGCAAGGCAGACTGAAACGCATCGGGCCACAGAGAGCCATTTGCAGTCGAGTCTCAGTTACTCAGGGAGAAGGCAGAGCTCCAGCATCCTTTGAAAACAGCTTACTCAGCAGGAACTCCACGCATACTCAAAAGGTTTACGACTCATTTGGAGCTGTGACGGCAGAGATTGAGCATTGTGCCCTGAGAGGATGCAAGTCAATGTGCAGAGAAAATTCAAGTATTACCAACAGAACTTGTGATTTGACTTCAAAATCGATAAATTGCTGTGCTGTACCAGAGATTTGACTGAACTGATGCACAAAGCACATCCCTTCCCTTGTGACTCTTAAAATATTTGTGTCAGTGTTGAGTTTTTTGTTGTATTTTCACGCCAGGAGCTTGAATAAATGTCATGGATGTTTAATGAGCCCTAGTTCTGAGAGATTATGCCGAAAGGAATATTTTTGCTTTCTGTGTCGAGAGGTAGATGATAGATACCACGCATGGTTGTACGCTAGGTTAGCTTAGCTTAGCACAAACAGTGTTAGCTAGGTTTAACGGGAGAGACCCTAGGCAAAAAACATGCTCTTCTGCATTAGCTTCCATAACATGTGTTCTTTCAGATGAGTGGAAAGAAAACATGTAGGTGTTTAATATTCTGCACAAGTTAGCACAGTCTCAGCTGCATTGATTTTCAGAAAAATAATTAGCTTAATGTAATTCATCAACTCAAGTCTTCTATAATGGGCTCTTTTTTTTCACAGGTGAAATTGAAACAAGCCATCACTCCAACATTTCAGATGACTCGAGCAACAGTCAACAGGCACCAGGGTATGTAGCCTTCAACACGTGTTCATTCCAACTGGGCACATACGCTTTGTCTCACACACTGGTTAGCGCAGCACTGTTCATGTTTGCAGTGAATTCAAACAAGAACACTTGCTGAGGTACCACTTAGTTAGTTAGGTTGAGGAGTAGCATTGTGATTGGGCTGAAAAAAACAAACATCGCTAACTTCAAAATACCCGAGAGTTGCAGCTTAAAGCAATACCAAACCACATTTCAAAACAAGAAGTAACTCTCTTGCACATCCCAAAAATTCCCTGAAACACACAAAGGTTCCGTTTCAAGTGATGTTTAGTGCCTGATCACTGCCAGAACAAATATGGCCACGGGGTAACTGCAGGGGCCGGGTTAGCCGGAAAGAGAACAAAAGCTTATTTCAGGGCTGACTTGCCACACAGTTTACCTGCCTCTAATCAGCTCCTTGCAGCAGTGTGGCTCTTGTCCTCTTCCAAACGCTCTGCACCGACTGACTGTACGAACACTCCAGACCCCCCAAAACAAAGTCAATTGCATGTACAACTGGTCCTGGCTGCTGTGCCACAGTGCCCTGGCAGGATTGGAGGGAGAGGAAATAGGCTCTATTTAAAAAGGTGACGAAAAGAGAAGTCGAGGAGGAGGCAGAGTGATAAGGAGAGATGCAGACTGATTGGAGAAGCAGGTCTGGTAATCTTTGAACATGGCAGCCCCACACTCCCTGGGTTTGATCTGAGAGTTGATCTTTCAACCCCGTCCTTGTTTAGACATAGATTATATTGACACGGCTCGGGCTGCTCGTAGATATCAAAGCAATCCATCCATGGCACCAGGGAACTTTGGCAGAAAGGGTTTTAAGCACCATAAACCTTATTAACGTCTCACACACTGTTAGTTAAAAGCCACATGCTCATGCTGGGTTAACATGAT